>CM033644.1:216717351-216874105 GCA_019512145.1 Engystomops pustulosus
CTATCTATCTATCTATCTATCTCCTATCTATCTATCTATCTATCTATCTCATATCTATCTCATATCTATCTAGCTATCTACCTACGTATCTATCTATCTATCTATCTATCTATCTATCTCCTATCTATCTCATATCTATCTATCTATCTATCTATCTATCTATCTATCTATCTATCTCATATCTATCTATCTATCTATCTATCTATCTATCTCATATCTATCTATCTATCCGTTCTTCCAATGACATAACTGGAATTCATTCATCCTTCCCTTGGGGTCTCCAGCACACAATGACCTCCACAGAAGATCTGACCTGGGATTGGGTTACTGTGAGGATTACGGCAGGTTCTGTGTGTCACAGGATATGAAGTGGTCATTTCATAGCCATAGCATAGCCTTAGCCTAGGCCGCGGCGGTGGATGAATGTGGATAATCCTGAACTCTAATAGCTAAAACGGTCTAAAATAGCGGCGTCATATCTGTGTATGAAGTCAGGCGGCACTTATAGCGCCTAGCAGGATTACCGTGACGTCAGCGCTAGCGGGCGCAGCGCTGGGTGCCTCTATCCTGGGTGACCTTAGAGTATCCAGCGAATTTCGGTGACTTTACAAGACCCTCTAGAAAGTCATTATTTGTAAAGGATAAGATCGTGTTATGACAGACGGTGCCTGGGAGTCTACATCTAACAATAAATCTCGCTCCTCTGCTCCCAAGACGCACGGGTCAGATGCCACCTGTTCCCCCTCGCGCCCTCCGCTCGCTGATATACATTAGCGAGTCGCCTCTTTTATTCGCCTGTAATATATATATATTTATAGTGCAACTTATATTTGACCGCAAACTGCGGGATCTGTGACTGGATACGAAATCCGGATTAGAAAACGTGACATTTAATATTTTACGCTGTAAGCAAAGATGCATTTGCTGATGGCTATAATCCTGTTTCTCTAATCTTATCCTGCATGCGCTATTTAAAGGGGATGGGGAGGTAGGGGGGGGGGGGCTTTTATTACATTGCAATTTGGGATATGAAAGAAGTTATTGTAATGGAATGTGTAAGCTAATTTGGGAATATATGTTATAGTACTACATCATCCACCCACCTTCCCCTGGGCACTCATGCAGAGGTGTGCGGCTGCTATGGGGCCCGTGAGCAGTAGGGGCGCGGGGCTCAATCATAATGGGGCAGATTTATCAACCTGTCTGAAAGTCCAACGAATTACAGCTCAGCTTTCATTTTACCAGTGCTCATGAATAGTTTAAAGGGGAGCTGTGATTGGCCCAATGTTTGATTGCAGCGGTCCCGGACTCTCTACTGTATGTTGCAAGAAGGGCTTTCAAGTAGAGCCCCCCGCAATACTCCTCCCACTGCATTACTCCGCCTTCAACCCTGGACATACTCTAAAAAATGTTAAAAACTCACCCTTGTCAATCATTATATATATATATATATATATATATATATATATATATATATATATACAGGCGGTCCCCTACTTAAGGACACCCGACTTACAGATGACCCCAAGTTACACACGGACCCCTTTGCCCATTCTGACCTCTGGTGAAGCTCTCTGAATGCTTCACTTTACTCGCAGGCCGCAATGATCAGCTATAAGGTGTCTGTAATGGTGTTTTACTGATAATACTTGGTTCCATTACAGAAAAAAAAATTTGAAATCCGAAATTTTGAAAATTCTGTCACTAGGACAGAAACATTTTTGGAACATTCTGGAACTACAATTGTAAAATATACAGTTCCCACTTACATACAAATGTAACTCAAGTACAAACCTATCTTGTATCTTTATATATATATTTACGGGAGGGGGGCCCCAGCCAGAAGTTTGCTATGGGGCCCAGTCATTCCTAGTAACTCCACTGCACCCATATCTGTAAGACCTAATGTAAAAACCTTAATATATAGAAGAAAAGGTTATTCTGCAATATACAAGGGTCAATCATGTGACCCTCTACACAATGCATGGATTAGATAGGCTATCTCTGTCTGATTGATGTGGATCTAGATTCTTCTAGCGATGCCTAGAAAGAACAGGCAGGAGCTAGCACTTCATCCTGACTTCCACCAGTCTCATATCTCAAAGACCTGACGTAAATGCTTTAATATATGTAAGAAGAGGTGTTCTGCAATATATAAGGGCCAATCATGTGGCCCTCTACACAATGCATGGATTAGATAGGCTATCTTTGTATGATTGATGTGGATCTGGATTCTTCTAGTGATGCCTAGAAAGAACAGGCAGGAGCTAGCACTTCATCCTGACTTCTACAACTTCCACCAGTCTCATATCTCTAAGACCTGATGTAAAAGCTTTAATATATGGAAGAAAAGGTGATTCTGCAACTTATAACCATTATTAACGTAGATTGGGGAACCTTCATTTATATTTTGTTCCACTAACTCTGATCAGGCCCTCTACACAATGTAAATAGATCGACTATCTCTGCCTGATTTGATGTGGATCTGGATTCTTCTGGTGATGCCTAGAATGAATAGGCAGGAGCTAGCACTTCATCCTGACTTCTATAACTTATGGCCGCCTCCCCCTGGACACTCATATCTCTAAAACCTCATGTAAATGCCTTAATATATGGACGAAAATGTCTATAAAGCAAAACAGTATAGGGGCATCACTAAGAAAATTTGTTTCTACACCATATAATCACCAATCATGTATAATTAGGAAGTTCTGGACCCCTCTAATTATATTTCGTTCCATCGACTCTGATCTGGCCTTTTACACAATGCATCAAGTAGATAGGCTATCTCTGACTGATTGATGTGGATCTGGATTCTTCTACTGATGCCTGCAATGAACAGGCCGGACCTACCACTCCATCCTCCCAATACATCTGTGCATTTCAATTAAAAGGGTAAGAACTTATAAGGTTAATCAGACCGTGTTGCAGTTCCAAACTTACCAAGGGTCAAAGGTGGAGATACTTTTAAAATACATAAAGGGGCCACATACATAGATGTCAATGCGTAAGCAAATCCATGATAAGTTTCTACTATGGAACATCCCTTTAAAGGGAACCTGTCATAAGAGATTGGCCTAATAAACCACTACCAGTGTGTTGTCAAGCAGTTGAACAGCTTCTAGATCATGTTTTTTTTTTCATGACCCAGCTTAGTGGCATCATCCAGAAAATCTACTTTGAAGTTAAATGTATAAAGTCAGGGAGGCGGAGAGTTAAAACTGAAGTCAAGCTCTCCCTGACTTTGAACAACTCCTCCCATGTGATAGACATCATGTATCAGACTTAAGGAGATCTTATCAATGATGTCCTGAAATCTAAGGCAGGGAAAGCTTGACTTCAATGTTAAACTCTCCACCTCCTTGACTCCATAAAAACAATTTATATCTCACTTCAGAGTTGATTTTCTGGATGATGCCACCGCACCGGGACATGAAAGAAACATCATCTAGAAGATGCTCAGCTGCATGACAACCTACTGCTAGTGGTTTATTAGGCCGATTTCTGATGACAGGTTCCCTTTAAGTGACATTGAATTTACAATCTACCCAATCCTGCCATTAATATTAAAATTTAAACCATAAAATACCATTACATTCCTCAAGATGAAACATAGAGTACTTACCGAAGCGTAGACTCTTCCTTTGCTATTCATCGCTACAAAGAGATCTGATTTCACACCAAATAAGCTTATAACCCCTCGTTCTACTGTCGAAACTTCTAAGAGACCTGAAGAAACCAATAAGAAGGGATAAAAATTGGTAACCACATAGATAATCCTTATATACAGTGTATAATATAAAATTACTAGTCATTTACAGGGAATTGCTGATTTTGGGGTTGAAGAAGTGTTGGACTCAGGTTCCTTGGGACAAACACGTATTCTTGGGTCCCACCCTTGATCATCCTGTAAGAATGGTTCAAATGGTCTTCTCCAGTATTAGGATATCCTGGACCCACTGGAGGATCCCTGATTCTCTGGTGGGCCAGTCTGACACTCGGTTGGAGCCTCTACTTCACCTACATAATAGCCTTCACCTACACCTCTCTACATGACCCATTGTGCTGAACCAGTGTCCAATGAGCCAAGTTCTTGTCTAGACACCTCCTTTGCATAGAAAGGAAGTCATGATGTGGGGATTTAAGAAATGAAAGCATAACATGGGGTCTACAGAATGTGAGGCATAGGATGTGGGCTAGAAAAATGGAGGCAGAATGTGGGGGTTACCAAAAGGTAGACTTAAGATGGGCGGCTACAGAAAGGAAGGCATAAGATGTGGACTACAGAAATGGAGGCTTAATGTGGGGGGCTATTGAAAGGGAGGTACAAGTTGGGGGCTAAAGAAAGGGAAGCACAAGGTGGGGTCTACAGAAAAGGGAGGCATATGGTGGGAGGCAACAGAAAGGGAAGTATAATTTGGGGCTCCAGAAAGGGAGGCATCAGATGGGGGGCTACAGAAATGGAAGTATAATTTGGGGCTGTAGAAAGGGAGGCATAAGATGGGGGGGCTACAGAAATGGGCCATAAGAGATGGCGCTACAGAAATGGAGGCATAAGGTGGGAACTACAGAAATGGGGGCACAAGGTCGGGGGCGGCTACACAAAGAGAGGCATAAAATAGGGGGCTCCAGAAAGGGAGGCACAGGGTGGGTGACTACACATAGGGAGGAATACGGTGGGAGGCTACACAAAGGGGGCATAAGATAAGGCACTACACAGAGGGAAGTATAAGGTAAGGGGCTAGTGAAAGGGAATCATAAGGTGGGGGGCTACAAAAAGGAGGCATACGGTAAGAGATCCTAACCAGGCTGGTCTCCAGGAAACAGACAAGTTGCTGGAAAATTGTTCTGTTCTATCCCTATTCCCATATTCTGTGGCGACAAAATGAATTGAGGGAATCCATTACTAAGTAATCTTAGGGTAGACCAGCATAAGATAAGAGGCTACACAAAGGAAGGTGGGGGGCTACAGAAAAGTAAGGTATAAGGTGGTGGTCTATAGAAAAGGAAGGCATAAGGTGGGGGGCTACAGAAAAGTAAGGTATAAGGTGGTAGTCTATAGAAAAGGAAGGTATAAGGTGGTAGTCTATAGAAAAGGAAGGTATAAGTTGGGGGGGGGGGGGTTATGTGGCCAAAGTAAATTATGTAGGGGCTATTAATAAGTTGAATTATACTTGGTGGACATACTAGTGGGTGAAGTGGTAAGTTTACCTTGAGTTGGTCTGTATATTCGCTCACCATAACTTACTGTTACAGTAAGATTTTTTTTAGCTATGATGCCCAATCATTTCTAGCTACACCCTTGCTGTCCCTGCAAATAAATTGAAGATATTGGGGTCATTGTCGGACCAGAAGTCACATTATTATGTGGCAAGGAGCCAATGGGGCTGCTATTTACATTGACAACCCCTAAGATGCTGTGGTTCCCATTGACCATTGAGTTTTAGTGGGCACAGCTTCTGACCCCCATGCCGTTACAATGGTGTAAAGTCCCCAATACAAGCGGTCCCCTACTTAAGAACACCTGACTTACATACAACCCCTAGTTACAAACGGACCTCTGGATTTTGGTAACTTACTGTGCTTTAGTTCTAGGCTACAATGAACAGCTGTAACAGTTATCACAGGTGTCTGTAATGAAGCTTTATTGTTAATCCTGGTTCTTAGGACAATCCAACATTTTTAAAATCCAATTGCCACAGAGACCAAAAAATTTTTGACTGGGGTTACAATAATAAAGTATACGGTTCCGACTTACATACAAACTCAATTTAAGAACAAACCTACAGACCTTATCTTGTATGTAACCCGGGGACTGCCTGTATATGCTGCATGTTTCATGATACTACGTGGACTGGATCCACTAACCAGCAGACACCAATGGCGCTGAATTTAATCTAGTGACTTATTCGGGGTTTAATTAAGTTGTCATAAACATCATCCCTTTTCCCAACTTTCTTCATGTTAAAGATTGTGTTGCTACGAGATGTAGATGATGGGAGATGTAGTAGTAGTGGAGTGATACAGAATGGATATCACAGGTCTAGAATGTGATGATCAGATATTATATTGCACCCTCATTCATTCTATACTATAACATATAACATATTCACTACAGACCAGTCTATGGACCAATTGGAGCAAATTGACCAAAACCTGGAAGATTTTAACCATTTTTACAGGACATCACCCTCCAGTGATGCACAGGACACCAAGACCATTATGTTCTTGATGACTATTAGAGACGACCACCATACACAATCTACTATATTGATACCGAAGACTATCGATACAAAGCCATTTGTCCGAACCAATGGAAAACCCTATAAATATTCAATTTCTACTTAAGAAAAAAACATAATACACCTAAAATATCAGTAAAATCAGCCAATCTGTGAACAATGAATAAAGGATGGAATAGGAAATCTTCAGTTATTTGTATGATGATCTCTATATTATGGCTGTATTTCTCCTTCCCTATATAATACATACGGTAGACCCCCATTCTCCGAAATTTCTGGTATAATCAAGTGGTACAGCCAGAATACAAACACAAGTATAATGTATATAAAATCCATAACCCAATGATAACCCATAGATAACCATCAGATAATACAATATATTATAGAACCAATAGGACATGATACAAATGTATACAGGCAGTCCCCGGGTTACGTACAAGATAGGGTCCGGAGGTTTGTTCTTAAGTTGAATTTGTATGTAAATTGAAACTGTATATTTTATAATTGTAGAACCAGACAAAAAAAATTTTTGGCCCCAGTGACAATTGGAGTTTAAACATTTTTTGCTGTAATTGGACCAAGGATTATCAATGAAGCTTCATTACAGACACCTTACAGCTGATCACTGCAGCCTGGGACTATAGTAACATCCAGAGAGCTTCACCAGAGGTCAGAGGGGTCTGTCTGTAACTAGGGGTTGTCTGTAAGTCAGGTGTCCTTAAGTAGGGGACCGCCTGTATTACACAAATTACTGCCACCAGCCAAAGAATATAAAAAATATTTCATTTACAATGAATAATCATTTATAGTTATTGGTTTTTATCCCTGTTTGAACTTCTTATGTCCACAAAACTAATACATTTAGTTGATATTGAGTATTAAAATTAGAAAAAATGGAGAATAACATGTAAACAGTCTTTGGTTAAGGGCAAATAAATACATTTTTGAAGAAATAAAGTAAAAATAGTGTATTGCTGTATAATTAATCATCAGATGACTCATCATTTATACTACTAATTACTAGAAATACTGTATAATAATAAAAAGTACAAATAATAATAAGAAATAATAAGAATTATTATAATAAGAATCTTTATTTATTTAGCGCCATCAAATTTCGTAGTGCTTTACAAATGAAATTTTAAGTCGATTTTTTAAAATAATATTATCATTTAACAATAAACCATTATAAAACAATAATATACAATGAGAGCAATCGAATAATAATAGGAATTTAATGATATAAACATTCCAGTATTTATTACACAAATTAAAAAAAAAATATATATATATATATAATAAAAAAATATTCTAAATTAAAATTGTGATAAAAATAACCCAGTGATAAATGAAATCTAATATTAAAAAAGTGATTCAGATAGTATAATAATAATAATAATAATTGTAATAATACTGTTAATACTAAATTATTAATAATAATACTAACAATAATTGTAATAATAATAATATTAATAATAAATGCTTAATAATAATTACACTAATAAAATAATCCCAATTCTGTAAAAATTATAATTTTAAAAAATACTGAATCATGTTATTTATAAAATGATTAAATAATAATTATTAATAATATTAAATGATGCTATTACAAACATATCTTGATCACAATAATATTAATAATAATAATAATACTGTTAATGATATTTATTATGGCAAAATATAATAATATTTATAATACTGTTAATGATAATAATAACGATAAAAAATAATATTAATAATACTATTAATGGTAATAATAATGGTAAAAAATAATAATATTAATAATACTATTAATGGTAATTATAATGGTAAATAATAATATTAATAATACTATTAATGGTAATTATCATGGTAAATAATAATAATAATATTAATAATACTATTAATGATAATTATAATGGTAAATAATAATAATACTATTAATAATACTATTAATAATAATAATTAAAGAAATAATTATGGTAATAAAAACAATGAATAACCTCATTGTAATATAAAATAATGATAATAATGTCATCAGAACTTTTTTGGTTTCTAATCCTGAATGAGTTTACTATTAAAGAGACTTTGTTTCGTACAGATGTAATAACTATTCATCCCGCTCCATTTCCCCTGTATGATATCATCACCATGTTAAGTTTCAGGCTGTAACTCACTATATGGACTTTCATGGTGCACCCCATTTATCCTTCCATCCTCGAGGACCTGCAGGTGAAACCCAATTCCGACGTTGCAGTACAACCTCCGTTGTCTCTTAATCCCCTGCAAATAATCGCTCTTCCACCTTGCATCGGATTTGTCGGAAGACATTCCAAGTGACCTGGAGAAGAACGATTCCAATGTCCTTTCCAGTAGCGTTCCATTAGCCCTGTAGGGTATAGGGTACGACAACACAACGTCCCCTACGAAACCCAGCAGAAGGAAAACAGGCAACGTCCAGTGAATCCTGGCTCCGTAGGACATAGTGATGAGTAGTCTTTGTGCGACGGCCATCCGGTTCACCTTCTGGACACGTGGTCAGAATTAATGGCCCTAAAAATACCGCCCTCCTTGTTTTTCTCTCTTCAGCATGGCGGCAGGAGCTTATTTTTGGAAGGCAGATAGGGATTGATGACATGAAACCGAAGCCTGGGAGAAAATGAGTAGAGAATACGTAGAGCCCAGCAAACAGAAAAGTGGTGGGGACCATGTTTTGTAGCTCTCGAGGACTAGTGGGCAGCCAGATATATTTGCTCGGCCTATCTTTATACTTCAGAGGCCGTCCTATACCCCCAACGTCATTGTGACATCAACGGCATGCCAATGATAGACCGGCAACAGACAGATACCCTCCCCACTAACCTGAGCAGCCACCACCGATGGTCGTCCGGGACCAGTGACTTGGGACAACTTTGTGAAAATGTTATATCTGAAGGGGAGCTCCAAGGACCAATTTGGTTGAATGGTCATATGTCTGGCAGGCAGTTTCCTTATTTAGAGCGCAAGAAGCTATAACGGTTCTTCGCCTCATCACTTAGCAATGATAATCCTGCAAGCACTTCCTCATCAGTATGTTCACATTAGGAAAAGCGAATAGCATGGACAAGACATGGGAATCGTCCGCTGCTGTTCCGACCCCCCCCCCCCCCCCCTAGCACCGGCACAGCAATAAATTCACACTTATAATTGTAGTGGAATGAGACAGTCACCGCCAGGGATTATTACATTAGACTCTCGCAGCGAACAAACGCTCTCTCTCATTTGTACTCGCTGCAATAATATTGACATGGACATCCACCGCAGTTTTTTTTTAACTCCCAGGGGAAGGGTTAGAGACGCTCGCTTGCATGTAAAGGATATTTAGAGGCTGTCATGTAATATAGCAACTGAGGATCAGCTGCTTCCTACCACGTGTAGGGTAATGGATTCATAATACAGATGTATGGCGGAGGAGGGGGGGTGATGACTGCATTCAAAAAGTTAGGTGAATTTCAAAGAAAAAAAAAAAGTTTCTACATTTATATGGCGCTTTGGTTTCACTAGAACTCTGCTTGCTGTCAGTGAATGGGAACACAAGGGTGACCCATCAATTCCATTCTGATCTTCTGAGGTCTAAACTGTCACATGAAAGCTTACGTTATTTCATTTCAGTAATGGGTGAGGTCTCAGTCTGTGGATGGTTATAAACTTTTTATATGTTACGTAAAAAGTTACATTAAATAATCGGTGCCCTTCAATGTTGGATTGGGTTTTATCAGTAGTACTTTGCTGCCAGTGCCGGTGAATGATGCTCCCCCCACCCCCTGGCATTCTCCACAACTATGAGGAGGCTCCGGGATCCTGATAAATCCCGGCAGGCATCCCGCAGAGAGGGTCGGACCTGGTGAAGAATTGTACCCTACTCTGCGCCTGCTGGGCGCGGGCTATAGGCGGTGCCCCAGCACAGGGCGGTAATGTCTCACGCCGACATCTCTGTGATGGGGGTCCTGTCAGTATCCTGCTGCCTAGCCCTTGTCTCTGACTGTTTCTGTTATGGGGTCTGTTAGATCCTGTGCTGTCCCTTGTCTCTGACTTGCTCTGTTATGGGGGTCCGTCAGTATCTGCTGTCTAGTCCTTGTCTCTGACTGTCTGTTATGGGGTCCTGTCAGTATCCTGCTGCCTATCCTTGTCTCTGACTGTCTCTGTTATGGGGTCCTGTCAATATCCTGCTTCTAGCCTTGTCTCTGACTGTCCTCTTTATGGGGTCCTGTCAGTATCCTGCTGTCTAGCCTGTCTCTGACTGTTCTGTTATGAGGGTCCTTTCAGTATTCTGCGCCTAGCCATGTCTCTGACTGTCTCTGTTATGGTGGTCTGTCAGTATCCTGCTGCCTAGCCCGTCTCTGACTGTCTCTGTTATGGGTCTGTCAGTATCCTGCTGCCTAGTCCCTTGTCTCTGACTGTCTCTGTATGGGGTCCTGTCGGTATCCTGCTCTAACCTTGTCTTGACGTCTCTGTATGGGGTCCTGTAGTATGCTGCCTAGCCTTGTCCTGATGTCTGAAATTCTCTGTTATGGGGTCCTGTTACTATCCTTATGTCAGTATTGTCTCTGAGTCTCTGTTATGGGGTCCGTCAGGATCGCTGTCTAGGCCTGTTTCTGACGTCTCTGTTATGGGGTCCTGATAGTCTCTGCTGCCTAGCCTTGTCTCTGTGTTCTGTATGGGGTTCTGTCAGTATCCGCTGTCAGTCCTTGCTCTGCCTGTCTATGTTATGGGGGGTCCTGTCCAGTATCCTGCTGTCTAACCCTTGTTCTGACTGTCTCTGTTATGGGGTCCTGTCAGTATCCTGCTGCCTGCCCTGTCTCTGACTGTCTCTGTTATGGGAGTCCTGTCAGTATCCTGCTGCCTAGCCATGTCTCTGACTGTCTTGTTATGAGGGTCTGTCAGTATCCTGCTTTCTAGCCCTTGCTCTGACTGTCTCTGTTATGGGGTCCTGTCAGTATTCCTGCTGCCTAGCCTTGTCTTACGGTTTCTGTTAGTGGGGTCTGTCAGTATTCTGCTGCCTAGTCCTTGTCTGACTGTTCTGTTAGGGTCCTGTCAGTATCCCTGCCTGTCTAGCCCTTGTCTCTGACTGTCTTCTGTATGGGGTCCTGTCAGTATCCTGCTGCCTAGCCCTGTCTCTGACTGTCTCATGTTATGGGCGGTCCTGTCAGTATCCTGCTGCCTAGCCCTTGTCTCAACTGTTTCTGTTAGGGGGTCTGTCAGTATCCTGCTGTCTAACCCTTGTCTCTGACTGTCTCTGTTATGGGGGTCCTGTCAGTATGCTGCCTAGTCCTTGTCCTGATGTCTGAAATTCTCTGTTATGGGGACCTGTCAATATCCCTCTGCCTAGTTCTTGTCTCTGACTGTCTCTGTTATGGTGGTCCTGTCAGTATCCTGCTGTCTAGTCCTTGGTCTTGACTGTCTCTGTTATGGGGTCCTGTCAGTATCCTGCTGCCTAGCCTTGTCTCTGACTGTCTCTGTATGGGGTATGTCAGTATCTGGCTGCAGTTCTGTCTCTGACTGTCTCTGATGGGTTCCTGCCAGTATCTGCTGTCTAACCTTGTTCTCGACTGTCTCTGTTATGGGGGGTCTGTCAGTATCTGCTGCTAGTCATGTCTCAATGTTTCTGTTAGGGGTCTGATGTCAGTATCTATGCTGCTAACTTGTCTCTGACGATCTCTGTTATGGGGGGTCCTGTCAAGTATGCTGTCTAGCATTGTCCTGATGTCTGAATTCTATGTTATGGGCACCTGTCAATATCCCTTGCCTGTCTGTTCTGACGTCTCTGTTATGGGGTCCTGTCAGTATCCTGCTGTCTAGTCCTTGTCTCTGACTGCTCTGTTATGGGGTCTGCGTATATCTGCTGCCTAGTATGTCTCTGAATGTCTCTGTTATGGGGTCCTGTCCAGTATCCTGCTGTTAACCCTTGTCTCGATGTCTCGTTATGGGGTCCTGTCAGTATCCTGCTGCCTAGCCCTGTCTCTGAATGCTTGTTATGGGGTCCTGTCAGTATCTGCTGCCTAGCCATTGTTCTGACTGTCTCTTTTGTTATGGGGGTTGTCGTATCTTGCTTCCTAGCCTTGTCTCTGACTGTCTCTGTTAGGGGATCCTGTCAGTATCCTGCTGCTCCTGCCCTTGTCTCTGACTGTTTTGTTATGGGGGTCCTGTCAGTATTTGCTGCCTAGCCTTGTCTCTGACTGTCTTGTTATGGGGTCTGTCAGTATCCTGCCTGTCAGTCTTGTATCTGATGTCCTGTTATTGGGTCCTGCAGGTATCTGCTGCTAGTCCTTGTCTCTGACTGTCTCTGTTATGGGGTCTGTCAGTATCCTGCTGCCTAGTCCTGTCTCTGACTGTTTCTGTTTATGGGTCTGTCAGTATTCTGTGCTAGCCCTTGTCTCTGACTGTCTCTGTTATGGGGGTCCTGTCAGTATCCTGCCTAGTCATTGTTTCTGACTGTCTTGTTATGGGTCCTGTCAGTATTCTCCTGTCTAGTCTAGTGGCTTGTCTCTGACTGTCTTGTTAGGGGGTCTGTCAGTATCCTGCTGCCTAGCCCTTGTCTCTGACGGTCTCTGTTATGGGGTCCTGTCAGTATCCTCTGTCTAGTCCTTGTCTCTGACTCTGTGTTATGGGGTCCTGTCAGTATCTGCTGCGCAGTCCTTGTCTCTGACGCTTTTTATGGGATCCTGTCAGTATTCTGCTGCTAGCCCTTGTCTCTGACGTCTTGTTATGGGGGTCCTGTAAGTACTGCTGTCTAGTCCTGTCTTGACTGTCTCTGTTATGGAGTCCTGTCCTATCTGCTGGTTATTCTTGTCTCGACTGTCTATGTTATGGAGTCCTGTCGGTATTGATGCCTAGTTTGTCTCTGACTGTCTCTGTTGGGGATCCTGTCAGTATCCTGCTGCCTAGCCTGTCTCGACTGTTCTGTTATGGGGGTCCTGTCAGTATTTCTGCTGCCTAGCCCTGTCTCTGACTGTCTTCATTTGGGTCCTGTCAGTATCCTGCATGTATAGTCCTTGTCTCGACTGTCTCTGTTATGGGGTCCTGTCGGTATTCCTGCTGCCTAGTCCTTGTCTCTGACTGTCTCTGTTTATGGGGGTCCTGTCAGTATCTGCTTCTGCCTAGTCCTTGCCTCTGACTGTTCTGTCTATGGGGTCCTGTCAGTATTCTGCTGCCTAGCCCTTGTCTGAGACTGTCTCTGTTATGGGGGTCCTGTCGTATCTGCTGTCTAGTCCTTGTTTCTGACTGTCTCTGTTATGGGGTCCTCAGTATCGCTGCTAGCTGTGTCTCTGACTGTCTCTGTATGGGGTCCTGTCAGTATCCTGCTGCCTAGCCCTTGTCTCGATGTTCTGTTATGGGAGTCCCGTCAGTATCTCCTGTCTAGTCTTGTCTCTGACTGTCTGTGTTATGGGGTCCTGTCAGTATCCTGCTGCCTAGTCTGTCTACTGTGTCTCTTTTATGGGATCCTGGTCAGATTCTGCTGCCTAGCCCTTGTCCTGACTGTCTCTGTTTGGGGGGTCCTGTAAGTATCTGCTGTCTGTCCTTGTCTCTGACTGTCCTCTGTATGGGGTCTGTCAGTATCCCTGTTGTCTAGTCCTGTCTCTGGACTGTCTCTGTTATGGGAGTTCCTGTCGTATCCTGCTGCCTAGTCTTGTCTTGACTGTCTTGTTATGGGGTCCTGTTCAGATCCTGCGTCTAGACTTGTTCTGACTGTCTCTGTTATGGGGTCCTGTCAGTTAATTGCTGTTAACCCTTGTTCTCTGACTGTCTCTGTTATGGGGTCCTGTCAGTATGCTGCTAGTCCTGCTCTGATGTCGAAATTCTCAGTTAGGGTCTGTCCAATATCCTTCTGTCTAGTTATTGTCTCTGACTGTCTCTGTTATGGGGTCCTGTCAGTATCCTGCTGTCTAGTCCTTGTCTCTGACTGTCTCTGTTATGGGGTCCTGTAAGTATCCTGCTGCCTAGCCCTTGTCTCTGACTGTTTCTGTTATGGGGTCCTGTCAGTATCCTGCTGTCTAGTCCTTGTCTCTGACTGTCTCTGTATGGGTCTGTAGGTCCTGCTGCACTATCTTCTTTCTGACTGTCTTGTTAGGGGTCCTGTCAGTATCCTGCGCTAGTCCTTGTCTCTGACTGTCTCTGGTATGGGGTCCTGTCAGTATCTGGCTAGGTCCTTGTCTCTAACGTTCTGTTATGGGGGTCCTGTCAGTACTGCTTCCTAGTCCTGTCTCTGACTGTCTCTGTTATGGGGTCCTGTCAGTATCCTGCTGCCTGTCCTGTCTCTGACTGTCTCTGTTATGGGGTCCTGTCAGTATCCGCTGTCTGCCTGTCTCTGACTGTCTCTTGTTATGGGGGTCCTGTCAGATCCTGCGTTAGTCCTGTCTCTGACTGTCTCGTTTGGGGTATCTGTCGTATCCTGCTGCCTAGCCTTGTTTCTGACTGTCTCAGTTATGGGGGGTCCTGTCAGTATCATGCTGCCTAGTCCTTGTCTCTAACTGTTTCTGTTATGGGGTCCTGTCAGTATCCTGCTGTCTAGCCCTTGTCTCTGACTGTCTCTGTTATGGGGTCCTGTCAGTATCCTGCTGCCTAGCCCTTGTCTCTGACGTCTCTTTAGGGGGTCCTGTCGTATCTTGCTGCCTAGCCCTTGTCTTGACTGTCTCTGTTATGGGGGTCAGTCCAGTATCCTGCTGCCTAGCCCTTGTCTCTGACTGTCTCTGTTATGGGGGTCCTGTCAGTAACGTCCCAGTCCTTGTTATGACTGTATCTTGTAGAGGGTCCTGTCAGTATCCTGCTGCCTAGTCCTTGTCTCTGACTGTCTCTGTTATGGGGTCCTGTCAGTATCCTCCAGTCTAGTGCTTGTCTCTGACTGTCTCTGTTATGGGGTCCTCTCAGTATCCCGCTGCCTAGCCCTTGTCTCTGACTGTCTCTGTTATGGGGTCCTCTCAGTATCCCGCTGCCTACTTCTTGCCTGTGACTATATATGTTATGGGGACCTACGCCTGTCAGTCCCATAAAGAAACCAATTACCAATATTTTGGGGGGGATACATACTTTAAGGCCAAAGAAAGAGCCATCAGAAGAAGCAATGCTTCAGATGTCGTGGTCTTTGTGCTTAGGCCCCTTGATACAGGTGAAGTGGAAGTATCTCTTGGCAAGGCGCCACTTCTTCCACATACATAACCTAGATCACGTGTGTGAACTGGTCTTCAGGCATGCGAGAGCCTCCATCGGGGATGATAGCTTCTGATTGATGGACGTGTACAGTATTCCTTTGATGTTGAGCTGGACTAGGACAAAAACACGTATCTGCCTCTGTGCAAATACCTTGCATCACTGCTGTAAAATTAGAACAGAAAAACACAAGTTACGTGCCGGCCTTGGCCCCCATCGACTGGCAAACAGCTGTGCCCCCTACTCATTAATTATATTGTATATTTTAAAGGGTAACTAGATATTCCGACCAGTTTTTGGAGAATAGAATCAATAGACTATTCTAAAGCAAAAATCCCAAAAATGTGGCTTCACTTTTAATTTTTTTTACTGTATAACAATCTATATAAAGCATTGACTCATTATTTACTCAGCCTGAAGGACTTTGCATTTTTTGATAAATTTTTGAAAAATCTTGAAAATTGCTTTGAAGAAATTTTGAGTGTGAAATTCAACAGCAACCTCCTATAGCACCTCCACAGGAGAGATAAGGTATTACACAATTTTAATACATATATAAAGGGGCTGTATATAACAACAGGTGATGGAGGGGTAATGATGAGACACTCACTCACACACTTACTAGCCACAAGGGGGTGGACGTTTAGCATAGCCTCGGTCATCTCAGAAGTCTACTCTATCTACTCATTGTTTCATAGGTGGAAGCTTGAAAGCCCACACTACTGTAAGATCTGTGACTGCTCCGGCTTCAGCGCCATCCTCTGTCCGTAAACTATGGCTGAGGATGTGCTGATAAGTGTAGTTTTGTTCTTAGGTTGCATTCTGTCCTTACTAGTCTGAACACTCCTTTATTTACTTCCTTGTTGACTCAATTGAATTCCAGCAACAGTTAATGGAAAACCACCATCAAGCGTGAAAAAAAAGTACATTTACTGATAGATCCAGATGCTCTGACTGCGGTAATCTTCTTATATTTGTTATCCATGGTCTCCTTCTTTCTAAAATCAAATATGCTAACCCTCACCCTCCCCCTGTTCCCTCAGAACAGATTCTTTCTCCATTCCCACTTCTCCCCTCCTCGTCTGCTTTGTCTGGATTTCCAGGGACTGGCCCAATCAACTTCTGGATTGAGACTCTAATAAAAGGTTTGCCTGCCATTTCCCCTGTCTTCTTTGGAGCTTGCTGGCATTATCTGGACTATTTCTTGTCTATTTTCTTACCATCCATTTTGTCTATCGATTGTCTGTCCTCCCTTGTCCGTTTGGTTTTTATCAGTATATGTCGCTTACTCTTCCATGTTTAGATTCTCCAATCTTTTTTCTTTGTGATTGAACTTTGTTGCAGAAAGGGAACTTTGACCAGTTGTCAACTACAGCTTGGGGTTGGCTGGGCAATTAGGTAGGGACAGCTGGTAAGGGGATTTAGCCTCAGGGCTCACTGTCCTTGTTTATACTTCTAGTCCATCCAAACCGTTCCCTCACTGCATTACATCTATTATCTAAGTATTAACTAGGGTGTAATGTTTAGAGGATCATCTCTATAGAATTTACAAAATAGGAACACATGTGGTGATGATCATCAACAGTTTTTTCACAATATGAAAAAAATCCAAAAACACTTTGTGAAGCACATGACCAAACATGGGCTCAACTGGTGTGGGGTCATCACCCCATCTCTCTCTTCAATGGTGACTATAAAATATTGTCAAAGATCCTCTTGGATAGACTCCAGAAATCCTTCCTAGACTACTGATATCTACTCAGTTAGGCTTCATGAATGGGTCTAGGCCTGCCACTCCGGTTTCCCAACTCTAATGATGCTTTGTCTGTGGTGGTGTGGCAGTTGTCAAACACCTTTGTCATTGAAATTTTAGTGATGTTTGTTTTTGCGTGTTCTCACTCTCCTACAAACCTGGGTGCAAAGTAAGTCTGGAACGAGGAACACATCAGGTTGCCCCCTACCTAAATCTAACAATATTACATGTCTCTCAAACCCTTTTTGAGGTATCTCTGGGACTCATCGGGCTTCTGGGGCATCATGGTGGGTGTTGAGAAGCTTTGTTGACAATGCCCTGGTCCCATTGCTGGATGAAATTTAATTAAATGATATTTTCCCCCAAAAATACCTCCAATAGTCATTCCTGTATTTCCTGTAGGCAGAAGAAACAAACTTTCCAAGAAGAATGCAGAAGACAAATTCTGTTGGATGTTTATCTAGATGTTTATCACCACTAGATAAACCTCAATTGTCTTCATTTTTTAAAAAGATTGGTGGAAACTCATGTAGGTGCTTTAATGGTGGCCATATGAGCTAAAAAGGGGTTCTTTGATGGTCATCACTACATCTCCTGTAGGAAGTGTCATCAATCATTCCAAGGAACTAGAAAACCAAATCTAATAATCCAAAAGCAAGAAGTGCATCCCTTAGGTCAGTGGTGGCAAACCTATGGCACGGGTGCCAGAGGTGGCACTCAAAGCCCTTTCTGTGGGCACCCAGGCCATGGCCCCAGCACACCAGACAGGACTCAAAGAATCTTCCTGCAGTTCCAAGAAACTTGAAAGATGCTGCTTTCAGTCATATATGAAAGTGATACTTACTCCTCTACTTGGAACTGCAGGAAGAGGGAGAATGAGTAGACAGGGGCAAATTATCTTTGGAGGACCTCCTGCTGGCCCCACAATTCTCTGTGTACAGAGGGACACTGGAAAGAAGCTAAAGTGATGAAAATTTTCCATCTTTCTTTCTACTGTGTTGCTGTCCTCGGGAGGCCAATTTGATCAAAAAGTTGTTGAAGAACATGGATAAGTTACTGCTTTAATTTTTGGTTGGCACCTCACGATAAATAAGGTTGGCTGTGGGTTGCAGTTTGGGCACTTGGATGCTAAAAGGTTCGCCATCGCTGCCTTAGGTTGTCCTAATGGAAACCCATTTAGGAGCTGTAATAGTGGTCAACTCAAGAATCTTGAATTTTTGAAAAAGTTGACCAAAGAGCCCAACTCAAGGTCTTAGGGTCATTATCATGATTTTGGCACTTTTTGGATTTTAGATGTATATGGAATAAACCGATCACATCTCAGAGTGAACTGGTCTGCAGATATCTAATTAGTTGCTGCATTTTAATGGAACCAACATCTTGGATACGTAAACACGTCTATTTCAGGTCGTATAAAATCGGAAATAGAAGAACTATTTTCTGTGAGTCAAAGATTACATTTACAACAAAAACATCTGCTGCTTGAATTAAGGCGTAGAAACCTTAGACCGGGATACTTTTAGCACAGCCTTCAGCAGCTACTAGCTGTAAGAATATGCGGGTACCCACAGGAATTTATCAGAAGGGAAAGTGAAATGTTTTGGGGGCTTCCACACACCCACCACTTGTCGTTACTTTAAAATAGATGTCAACATGAATGTAGCTTGTAGAGGTAAATTACAGACACCTCAATCACAGAACTTGGCAAGAACTGTAGTTCTAGATGTAACTCTGTAATGAGACTACTTCAATGACAGTGAGCATCCTTCAAGAAACAGAGGATGTATCTTCAGAAGGATGGAACCAAGTAGATGGTGGCTATAAGAGGAATGAGTCAAGTGGAAAGTCATCAAGACAATCATCTTGATCTAAAGATATCTTAAAGGAAACCTACCACTTGAAGTGGCAGGTTTCTGATGGAAATACCGGGCACCAGCTCAGGGTGAGCTGGTGCCGGAGCTTATTTTTGTTAGTGTTTTAAACCGCGGTATCGCGGTTTAAAACACTTTTAAACTTTATAGCCGGCGCAGGCAGGTACGCGATCGGGCTACAATGTGCGCGGGGGGGACATAGGAAGTGATGGAGGAGACTCGCGCATGGTAAGCGCCGAGGCGCGTACCTGCCTGAGCCGGCTATAACGTTTAAAAAGTGTTTTAAACCGCGATACCGCGGTTTAAAACACTAACAAAAATAAGCTCCGGCACCAGCTCACCCTGAGCTGGTGCCCGGTATTTCCATCAGAAACCTGCCACTACAAGTGGTAGGTTTCCTTTAAAGACTTTAGTTATCTAGACCTAGCGGTATGGCCTGCCTAAAGGCAGTGACTTGAACCCATCTTTTTCATAGCTTACGTAGAGCACAAAGGATGGCATAGATGGCCACCCATAATGATCTCTCAATGTGCTTCCTCGATCTCAAGCCCAAGGATGGCCACCATATCATAAAGAGGTAATTGTATAATAAAAACCTTCCCATCCTTCCCATTACTATTATGGAGGTTGGGTTAATCCAAAGGGTGGTACAGAACATTAGTTGGGTGGTGGTCTTTACAACGTCTCTATCCAGAATGGAATAGTATGGCTATAGTGAAAAAAAAATTACTTTGGTAGAAGACCTAAAGGTCTTTAACTAATCTTCATAAGTTTTGGATTTTCCTTCCAACCCTCCATTTTGGTTGATTAGACATGTTTTGTTCAAGAGGAGAGCGGAGTTAACCACTGTCACATACCTCTGATGGACGCTTGTGTCTTCTGAGAAATTGGACATGCCCGATTTATCTTTTATGTGTATGATTGTCTTAAAGTGGATCTTTCACCACCTTCAACAACTCTAACTAGTTCCATTTCCTGATTCGTGAGGCATTGTTCCTTTGATCTGGGCAAAGTTGGGTTTTTCTGTCTAGTGTCTAGCCCAAACCAAACAATGTGAATATTTTTAACTCTCTACTGCCAATCCAAGACCAACCATCTGACTGTTAAGAATCTAATTATCATTTCTTCAGGATACCCCGTATCCTTTTTGGTATCTTGTAATTTCAAATGTGGGGTCTTAGACTGGATGGACAATCGGGCTCCACCCTTCTGACAGTAGAGATCCAAAAATTGATTGCTTAGGAACAGTGGTGACTAGAGAGAAAAATCTAACTTCGACAGAATCAGTCGATGGGCACCTGTTGAAGGATGCAGAGACGAAGTTTATGGAGGTGGTAAAAAGTCCTCTTTAAGGATGGAGATCAGTAAAATTCAGAACCTCAACACAATTGAAGAGAACTTATTTGAACTCTTCCTCAGGGACCCTCAGAATTTTAGCCACACCAATGTCCCAAAAAGAATTAACCAAAGTCTTCACCACAAATTGTGTATTATCGGAAGGAACAGCCATGGGTATTTGGCATATGGCAATATGGCATTTGGCAATATCACACCCTTGTTTTTGGAAATAGGTCGACCTCAAAAAGGAAAGATTTTGTCCAACTGTTTGTGCAATTGTATTCCAAAATAATTTCCTATTGCATAACCATGATCCTCTTCAGAGCTTTTCCTGGTCACCGCCCACTCTATGGGTCTTGGTGGAGCATAAATTATGCGACACAAATGGCAATTAACATGTCATTCCTAAGAAAAAAATAATGCTACATCCCTTTCCAAAAAGTTGCAGTGGCCAAAAAAGTTTATAGAACTTTCCGGTAAAATCCTAAACGTGTCCAAGACCATTAAAGAAAATCTAAATGACTAGACGTTTTTCCCACAAAGTAAAAAAATAAAAATAAGTGCCCCCCCCCCCCCCTTCCACTTTTAACTAACGTCCTTATCTAAGACAGGGAGAATGTTCCATAGTTTCTATCCATAAGTCTGTCTCCGAATATTAGTAGAATTATTATTATACATCCAAAATCACCAGATGAGACTTGGACAATGACTCATCCATCGCCACTTTATTTAAAAAGGCGCTTGTGAAATAATCTCTGAAAATAATATTACTGTCCCATTCCTTACATTTTTACCACGCTAGACTTAGGATATGAGTAACACTGCACAATACTCCCTCTCTAATATTACAGGGCGGAGTATCCATGATGGAGGAAATAGTCTTCAAGCCATGTACAGGGGTGTAACTACAGGGGTAGC
This sequence comes from Engystomops pustulosus, assembly GCA_019512145.1. Lineage (NCBI taxonomy): Eukaryota > Metazoa > Chordata > Amphibia > Anura > Leptodactylidae > Engystomops > Engystomops pustulosus. The sequence continues at coordinate 216,738,636 of CM033644.1, forward strand.
AGCAATAGCAGCTGCTATGGGGCCTACAGTGTCAGGGGGCTCCAGCATCTGGGTTATTGGATGTGAATATGCTGTATTTGTGATGTGTATATGCTCTAAATATGTATGCATATGTGATGTGTATATGCTGTATGTCTATTTATATGATGCATTGGTGTATGCAGTACTGTATGTATGTGTGTATAAGCTGTATGTATGTATATATGGTGTGTATATACTGTATGTATATTTTTTAAGGTAAGGTAAGTGGAGCCCAATTCGGATGTCCGCTATGGGGCCCTTTCTCTCCTAGTTACCCCACTGACCATGTACCTTGGAACAAATGTATGTGTAATACTAAGGATGTGCAAGGTCATTGATGAAGCTTCGGACTCAGACAAACAAGGCTTCACCATCCAGTTCTTTAGAACATAGTAGTCTTGTGCAGATTCTAGATTGATGAAACATATTTCTCCATAATCTAGACCTCAAACAGTGCACTTAGCTTTCTACATCTCCCATAATCTTAAAAGAATGAGATGACTCTGCTTACCACGTCCCTGTCTATACAGCAAAGCAGACAAGTGAAAAGTCTTACACAGGTTGTTAGTAAAGGAAAAAGAACACACTAGGGCTAATGCCTTCCTAATCTAAACCTCAAGCATGTATTATACTTTCATCATGACCCATCCTCTAACGATAATTATATAATTTTGCTAATCACGACCTTGTCTATACAGAGAAGCTCACAAATAAGCAGATAAAAACAGAAAATGCTAGTCTATAATGTCTTCTCTAGTGGTCAGAAACCACTGTATAAAAACTCAACCTGTTTCCACCCATCCTGAAAGTTCATGTGTAAAAATAATGAATCTGGGCTAAGGGACCAGGAAGCAGGGCCTTTATACTGCCTTACAATGACGCTCAGGGTCATATGGTCTCCACATCCAGAGAATCAGAGCGTTATCAGGTGCTATTGTTGTACTGTATACATCCAGCTCCCTCAGTCACAACACACTACTGTGACTGTGGGGACTGGATTTCTTCAGTACAACATCATGAAACCAGCCGTCAGTCCCATGTTGCAACGAGTTGGAGCATCATTTTAAGGCAGTGTAAAGGAACTGCTTCCTGGTCCCTCGGACCAGATTTATTCTTTTTTATAATCCTTGGATAACCCTTTAAATCATTCGTACTAATTCTGCATATCCTGTCTCCGTAACAAACAGGATAGGTCATTAGTAGTTGATCATGAAGGGTGGGATAGCTGGCAACTCTGTGATTAGATCCGTGTAGCGGTGCTCTTTGGCACTACATTATGGGTGGAGCAGGAAGCCGACGTAGTCCTCATAGCAAATACCGGTATCAATCTCCGAACACAAAAATAAGTGGCTTCTTTTAGTCCTGACGCATTCGATATCCTTTTATTACAGTGATTCTTTTATCTAATAATATCCCGCAGTGAGAAGCGCACATTCCATAGGGTATATTTAGATCCCAATGGTGGTGAATGCCGGCGCCGTACGTCTTTAAGATCACAAATAAAATACAAACGTGGAACCGTATTCAGCTATGGAAATATTCTGTGGTTGCTTTGTAGGTTGGAGATGGATTTAGGAGTCGGCAAAAGTAGTGGAGAGTCTATGCATAGTGATCATATACTTATTATTAAACCAATTGGACCCGTCACTACAGGCAGATATGTAGCTGGGACTGTCCCTGTACTAAAGCCGAGGCAGAGACTCCAATAAAACATGGTAAGGGAAGAGCAGAACACCGGAGTATTCATAGACTACCCCCATCGTTTTCACGTTACTCGACTTACTGCCTTGTTGGTAATCCTGCTCTCCTAACCAAGCTGCTCCAACCCGTAACACCCGTATGCACTTCACATCTGTTTCTTAATGGTGCCTGAGCAATAGGATTCTGGTGCCTTAAGAAGGGGTTACTTGTCCGTTCACTTGTTTACCAGAATCTGAACTCTTTTCACCAGACCTGGACTTTTAGGAAAATTTTTACTTGCCCTAACCCTGGTTTTGTAGAAGAGAAATGGTGCCACTCCAAGGTAGTTACTTGAGGGCCCTCTTTCCCGCACCCTAAAGGTGGAGGTTTACCTGAGGGGCTCTTTGTACAAAGCCTTGATTTTTTGGGGGAAGATTCGGGTGCCCAAGAGTCAGACTTTGTGGGGGTCTGGTTTGTCTACTGACCACTTCCCTGTCGGTCTCTTCACTTCTGACCCATCTAAGTCAAATACAGGAAGTCCCCGATTTAAGAACACCAGACTTAGTACACTTCCTGCATTAGTGAATTGGGTTAAAAAGATGTAGCAAAAATCAGACCCCTGTATGGGGTATAAAGTATAAAATCCTAGAGACGACCCCTTACCAGGAGTAGCCCGAAGCCAAACCAGTTCAGGTTGAGTTACAGTAACAATACGTTTGTCTATTCCTACCTCCCCCTCAGAACACAGGGATGAACAAAATTGGGATTATTGACCACCCTGGAAACAAGGTTTCTGAAGCAACTAAGATATGACCAATGTGATCTTCTAATAGATGGTCCTAATCTACATATCCACCATCATTAGGGGTGTTGACCCTAGACCACCCACAGGTTGCCCCGTCCCTGCCCCAGCTCCACCTCCTTTTGCCAAAAATGCCTGGACTGTTTATGAAAATAAGAGATTGAGCTGCAAAGAAGGGCATAACTTGAGGGATTGGGGGGGAAGAAAAGGGTGCAGTTGCCATGGGCCCACGAGGCTTAGGGGCCCATAAGGTGTCACTTTCCCATATGAGAAGACTAGTACAGGTAATTCCCGGGTTACATACAAGATAGGTTCTGTAGGTTTGTTCTTAAGTTGAATTTGTATGCAAGTCGGAACTGTATACTTTATCATTGTAACTCCAGCCAAGTTTTTTTTGGACTCTGTGATAATTGGATTTTAAAAATGTTGGATTGTCATAAGAATCAGGATTAACAATAAAGCTTCATTACAGACACCTGTGATATCTGTTACAGCTGATTATAGTAGCCTAGGACTAAAGCACAATAAATTACCAATTTCTAGAGGTCTGTTTGTAACTAGGGGTCGTCTGTAAGTTGGGTGGTCTTAAGTAGGGGACCCCCTGTACTATAAACCATACATTACAGTCAGGGGCCTGGTAGAGACATTGCACTGGGGCCCCATCAGCTTCAAGTTACATCACTGCCTGCAAATTTTGGATGCTTTTGGAACTACCTTTCACCCTCTTTCATTCGGGGAGTTTAGAATATATTATAATGATACCAGACTGTAGGAATTATTAATAAATCATCAGGAGGAATAATTTATTGAACAGAGTTTTATAAACAACAAGTATACATATTATTTACATGATAACTGCACCGAAAGCTACAAAACTTCCTAAAAGGTATAAATTACATCTGTAAATAACAACATAAAAAAAAAAAAAAAAAAAAATTCCCTTGAATATAGAATCTTTTTCTTAAAAAAAAAAAAAAAAAAATATAGAAAAATTGTACAGGCACTTAGGTAAAAAAATTGTAATAAGGCTTCAGATTTCAGGTTTGATGCAGGAAGTTGAAAATTAGGCAGCAAATTTTTTTTTTTTTTCCGAAAAAAACTCGCAGTGGGGATTTGATTGGTTGGCAATTAGTAAAGTTTTTACTCAAAGCCTCCAATCAGGATCACAGCTGCCGTACTGTCCGGGAATTAGTGAATCTTTAGAAACAGTGCCACACATAGCCACAGGTTGTGTGTGGTATTGCAGCTCAATTTTATCCAAACCTGGTTCATTCAAAAACTGTGGACTTTCCATATCCGACTAGTTTTTGGGTGAGCTTGCATGTTTTTGGGACTCCCCTATAGATTCGAGAAATTGTACACGAGGGGCCAGTTTATAAAATTCTCTGATGCAATGAACTCCAACTACAAACTAAAATTTAAAGGAAACCTACCACTTGATTTGATGCATTATGAAGCAAACATACCTTGAGAATGCTGTAGCTACACTGATGCAGGATCATATCTTGGTTAATCCCTGAGCTGAGTGATTTTGCTGATAAAACAGATTTAACATTATGATAATGAAGCTCTGTCGCTTCTATGGCTTCTTTAGCGCTTGGTTCAGCGCTTCTCCTAGCACGTGAGTTTTTCTCTGCAGGAGAGGATGATGTAATCCCTGGGTTGTGCCTGAAGGCAGAATAATCAATTGCTGCAGCATCCCCCAGCTGTATGAGTGATCCAGCTCAGGTTGATTAGTCATGTCTTGACTAATCTCCATTTGTAATTGCAAGCTCAGTGTCCAATGTGTTTATCCTGGCAGCCAGTCTGACCCAGCTTTCCCAATGTCCTGAATGTTATAATTGCTTTTTCTGCAAAACCACTGAGCTAAGGGATTAACCAAGATATATAATCCTGCATCAGTGTAGCTGCAGCATTCTCAAGTCATGTTTGCTTCATAATGCATCACATCAAATGGTAGGTTTCCTTTAAGAGTTATGGATAAGTCTTTGGGGTAGACTAATAGGAACACCAGGTCATGGACATGTATACATAGAGCATATCCACAGGAGGCCAGAATAAGATGAGTACAACGTGAATATCTATATACTGTAAAAGGTGACACTTATGAGAACCCCAAAAAACATAAAAACAAAAAAAATCCCATATTACAATAATAAACAAAGAACATATAAAGCTAGCAGCTTCTCTTTCATTTACATCATAGCAGGAACATTTTTTTTTCTTAAAAAAGGCTAAAAATCTGTAACAGTAGTTAATATTCCCCATAAAAAAGTTATACATTACCATGTGTGGAATAATTCAAACCATCAGAAAAATAAATTAATTATATTTCTATGTATAAAAAGGTGGGGGGGGGGGGTCCTTAGATTAAAATATGTACATTTTCGAATCGTGGAAATTTTCGTTCCTGCATTTGGATCAGAATTTTTAAAATTGTGTTTTTTTTTTTTTTTTTTTTAAGAACGAAGCAGCGAAAGGTTGTGCAGTATATGGGAGAAAGGACACCAAATGATGGGAATTTAACGGGTGTCCATTGTAATGAGAGCAGTGGGAGGAGGCTTCTGCTGAGGCTCCTCCCCTTCCCTGATAATTTATTCATCTACGAGTAGAGGGGAGGAGAAGACGATATTTTCCCCAAGACCGGCAAAAGTAAGAATATATATATGTGTTATAATGTTTGAACAAAAAATTTCTCCATCAAAACTGTGCCCAAAAACAAAAAATTAATTTTTTAATATTCTTTATAAAAGTAACAGTAAATTTTTTTGGGGGTCTTGTTATAAATATTTCAGCCTGTATTTGTTGGGACCGGATCATTGTAGTGAGAGTAGTCTCTTACCTTGTAAAGAACAGAGTAGGGAATTTATATTAAAACATTTGAGGAAAAAAGAGTGTGTTCCCTTTACTCATCTTTATGCGGTTGGAATAAAAAGAAAAATTAGAGAATGGGGTGAAAAACGCAGGGGGATAGGAAAGGGGTGTAATGCAGGAGGAAGGGGGGGCGAGAAGAAGAGGGGGGACATAAGAGGAAGGGGAGAAAGAAGAGACGAAGGCGGGGCAGGCGAGACGAAGGCGGGGCAGGCGAGACGAAGGCGGGGCAGGCGAGACGAAGGCGGGGCAGGCGAGTCGAAGGCGGGGCAGGCGAGTCGAAGGCGGGACAGACGAGTCGAAGGCGGGACAGACGAGTCGAAGGCGGGACAGACGAGTCGAAGGCGGGACAGACGAGACGAAGGCGGGAAAAACAAGAGGAAGATGGAAGCCAAAACGGAAACAAAAAGAAAGAAAATGGGAAAAGGAATACGGGAAGAAACAAGGAAAATGAAAAGGAAAGAGCAAAATGAACAAGAAATTAAATATAGGTGGAAAGGAAAACTATATTAATGGTAGTAAGGAAGAAACAAAGAGATGGGAGAGTACCAGTGATTTTGGAATATAAAAGCACTAAAATAACACCTAAAAGGAAAGATCTATGGCTGTAAACGTGAACTCTGTAAACAAGGTTTTCGCCGTCTCCTCTGCCACTTTGCTCATGCTCGCAAGTCTTTTTGGTCAAATACAACGCGGTTCGCTAAATATATGGCAAATACTCCAAAAACAACGGATGAAGCGATGTAGACTGTAACACTTTCCATCATTTGTACAAACATCCCCATAAAGAGGGATGGGAAGACCTGAGACAGGAGGAATGTGCTGTCCAGAGTCGCAAAGTCAAGGCCGATCCCCCTCTTCGCGTAAACGTCTTTAGAAGCTTCGGCGGTCACATCGGCCACCTGGTTATTGTTGTCCGTGGGGTAGTAGGGGTGGTCTTCAGATGGAATGTATGTATCCAGCTCTTCGGCGATGTAGATACTTTCTGCTTCGTTGTGTCCTTTGTGCTTGTAGATTCCATTTTGGTGGATGCTCGGTATATTGGGTGAAAAGTACACGGCTTCTTTGGTGAGTATCTTCTCTGTACGGATGTTCGGTAGTGCGGGCCTTGGCATAAATATCTAGGAAGAAACACATTTTTAAGTATTTGACTGAACCAGTCAATCGATTTTATATAAATATCACATTCCTGCCTCAGCCAATCAGTGGCCTCAGTCATCATGTGCTATAATACTGGATTCGTGGCTCCCATCACTGAGGTGTGATGCCAGTAGGATGGCACGTGACTACTGTATATACTCGAGTATAAGCCGACCCGAGTATAAGCTGAAACCCCCAATTTCAACATAAAAAACTGGGGAAAACTTTTGACTCGAGTATAAGCCGAGGGTGGGAAATGCATTGGTTACAGCCTCCCAGTATATAGTCTGCCAGCCCCTGTAGCATACAGCCTGCCCAGCCCCTGTAGTAGGAAAAAAAATAACACTGTACTCATCTTTCCGACGTCCTCCATAGCTCCTCTTCTGTCTCAGACTGTCTCAGACAGAAGAGGACCTATAGTTGATGTCAGAAAGGTGAGTTTTGACTTTTTTTAGTTGACTGGAGTATAAGCCGAATTAGGGTTTTTGAGCACAAATTTTGTGTTGAAAAACTAGGCTTATACTCAAGTATATAAGGTACTTTAAATGAAAAGTAACTTTAATAAATATTATTTTTTCAGCCATAGTTATTTCAAAGCTCCTACAGGTTTCCATGGTAACAGACTACAAACAAACCCTGTGTAGTCGGATGCTGAAATGACACTCCTACTTCTAATTAATAGCTTTATTATTGTCTTCAACATTTAACTTACCTCCTTGTCCTTATGATAGAGACATATTAAAGTGTAAGGGAGTGTCTGTAGGGTTGCATATGCAAATCCAGTTAACGAAGACATGATGGTCACTACGACGATGTTCTGTGACAGGCATATAACCAGAGCAGAAGAGGTAAAGGTGATCATACTGGATAAGTAGACTTTCCGAGACCCAAACTGCTTGGCCAGCTTATTGATGATCATGGAGAAGAAGGTGGAGGTCGCACACTGGAGAAAGAGGCCAAGACTTCCCATACGAATTCCTGGAAGATAGTGAATGGTCAGTTCTAAGAAATCACAAAAATGATCTGGTGCCTGATTTGGGTTTAAAAGAAATATTCCGGTCTTGAACCCCTTTCTAGCACTTGGCGAGGATCTCAATGGTCGGAACGTTGTTGTAGTAAATAGACATAATGGATATTAGATCAATAATCAGTTGGGTTTGCCAACCAGCTAATGGTTATAAGGTCAACCAAGTCTACCTAACATCAACCACAATGAAAGATACTGGGAGAGATAAAGATGGGCAAGTTGGAATTCAGACCTGAGGGTGAAAACATGAGGAAGGGGGAACAACACGATAGGAAGGGGGGGAACAACATGATAGGAAGGGGGGGAACAACACGATAGGAAGGGGGGGAACAACACGATAGGAAGGGGGAATCGACACAATAGTAGGGGGGCAACAACACGAGAGGAATTGGGGGGAAACAACACGAGAGGAATTGGGGGAAACAACACGAGAGGAATTGGGGGGAAACAACACGAGAGAAAGGAGGGGTGCAAAAACAACGAGAGAATTGAGAAAACAGCACGAGAGGAAGAGGTGAAACAGCACGAGAGGAATTGAGAAAACAGCACGAGAGGAAGAGGTGAAACAGCACGAGAGGAAGAGGTGAAACAGCACGAGAGGAAGAGGTGAAACACACGAGGAAAGGTGAAACAGCACGACAGGAAGAGGTGAAACATCACGAGAGGAAGAGGGGAAACAGCACGAGAGAAGAGGTGAAACAGCACAGAGGAAGAGGGAAACACCACGGAGGAAAGGTGAAACAGCACCGAGAGGAAGAGGGGAAACAGCACGAGAGGAAAGGGTGAAACAGCTCGATGAGAAGAGGGGAAACAGCACGAGAGGAAGAAGGTGAAACAGCACGAGAGGAAGAGGTGAAACAGCACGAGAGGAAGAGGGGAAACAGCACGAGAGGAAGAGGGGAAACAGCACGAGAGGAAGAGGGGAAACAGCCCGAGAGGAAGAGGGGAAACAGCCCGAGAGAAAGGGGGAAACAACACAAAAGTGAGGGGAAACACAACACGAAAGGGAGGGGACAACATGAAAGGGAGGGGGAAACAACACGAGAGGAAGGGGGGACAAACAAAATATAAACTTATTGAAAATGTTGTCAGGGACGGAGAGGGGTAATGTCTATGGGAAGAAATCACTTCTATAAATCCCACTAGTCATAAAGTGTCCTGTTATCCCCTAATGGCAGCTCATGATTGCCAGTATTAAGTGGACAGAGTGCTGCTTAACATTTGGCTTTTATTTATATATATAAACCCCCGGATAGTTTGCAGCTGTTCCGTTTATAGTTCATATACAAAAATACTGCTCCTTCTGGAAATAATCTGTCAGTGGGTACAAAGGATGCAATGTACGGGGCCCTCCTATAAATGGCAAGTGATGGTCAGGTTGTATATCAGAAGTCTCAGCCAATACCTATAGTATACATTGCAGGGAGTAGAGTAATTGATGGGGGGTCCTAGTGGTGGAACAATGAGGAAACTGCCTAATTGAGTTGTAGGAACTACTTTGGCTTTACCTTCATCGTAGCGAATTCTTGACTCCGTTCCAGGAGCGGCACTCGGAATACCTTTGTAGAGTCCCTCACCCACGAAATCCGTGTAGAACAGCATAAAAGACATAACAGCCATCCAGCTACATAACTGGGCAGCACAGAGCTGTTTCATAACCGTCGGGATGCGACAGTAACTGTGATAAATCCTGGGGGTAACTGACCAGCAAAGGCTCAACAAGCAAAAAATTGGGTTACATTTCCAAGAACGTAGCTTCCATTTTGGTATACAACATCCTCTGGTGAAGGACATGGAAGTTACAGAAGGTTTGAGGTCCAGGGCTTGTTGGCCATGGCCATGTTCTTCTGCCGTCTTCATCGTAACAAGGACACTTATTATAAATATTACAGTCAACAATAAAAACAGGCACTCATCTTGTCCACCAAGGTAAAGCGACACGTAAGTATAATTCCAGTTGACAGAGGTCAGTAGATATCCAATACAACCACCAACGCTGATCATTAGTGAGAACATGGCAAAGGCTTGACTGCAACCTTCATCGTCGTGATAAAGGTCAGAGAGAAGAGCCTCCAGTGGGGTGAAGCAAACTTGTACACAGCAGTCCAGCAATCCCACACCTAAAATCAAAAAGAAAATGTGGACGCGGTTCCCACCGTAGGAGAAGTAGGAAGCCAAAGAGTCTGCATGAGGAATGATGAAGAGTGACAGGAGGACACCGAGAGATAGCAGCCAGATGAAGGGGCGTCTCCCACCGTAGTTACTTTGGCAATTGTCACTAGCAGATCCAATCAACGGTACCAGGATGAGGCCAAGGACGGGTCCAATACCTGGAGAAGAAAGCATTAAAAGTAAGTATGTAGTGGACACGACAGGCATGGTGGTCTGGACAAGGGGTAGTCTCAAGGAGGGAACAAAATTCAACATGAGGAGGTATCCAGGGAACCTAACTTATGGTCTTCAAAACTGGGACATCTTGGCCAATGGGTTGCGTTCTGCTGCCTTTATTTATCTGCCTCTCTATGACTTGAAAGGTATAGGTTGCCTCCAAACAGTAGATCAGAGCAGGCTTGGTTATTGTATGGTGTTAGCCAGTCAGCAAGGAAGTGAGAGGCAGGGCGTGGTAGTGAAGGTGAAGACGTGACCCGTCCTGTGTCAAAAACTGCCCAAAAGTAGCAAGAGGGTAGCGGGCTGGACGACCACAATTATAAGAGTAATCGAAACCAACACTTGATCCAATGAAAAGCAGATTTGATGGATGGAATTTTCTCCATCAGACAAAAATATTACAAAAGAACCACAATTCTGGAGACGTTAAAACAAAAATTTCACACTTTGGTTGTCTTAACCACGTCCAGACCAGTTTATGAGATCAGAACTCTCTGTGCAGTCACTTCTCGCGTGTCGTTCAGGGCATCTCTTAAATGACTTTAACAGAAACCCAACACCACAAAACCACAAAAATGAGACAAAAAGATCACTTCAATACATGAAAAGTGACATGGCCTGAAGCACAACTAACACATAAACAAAAATATTATGGAACAACTTACCCAAAACCATTGTCATGTACTGCTCTTCGACACCAGCCTCCAGCAGTAATGGTGGAACGTAGGTGATCCCAGCTGCCACACAAATCTCAAGGCCACACGTCATGAAGTTTAGCAGGACGAGGTGCCACTGCAGCCTGCAAGGCGACATGATTGAGCGCCTTCCCTCTCCAGTGTCTAGGACCAAATGTTTAAAATCTCAAGTGACTTTGTAGGAGACGGATAAGTCTGAAGAGCAGTCTTTGAAGATGATGCCTCCCTTTGATCTTCTTGGGCCTCCATGCTCAATGACGCTTGCTACAAAAGGAAGAAGCGTAAATAAGATTGTGCTCAAGATGTTTGGTGTCTAGGAGTAAAAATGATCAATAATAAGAAATATAAAACCAAATGTGATTCGCTACTTTAGCCATTCATGAAAACTACAAGCCCAAGTAAGGTACAGTGACTATTTGGAACCTCTCCTCGAAGAGATATGCACGCTTCATTTGGCCTTTCCAATGGAAGTTCAAGTTTTCCACCAAACCACTGCAAAGGACCAAGCGGTTCCAGAACTTGACCCAAACCCCTTTCTGAAATGTAGCACCTCTGACCATGTCGTTACAATTTAACACTATGGAGACTTCTCTTTGAGGTTCCTCTCTGCTTAAGTTAGTAGATATGGGAGACATCAATATATCCTAACCGGACTACCTCTAACATTTAAGAAAAGTATCTTGAGTAAATGATCATTCTTACGGTCTAGAATGTATTTGTTCAATAACTAGAGGTACATGAGGGGACTAATTTTGACGGTTCATCGAAACCTGTTGATCCCTTCACTGTCCTGTTGGGAGAACCTTCTGTAATGTTCTCTGAAATGTAGCACCTCTGACCACATCATTATGGTCCACCACTATGGAGGCTTCCCTTTGACGTTCCTCTCTTCTTAGGTTAGTAAATATGGGAAACATACACGTTTCCTAAACGGACTACCGTCAACTTTTTATCAAAGTATCTTAGGTCTATGTCCATCTTTACGGTCTAGAATGTATCTGTTCAATAACTAGAGGTATATGAGGTGACTAATCTTCAAGGTTCATCGAAACCTGTTGATCCCTTCACTGTCCTTTTGGGAGAACCTTCTGTAATGTTCTCTGAAATGTAGCACCTCTGTCCACGTCATTATGGTGCACCACTATGGAGGCTTCCCTTTGACGTTCCTCTCTTCTTAGGTTAGTAAATATGGGGGACATGCAGATATCCTAACCGGACTTCCGCCAACTTTTTATCAAAGTATCTTAGGTCTATGACCATCTTTACGGTCTAGGGTAAATTGGTTCAATAACTAGAGGTACACGAGGTGACTAATCTTGAAGGTTCATCGACAGCTGTTGATCCCTTCCCTGTCCTATCCCTGAAGAAGTCACCTTTGACGTTGTAATACCGTAGTCTAGAGTGAACAATTTTTGTAGGCATCTCACTTTAACAAAGGATAACTCTACTGTAAAAATAATCGGTAATGGCTAGACAATTCTGGAGGAGAGGACCACCTCTGATGTTCCAGTTGAGTAAGGATGGTTCCCTGACATATGTAGGCCCCACAGCTTCCTCCACACATACAATGATGGAACTTTCTCCACAAGAGGACTAATTTTGGGCTTTTTTCAGCTACCTCATACCCTCAGGGAAGAACCGTTAGTTGAATGAGATGTTGGTTTGGCCCTTTCTTGGCTTGGCACAGGACAGGCCAATTGATCTTCTACATTACAACTTACAAAGCCTCTTTTAAAGACCCGTCTTGATCCTGTAAACTGACTCCCAAGAGGCGAATGGTGAAAAATCATCACTCTGTAAGAAAGACGTTACACTGTGTTCCCGACTTGTCTTACACATGAGCCCGGAAATACTCCAGGAATGTACAAGGTCTCGCTATATACATCAGACCCAAGAAAACCCAGCGAAACAAGTCCATTTTATATCAATCCACAGACACGCACACATAAGGTGGGACTAGCTATACTGAGGGGAGCCTACAGCCGCTGAATGCAGTCTATTGTCCTCTGTTATCAGCCATCTCAGGATGGGGATTAGCTAGGGGGATGACGGACAAGAGGACTATAGTCATTAACACTTTGGCTAAATATAGAAAATAACATATTAAAATTCCTTAAATGCCAGAACCGGTATTGGGTTCTATCCCGCAGAGATCTGCTACAAGACAAGCCATCTATGGTGATGCCATGTGTTGGGGGAGACTGGGTCAGGCATGTTGGGTTTTGACAAACCCAACTATATAATGTGTATGACGGAAGGATATTCCCTTCTTCTGAATGAGAACACATGCACACTTGGATGTTTATTGAGTGCATGAGTATAGGGGAAGGGTTGGGAGGAATAGATTTTGGCTATATGGCCGTAAACACGGAGCCGGACATAGGTTTTAGGTAGTCATTGGCCAAAAGGCACATTCGGCTATTCCTACCGACTCCACCAAATGCATGTACACTTTGCATCCCGGACATATACTAATAGGGGATACCCCAATACACATTATATAGTCACCCATCCTGCAGGGTATGCTCAACATTCATCTCTTTTGAGGGTACAGTCTATTAACAGTCTATTAGTGTCTATCACCAAGTCAATTGGCTCCAAACAGAGGTCGCATTAACGCCTGTACATGCATCGTAGACATGAATACAGGCAAATTTTACTCCTTTTCCTGCAGATGATTCATGTTTCTCGAGGATGCAGTTCCCGGCCTATAGAAAAAGTCAGGTGACTGGAGCAGAATTACTCATTGCAGGCTGTTCTTCTGTGCGCTCTTGCTAACAGAGCCATTGCAGGATCAGGTTGTCACACTGACAGCCCAATCAGTGGGTGTCACAGTACCCCCAAATACAGCGCTCATACTGAGGGGGGAGAGAGAGGCATGCATGAAATGTACATCTGCTCTGCATGTCTGTATACAGATCACTGACAACAGTGATCCAATGGGATGTTACCATAAGAGCACTGTTATATAAAAGAACATAGGGGAACACATAGGGGGGCATTTACTAAAGGCCCGATTCGCGTTTTCCCGACATGTTACCCGAATATTTCCGATTTGCGCCGATTTTCCCTGTATTGCCCCGGGATTTTGGCGCACGCGATCGGATTGTGGCGCATCGGCACCGGCATGCACACGACGGAAATCGGGGGGCGTGGCCGAGCGAAAACCCGACAGATTCGGAAAAACCGCCGCATTTAAAACAATAAAAGTGTCGCTTGGGACGAGCTTACCTTCACTTGGTCCGGCCCGGTGAACTTGAGTGCGTTCAGATGCTTTTCAGCGCAGCAGCGCCACCTGGTGGACGTCAGAGGAACTACCTTGATGCATCCCGTCCGGACCCGAATTCACCGTAGAGAACGCGCCGCTGGATCGCGAATGGACCGGGTAAATAAATCTGCCCCATAGTCTGGTCTGATACGCGGGCAGTGTCAGCCATAGTCTGGTCTAAGATGTCGGTAGTGTCTGCCATATTCTGGTCTGAGACATTTGCAGCGATGGCAATAGTCTTGTCTGAAACGTCGGCCATAGTCTGGACTGAGACGTTCACCATAGTCTGACACGTAGAGACAATAGTGACCGCACACCATATATGGGTGGTGCTCAATGTAGGATTCTCAATCCGTCCATAATCAACATAGAGACACACCTTTTATTTTAGTGCATATTTCACACAGTGGAGCCTTCAACGTAATGAATAAATATAAATTGTATATTTTTATACAGATCAGAAATAGTTTACGACGTTTCGGTCATCACGACCTTTGTCAAGCGTGATCTGGCAGTGTTTGTAGTAGTAGGTAGGAGAGAGGTGAGGCCGCGTTCACCATAGTCTGGTCTGAGACGTCGGAAGCGTCGGCCATAGTCTGGCCTGAGACATTCACCATAGTCTGGTCTGAGACGTCGGAAGCGTCGGCCATAGTCTGGCCTGAGACGTTCACCATAGTCTGGTCTGAGACGTCGGAAGCGTCGCCCATAGTCTGGCCTGAGACGTTCATCATAGTCTGGTCTGAGACGTCGGCCATAGTCTGGCCTGAGACGTTGGCTATAGTCGGGTCTGAGACGTCGTCCATAGAATGGTCTGAGACGTCGGCAGTGTCAGCCGTAGTCTGGTCTGAAACGTCGGAAGTGTCGGTCATAGTCTGGTCCGGGGCGTTCCGTGGTCTGTGGTTCAGTGGTCGAAGGCTTGCATAATGTAAGATTACTAGATTTGCTTAACTTGGCTATTTACATACAGAAAATGCTGGCTGTAATTATTTTTTGCCACAAATAGCCGTCCATTAATGCCATAAACTTTTATGAGATACTTATTTGTATTATTGAAATTGCATACTCCTTCTCCGTTAAAAATACTCTTCAAAAATGGTAAGAGGAGTATTATTACCCCTCTTGTAAAGTGTGACCTCTGGCTCCAAATATTCATCCCATTCAGATTCATCAAAATGAAGTACAATACTGGACAATCCCTTTAATACATTTTGTAATACATTTTTGTAATAAATTCTGTCTGGGTTAAGCATTACCATGACGTCTGGAGTCAGGAAAGGTCGTTGCCGGGAATAATGTTGTTTTTTGGGGTTGGTTGTGAGTAACGCTCTGAGTTGGTCCTTGGGTAGGAGCCAATGTTGTGACTCTTTTGATAGTTACGGGACATTACGGTATTTCTTGATGTGACTATTGTGTGTAGGGAGCAATTGACTGGAAGCCATAGCAGAAATATGGATTTGGTGGAAACGCCTCAATGATGTGGCTCATTCACAAACACCTTCCCAGTCTCTAGAAAAGGGTCTCCACCCAAGGATACCATAATCGTGCTCTGTGTAGAGCACTGACCTATTACAGCTACAATTCTAAAAATCTGATTAATAAAGCAGAATAAGGGGGAGGGGCCGGTAACACAAAACTTTATTATCCACCTCAACAAAGCAGAGAAACCGAGTAATGGGAAATTAGATCTGAAAACTCTATTGCATCCAGTCCCCCGAGAACTCTACATCTGCTGTAGTAATTAGATTTTTTTTATTGAAGAATAAAGTAGTTATAGCAGAACATTTATCATCTAGTCATGAAATAAATGTGTATAATGTGATTAAAGGGCTCCACAATCATCAGTAAAGGGGCATACACGCTCCACTGCTACAAGACCCACTTCTATTGATTGTTAGGACCTCCACATTTATCACCTTTAAGTGAATATCAACTGATGGTTATATCCCTATGATGTCACACAGATGCAGGGTTCGTTATATATCCCTGGTCCTATGATGTCACACAGAAGCACGTTTTGTTATATGCCTGGTCATGTGATGTCACACAGATGCACATGTCATTATATCCCTGGTCATGTGATGCCACAGAGAGTAATCAGAGCTGCGTGCTATAATGAGCCATGGGATATATGGATATAAGGAGCTATGCATCTGTATGAAATTACACGATTAGGGAAATAACAAGACGTGCACCTGTGAGACATCACATGACCGGGGGATATAACGAGCTATGCACCCGTGAGACATCACATGACCGGGGGGGGGATATAATGGCATATGCAACCGGAGACATCAAAGCCCGGCGCAGATATAAAACGAGTGCGCACCTGTGACATCCCATGATCGTGGGATATAACGAGCCGTGCACCTGTGAGACTCATGACCGGGGGATATAATGAGCTATGCACCTGTGAGACATCACATGACCGGGGATATCTGAGTATTGCACCCTTGAACATTACATGGACGTGGATATTTATCATGCGCTATGCACCCGTGAGACATCACATGACCGGGGGATATAATGAGCTATGCACCTGTGAGACATCACATGACCGGGGATATAACAAGCCGCGCACCTGTGTGACATCACATGACCTGGGAATCGTACAACTGTGTCACATCACTTGACCTTGGACTGGTGTTTATCCACAGGAAGTAAACATATAAGCTTCCTATGAAATAACAGCAAGCAGAGATCTACAACACAGTGAGGAACTGGTAAAGAAAGTTTTCGGGGAAAATTGTAGAACTCTTCATTACGCAATCCATTATTTGCTGAAAGTGGACAAACCCTTTAACTTAGTATTCATTGTTGAGAAGATAATACTGTAGAATTCCAATAGTCTGGCTTCTGGTAATCTGGAAGGTCTGGCTAGACAGATATGAGATAGATATGTAATAAGTGATACAGATACACAGATTTGAGATTTTTCCACTTACTCACATGTTTAAACTGTTTCTAAACTTTTCTATGAGCATTTGATAATCCAGAAAATCCATTAATCCGAAACCCAATAAATCCCAGTTTCATTACTTCTCTAATCATGCTTTATGCTAATTACCTACCATGCGGTACCTACCTGTAGCAGTCACCACAGCCATATAGCAGCCATGTTTCGTGTGTAGCCTGTACGCTGCTGTTCCTACACTGACCCCGCACTTTCTGATTCCCAGATTTTCTCTCATGCTCGGACGGCCTGTATCATATTATTTTCCCATCGCACCAACCTCTCCCCGGCGACTAAGAAGAGGCAGACAATGTCTCATTGTGTCTCCGCGCCGCCCCGCACTTACATCACTAGCACCCGGCCGCGCATTGGAAATACATAGATACTTCTTTCCATACAGAGATTCCCTTCCTGAACGTGACTTACTATAATTCCATCCGTATACTATATACGGAGTATGTTTTTTGTAAAATGTCCCTTTAAGTAACCCTTAAAGGCACAGGGTGAGATTTATCAGAAGTATGTGAGCAGAACTGTGCTTGTTTTTCACAGCGACCAATCAGCGCTCAGCTTTCATTTGATAAACAGCTGTCAGAAAGTGAAAGCTGAACTCTGATTGGTTGCCGTGAGCAACTAGCACAGTTCTGCTCACACACTTCTGATAAATCTCCATATATATATACATATATATATAAAACAATGTGCGAAACCAACTTTCGAAGCGACACAATCCCCCCGTATTCCCAGCGAGGACATGACGAGGCAGGAATCTCCACGTTATTATGTCTGCAGCATCTGACCTCGTTCCATCTGCATTGGTTTTATGTCATACAGCTGTGTTTACACTGAGGCCCGAAATGAAAAACTTACCCCCTCCCCCACACCACCATAAGTCGTCACTGACGAGTACAGATGTAGCAGCGCCGAATGCGTCGCTTAACCTGAAGAGTTCACCATAACACAAATACCAGCGATACAATATTAAACTCAGCTCTGCTACATCACAAAACATTCATATAGTAACCTAAAAAAATCCTGATAATTATGGAACCGGTCACCAGATTTTACCCATTAAACTCCCAACCCCCTTTCTAGAATTCCGTCTCACCCGTTTACCTATTAAAACATCTCCTCCAACATCATGTAACATGATCTCATGAGCTGAGAAGAGTCACTTTTTTTTGCCAGAGATGAGTCACTTTTAGGGGCTGTGTCACTTCAGACGCTCCCATCTTCTGTTCTATAGCACCTAGAAACATTCTTATACTATATTCAAAGATAAAAATCTCATCTTTCAGACCATATCAGGATTATAGTTCTGTGATCTACGGAACCAGAGATACAGACAATTAAAGAAAAAGTTGAGAACTGGATTTTCTTTAATGGGCTGTATCCAGTGTCGGATCCAGTTCCGGCGGGCTGTAGTGGGCCCAATATAAAACCTAATACTGGGCCCCAGAGTCTACCAGAAAACAACCCAATTTGGAGGATACTTGGGTGTATTTTTTTAGGGCTAATTTTATTGGGTATGGTATATGCAAGAAACCCCAGTCCTATACTGCCTGTATCTCTGGTTCTGTAGACCGCAGAAACACAAGTCTGATTTAATCTGAAAGATGAGATTCTTATCTTTATCACGTAGTATATAAGTGTTGGTGCTATATTACCAAAGATAGTGGATGTGAAGTGGCACTACCGTGCAGCCTCTGAACTTGACTCGTCTCAGGGAAAATATGACTCATCTCATCGAGATTTTTTTTTATAGGTAAACTGGTGAGATTTCACATGAAAAATAAAATTCTAGAAAGGACATTTCATCCCCTACCTGAGGGGGGTGGTAGTTTAGTGTATGATAGGTTCCCTTTAAATTGAACTATTAAAGGGTCATTTTCTTGTAATCCAATAACTGGGAGAATAAAAGCAATTCATGTGATGCACATCTATTAAAAATTCTGCTTCAAAATAAAGTGAAGCCTCCTGTCTTTTACCTCATCAGCCAGAGATTCCTGTTCATAAAATGGTGGCAGATGGAAGGTCATGTGATCATGAACAAATCGCCCTGCCACAACCTTATGATAGTATTACTGGATATAATATGATCAAGGTCCTGGCAGGGCGATTCCTCATGGACAGATACAGATCACATGACCCTCCATCTGCGGCCATTTTATGGACAGGAATCTCTGGCTGATGAGGTAAAAGACAGGAGGCCTCACTTTACATATCAAGAAAGTGGAGCAGAACTATTACTAGATGTATATTAGTAAATTACCTCATATCCTGCCCCCCACACTTACACACATATTACACAAAACATGAGGTAAAGTGGCCAACCCCTTTAATCACATTCCCAGAGACCCCCACTGCGCTTTATAAAATTCAGTCATTATTCACATGACGCACTGGGTAGCATCAAGTGATGTCCCATAATCTACATTGTACAGGAGAGCACATGACAAGTCACCTCAAACACTGAGGTAAAGGTCACCGCTTCATACAAGACTATTTAAAGGCACGGGCCGTCCACGGGACCCGTCTTCGGAAACAGCTAGCTGTACAGAATCTGAGCAGCCCATACCGTACATACTCATCGTCGATACAGACAACCCTAAGGTTGATAGCACACATGGCGTTTTGAAGCCGTTTTTAAGCAGTCCGTCCAAAAACGCATCAGTTTTTGACCAGTTTTAATTAAGATAATTGGGAAAACCTGTCAAAAATGGATACGTTTTAAAAAAACGCATGTGTTTTTTGAGGGACTACTTAAAAACGGGTTCAAAACGCCACGTGTGCCGTCTCCCTTAGGCTACATTCACACGATGTATGCCCGCCGTACCGTAGTGCGGCGGGCATACATCGGCGCTGCGGAGAGGAGCAGGGGATGAGCGCTGCTCACCCCAGCCCCTCTCCACAGGAAGATATCACGCACAGCGCTGTATCACGGGAAAAGATAGGACATGTCCTATGCGGCACCGTACCACTCCCGTACAGGGCCGTGAGCCCATAGAAGTGTATGGGGGACGTATATAGGACGTATATACGTCCCCCATACATGTGTGTGAATGTAGCCTAAGAGAAGAAAATTCCGGGCCCTGAAGGGGGTTCCCATCTATAAATGTCCCATAGGACCCCCATTAACCATTGAGCATTTGCTATCAAATATCAGTATTCTTAAAGGGAGTGTATCAGCAGTTTTGTGATAGGTATTAGGTGTAGGTATTGTCTCTGGAGAGATGTGTAATCATACCTTTGTGTATGTTGTTAGTAGCAGCAGGACTGTGAAATAGGGATTTATATTACAGGATTGTAGCTTCTGGGGTTGTGTCCTCACACTGCTGTGCTCTGTGGTATCTGCATATAGTGTTAAGCATTGTGTAACCATGCCTTTGTGTTTGTTGTTAGTAGGAAAGTCACCAGGAATGTGAAAAATGGATTTATATTCCAGGAATGTAACATGTCCTCACACTGCTGTGCTCTCTGCAGACAGTGCTAGGTATTGGCCCAGGAGAGCTGTGTAGTGATACCTTGTTGTGTGTTGTTAGTATCAGCAACAGGACTATTAGAAATGGATTTACTATCGAAAATGGAGGGCTCCTGAGGCATTACCAGAGCCCCTCCATGCTGCAGCTTCACAGGCTGTTACGCTGTCTCCTTCCTTAGCACTGTCCCTCCCTCTGCCTGATGTAATCTCACCACAGGATGTCTTTTAGCATACAGTGTTCATGCACAACGTAAAAGCCTGTGAAGCTACAGCACGGAGGGGCTCTGGTAACACCTCCAGAGCCCTTTTGGCTCATTTGCATATTTTTAAAATTTGATATTAGAAGGAAGGAGGCCATGGATAAGAAATATATGACGATTTCCACAGTCACAGTGCCTGGATCTATCAGGATGGATTTTCATGGTAGATTTCCTCTAACGGGAGCTGTGTAATACTCCATCACTCCTGCGGGGGCAGTGCAGGGAAATGACTCACTTGCCGGTAGTTTCCCCTGCAAATTTATTACTGATGACTGGGGGTCACAGAAGTAGTGAACTTGGTCATTGTCTAATTCTTGGGAATAAAGGATGGACTATGCCCAAAAACGTTCTTAAAGGGATCTGTTATGTAATGAATGAAGAGTTGGAAATTAAAGAACCCCTTTAAGGGCCGCACTGTGACACTGAATGGTTTGTGAAATACAAAGGAGATGTATTGTACATTGTCACAGCGGGAAGGGACAGACTGTGCTGCGAAACAAAGGTGGACATTGGCAACGCAAGAGGAGTCCGGTAACACGATCCCCCCCAGAACCGAGGATCCGAGGAGTAAGATCTCACATTCTCAGTAACCGGCCATTCAGTTGTCACAGCTGGAGAGAACTGGAAGCACAGTAGGATTTTTGGAATTTTTTGGTATATACAAGTTTTTGATACAAAAGGCCCCTATATATTATATACAGTATGGGGTAAACCATCACCATTGAAAAACGGGGGGCACCACAACATAGATATAGCAATAGGTTCTGTGGTTTCAGTCCCTTGGGGCAAATATTCACCTTGGGGCAGGTGATATCATACATCATCATACACACCTCAGCTGCTGCACCACCTCATCATACACACCTCAGCTGCTGCACCACCTCGTCATACACACCTCAGCTGCTGCACCACCTAGTCATACACACCTCAGCTGCTGCACCACCTCGTCATACACACCTCAGCTGCTGCACAACCTCATCATACACACCTCAGTCCTAAGTCATGGGCACTGCACATGAGGGGCACGCCCCCTTGACACTTTAATTCCTGACAATGCTCATAAATATCACAGGTCAGTGCGATTTCTAGACTGCGTTTCATTCATTCAGGTTTGGTGCCCCTTAAAATGTCAAAAAGCATTAACCACAATGGTTGGGGGGGGGGGGGCATGAGGACGAGGTCAGGGGGGAGGGGGAGTAGGGTATATATTTCTTGGTATACAATACAGTGACACTTGGCCCTCCCCAAGGGGCCGCATTGAAACCTTCTTAATGAATCTTTCCTATTGATTGAAATATGGCCGAGGGGACGGGACACAATAGAATCCGGCAGATTGTGAATAATTTGAGGAATGTTAAACATCTCCGGTGCCTGACTGAGGCCCGGACTGTTCTATGGGAATGAAAGGCTGATCCCACACTTAATGGCTCGAAATCTGATCTCCCCCTCAATGGATGAAGCAGAATAACAGTTACACTTCACATCAGTGCAGAAACAAAACTAAGGGGAAAGCATTAAAGGGGCGGGCAACCAGCTCAGTATTCAGTCAGAAGGTGTGACCATACAAACTGCAGCCAGTGTTAGGTATTGTCCCTGGAGAGATGTGTAACCAAACCTTTGTGTAAGTTTTTTTAGTAGCAGCAGGACTGCTTAATATGGATTTATATTCCAGTATCTTGGGGCGTGTCCTCACACTGCTGTTCTCCCTGCAAACATTGTAAGGTATTGTCCATAGAGAGAGGTGTAATCATACCAGTGTGTGTGGTGTTAGTAGCAGCAGGACTGTGAAATGTGGATTTTATTCCAGGATTGTAGCACGGGGGGCGTGTCCTTACACTGCTGTGCTCTTAGCTCTCTCCAAACAGTTTTAGCTATTGGCCCTGCAGATCAGTATCATAATACCTTTGTGTGTGTTGTTGGAAATAATGCATTGTGAGGATTGTAGCTTCTCCAAGTGCACTAGAGACATGTCCTTACACTGCTTTGCTCTGTGCAGACAGTGATCAGTGTTGTCCCCGGAATCATACCTGTGTGTATATTATTAGTTGCAGCAGGACGGTGAAATATAGATTTATATTCCAGGTTTTGTTCTGGGGGCATATATACTCACACTGCTTTGCTCTGTGCTCTCTGAAAGACAGCATTAGGTATCTTCATTGTAAAAGATGTGAACTCATATCTTCACTGTAAAATATGTGGACTCATACCTGAGATGTTATTAGTAGCAGCAGGACTGTGAAAATGTTATTTACAGTAAATTAAATAAGGATTAAATCTGGGGATGTGCCCTCACACTGCTGTGCTCTTAGCTTTCTGCTTTGAGTATCTCCACAGCCCTCAGCCCTTCTCCTCGGCTCCGAGTAACTGCTATAATATTCAACCAGAAGCTGTTGCTTAGAATAAAGAGGAGAGTCTGTGGAGCAGCTCAATTCAGAGGGATAAGAGCACAGCAGTGTGAGGACACGCCCCCAACGCACAGAGATGTTACAATCCTGCAATATAAGGACAGAGTGCTCCAGGACATGTGAAGACTACTGACAGATCCCTTTAACAGTGTTTCCTACTACGGATATTTATGGGATTTTGATTACCTTATATACTCGAGTATAAGCCTAGTTTTTCAGCACAAAAAATGTGCTGAAAAACCCAAACTCGGCTTATACTCGAGTCAAAAAAATAAATATATCTAAACTCACCTTTCCGGTGACCCCCGTATATCTTCTGTGCGATCTGTCTGGCAGCGGCGGCAGGCTATATACACTGGGGCAGGGTCTGGCAGGCTATATACACTGCCTCAACCACCTCGTCATATCACACCTCAGCTGCTCTGCACCACCTCGTCATACACCCTCAGCTGCTGCACCACCTCGTCAGACCACCTCAGCTGCGCACCACCTCGTCATACACACCTCATAGCTGCTGCCCCCTCGTCATACACACCGCTCAGCCTGCTGCAACCACCCTCGTATACACACTCACTGCTGCCCCCCACCAGGATCGGTCATAAGGCGCACCTCCGCTGCTGCACCACACCTCGTCATACACCCCTCAGCTGCTGCAACCACCTCGTTCAATCACACCTCAGCTGCTGCACCACCTCGTCATACACACCCCCCCTCAGCTCTGCAGCACCACCTCGTCATACACACCTCAGCTCATGCACACACTCGTCATACACACCTCAGCTGCTGCAACCACCTCGTCAACACACTCACAATAAGCTGCACCACCACTCGTCATAGGGGGACACACCCACTGCTGCACCACCTCTCATACAGACAGAGACACCTCAGCTGCTGCACCACCTAGTCATACAACACCGTCGGCTGCCTGCAGGTCCACCTCGTCATACACACCTCTAGCTACTGCCCCACCTCATCATACACCCCACTCCATAAGTCATGGCACTGCACATGAGGGCACGCCCCCTTGACACTTTAAATTCCTGACAATGTCTCCTACATATCACCGGTCAGTTCGCTTTCTAAACTGCGTTTCATTCCTTCAGTTTGGTGCCCCTTAAAAATGCAAAAGCATTATACCGACAAACCCCAATGTTGGGTGGGGGGGCATGAGACGAGTCCGGGGGGAGGGGGAGTAGGTTATAGTTTTCTTTGGTATAATAACAATACAGTTGACACCTTTGCCCTCCCCAAGGGCCAGCATTGAAACCTTCTTAATGAATCTTGTTTCCTTTGATTGAAATATGCCGAGGGGACGGGACACAATAGAATCCGGCAGATTGTGAATAATTTGAGGAATGTTAAAAAACAATCTCCGGTGCCCTGACTGGGGCCCGGACCTGTTCTATGGGAATGAAGGCTGAATCCCCCCACCCTTGGCTCGAATCTGATCTCACCCTCAATGGAATTGAAGCAGAATAACAGTTCACTCCCTTCACATCAGTGAACCGGCAGAAACAAAACTAAGGGGACAGCATTAAAGGGGCGGGCAAAACCGCTCAGTATTCAGTCAGGAAGGTGTTGACCATCACCAACTGCAAGCCAGTGTTATGTATTGTCCCGCGGAGATAATGTGTAAGACCAAACCTTTGTGTAGTTTTTTTAGTAGCATCAGGATGGACTTAATAGGATTTATATTCCAGTATCATCTGGGGCGTGTCCGATACACTGCTGTTCTCCCTGCAAACATTGTAAGGTTTTGTCCATAGGAGAGGTGTAATCATACCAGTGTGTGTGGTGTTAGAGCACAGGACTGTGAAATGTGATTTTATTAGGATTGTACACGGGGGCGTGTCCTTACACTGCTGTGCTCTTAGCTCTCTCCAAACAGTTTTACTATTGGCCCGCAGATCATATCATAATACCTTTGTGTGTGTTGTTGGAATAAGCATTGTGAGGATATGTAGCTTCTCCAAGTGCACTAAACAGGTCCTTCACTGCTTTGCTCTGTGCAGACAGTGATCATGTTTTGTCCCCGGAATCATACCTGTTGGTGTATATTATTAGCTGCAGCAGGACGGTGAAATATAGATTTATATTCCAGGTTTTGTATTCTGGGGCATATCTATACTCCACTGCTTTGCCTCTGTGCTCTCGAAAGACACATTAGGTATCTTCATTGTAAAAGATGTGAAACTCATATTCACTGTAAAATATGTGGACTTCAACCTGAGATGTTATTAGTAGCAGCAGGACTGTGAAAAATGTTATTTACAGTAAATTAAATAAGATTAAATCTGGGGAGTGTGCCCTCACACTGCTGTGCTCTTAGCTTTCTGCTTTGAGTATCAATCCACACCCCTCAGCCTTCTCCTCGGCTCCGAGTAACTGCTATAATATTCAACCAGAAGCTGTTGCTTGAATAAGAGGAGATTCGTGGAGCAGCTCAATTCAGAGGGATAAGAGCACAGCAGTGTGAGGACACGCCCCAACGCACAGAGATTTACAATCCTGCAATATAAGGACAGAGTGCTCCAGGACACTGTGAGACTACTGACAGATCCCTTATAACAGTGTTTCCTACTACGGAATTTATGGATTTTGATTACCTTATATACTCGAGTATAAGCCTAGTTTTTTCAGGCACAAAAAATGTGCTGAAAAAACCCAACACTCGGCTTATACTCGAGTCAAAAAAATAATATATCTAAACTCTACCACCTTTCCGTGACCCCCCCGTAATCTTCTGTGCGATCTGTCTGCAAGCGGCGGCAGGCTATATACACTGGGGCAGGGTCTGCAGCTATAACACTGGGCAGGTCTGCAGCTGACTATATACACGGGGCAGGGTCTGTTAACTGGGAGTCTCCGCTATAGACACTGGGGCAGGGTCTGGCAGGCTTAACACTGGGAAGTCTGCAGTAACATGGTGGCAGGGTCTGGGCAGGCCCTTATATACACCTGGGGCAGGGTCCTGGCAGGCTATATACACTGGGGTCTGCAGGCATTCCGGGCAGGGTCTCGCTTACCGGGGTGCCGGGTCTGGCATGCTAATATACACTTGGCGGGTTCTGGCAGGCTATATACACCTGGGCATTGTCCTGTCAGTCTATATACACGGGGCAGTGGCGGCAGGCTATAGACACGGGGCAGGTGTCTGGCAGGCTATAAATACACTGGGGGCAGGGTCTGCAGGCTATATACAACTGGGGCAGGTCTGGCGTCTATATACACTGGGGCAGAACCTGGCTGGCTATATACACGGGGACTGGGGCAGAACCTGGCCTGGCTATATACGGGGGGAGGCTGTCGCCAATGCTTTACCACCCCGCTTATACTCTAGTCATAGGTTTTTCCCAGTATTTTTGTGTAAAATTAGGGGCCTCGAGTTATACTAGCTCGGGTCGGCTTATAACTCGAGTATATACGGTAGGTCTACGCTATGTCAGTGTCTAAAAGAAGGTTGTGGTTAGGATTGTGGAGGTGGGGTCTCCAAACTCCCTCCATTGGCAAAGGTTCAGGGGAAGAAGGGTCAATGTTAGAACTATATCGGGGGACTGTGCGCCTTAATTGTATTTTGGTCTTATGGCCCTCAAGTCCTTGGACCACTCATTAGACCAGTCACCTGAATCTTCTGTGATGCACCAGAGTTTTTCCCAACACTCGTCCCTTTGTCCCCCCCCTCCCCCCCTTCCCCGTCCACGCTCCGTTTACCAGCCACACAACCTGGGGATGTTTACGTTGCCGGAGGATTAAGTGGCACCTTTGAATCCGACGCTTTGATCCGTGAAACCTCAGACAGTGTAGGGATGTAAATCTAAACGACATCTGAACAGAAAAAGACCAAAGGGACAAATTCCTTAAAGGGAACCTGTCACCTGCACGGACACACAATGAGGACCAGTATACTCCTCCCCTTCCATCATGAACTCAATGAGCATGAGAGGTAAATGTCCAAGCTTCAGTTTTCAGAACTTTGCCCGCCCGCTATACATTACATACAGCAACCATGGTCCAATGTTCCTTACGGGAACCTGTCAACCCTTGCACAGTAGATAACCAACAGATTCCAGACCTTGAAGATCCCATCATGAACTCACTGGAGTGGTAAAAGTCCAAGTTCATTCCCAGAACCTTTGCCGCCTGCTATAAACATCAATATACAGCACAAATTGTCCAAGGTTCCTTAAAGCACCTGTCATCCTGCACAATAAGTAGATAACCAAACATGATTCAGACCTCAAAGGGCTGTCCAGAACTCACTGAATAGGTAAAGTTCCCAAGTTCGGTCCTTGAACTTTGCCCCACTTTGATTGTCCAGAACTTTACTCTGTGGAATATCAGAGATACTTAAAGGCAACCTGTCACCTATATCACGATGTCACCACACAAAGGTGACTCTTCCCTGAAAGAATCCTTAAAAAGGGTCTATCATGACCCTCCCTGGAGAGGTAAAGGTCCAAGTTTCATAGTCCTATACCCTTACCAGATGCTACGTTTTTATATAGAACTTTGTAGCATTGAGATTCTTCAGGCAACCTGCCCCAGCACTGAAACCCAATAGAGTAGACACCACCACATATTGGCTCTTACCTTAATAGAATCTACCATGAAATCAGTGGAGGCGCATGAGAGGTTTAAGGTCAAAGTTCATTCCCAGAACCTTTGGGAACCTGCATGTATTAATATCGCACTATGGAGCAACATATTATTGGGGGTTCTTTAAAAGTGCAACCCGTCATCGGCACAATGAGTAGATAACCACATAAACCCATCCCTTAGAGAATCTTGAAGAGATAAAGGTCCAAGTTCAGTCCCGAATCCTGCCGCCACCCAATAGAAACTCATATAAATCTATTTAGCAGCCGATTTCCTAGGTGCCAGAAGTTGGACCCCTCCCCAGATCATCCTTTGACACACCTATTCTACTAACAGAATTGTCATCAGGGTAAAGAAGCTGTGGACAATTCCTTTAAATCTCACCAACATATTAGAACAGCTTGTCAGCTGATCTTGAACCGGGCATCGATCATCCCATCCTCCTCGATAAAATAGAAACCTGGATGATCACGTTAACCTTGAACAGGGAAAGCGATAAGGGGCGCCAGATACCCCCTAGCCACCCTTGTCCAATGTCCCATCCAGTCCATGACCCCACAGAGGAATCCCTATATACTGTCAGGATGTTACATGCGACGCCATAATGTTCCCGATAACGCAACATGGGATGTACAAGTGTTACCAGTGACGAGCCTCATTGGAGGAATACATTAAACCATGACCTCGGCGTCAGGTGGCCGCCAATGCTTCTGGGGGGGACACCGCAATGATGGCCTGATATTAAATAGGGGTGAGATATTAGGGAGTGTCGTATATGAATAATAGATGATGCATACGAACCAAAATTAGTCAACTTTGGCATCACATTGTGGGCACACAGAGGTACAGTACTCATCCTCAGCATTCAAAGCCTTTTAGGTTGCCCCATCAAACACCTTTAAAGGGGCCCTCTCATCACCTCTCCAGATTTGCGTAGTTTAATACATTCTACTCCACTGATTCCGAACATTTTGAATGTTTTTCTCTAATCCCTTTAACCGTTCCCAAGAATCGTGCTTTAAGTTGCTTTGCTTCAATTAGGCTCTTTACTGACAAATAGGAAGGGTCAAGACACTCTGCTCCGCCCTTTTTGACAGGAGAGTGCCAATTAACATATTGACCTCGAAAACTAACAATATTGTTTGCTCGGGAACGTTGCGGGCGAGAGAAAAATTCCCAACTGTGCCTAATCAGTTCGAGACTACCTATTACAGGATAGAGGAGTTGTCATAAGGCGGCAAAAGGTCCGCCTTAAAGGGGTTGTAAGCATGGCTGGGTGAATTCCCCAAACAGCTTCTCTCCTACCATTGGTATTGTGTGATATTGTATTATTCAGTTTTATACAGATGAGCTGCAATACCGGATGTCAGGTGTTGAGCCGTTTATAATAAAGCAGCCATGTTTTTCATCAGGCTGACAACCCCTTTTAATTGAAGTCTAATTACATGTAAAAAAAGTCAAGCACCTTGACTCTCTATCGAAAGCAGTTTGCTATACAAAAGAGGATTGGGACAGGTGGCTTTCAACATGCCCAATCCTTTCAACGATTCACATGGTTTTACTCTCCTTCTTTATGAGAACACATGCAAACACTCGGGCCGAGATGAGTATGCCATGACACGCCTCGAAAGTAGTAACATTTGGCCCTGGAAATTGAGAGGACCACGACATCTCCAGATCTTCGAGGCTGCCGACCTCACCCTAAATAGCCTGCTTCACTATCACAGCTTTGATTGACGTAACCCCCAGTTGGGTCATCATGGCACAATACATAAGAGCCACACCCCTGTTATAGGACCCAGGGCTGGATCATGGGAATGTCCCTGAATGACCACCACTGTGATATACACTCCTAGGCGGACACATCGGAACGTTATACACCCCTGCCCTCCTCCCTTGGAGCACAACGTAAAAAATATTTATTTTGGAATTTTCCTCTTACTAGAAGGGTACATTCATATAAAGAACATGCGATTGCAGAATTCTCATTCCTGACACATAAGGTGCTTGGTCTAGTTCCCCTACTATTTTCGCTACAACGGATTCATCTCCTGACCTGGGGACTCACCCCCCCATGCATTTCAAGCGGTTATATAGAACTATTGTGTAATACTTCTTTTGTCCTGCGGGGGTGCTGTAGGAAATTAGAGGTGGATTTCCTCTACACATCCTAAATGATCGCCGGGATCTTCGCAAAATATCCCCCTATACTCAGCCTATTATTGGTAAACCTTTCTAATACATGGGGGGGTCCGAAGCAGAACACCAACAAACCCCCCCCCCCCCCAACATGCCTAAACCCAGCTTTATTCCAGATAAGGATGGCAGAATTATAGGAAGCTGTGTGGGCCCTTGCTATATACGAGGGGTAAAAGAAGTCCCAGGCCCCTATTACCGGAGCTCCCGAGTGATACTTGTGCAACTTTTTAGCTGTTAACATAATGGACGTCATATAACTTACAAGGGGGAGTTGGTAACATTGTGGCGACATAATTTATAGTCCTGGACTCCTGATGGGTAGTAATGAATGTACTAACAGCACATATAGGTTACTTGCCAGTCATCACAAGGGGTGGTGTCTCTTTTTCCTGCCGTCCATGAAGATCTACACTCATACTTACATACTTACAATTACACATAAGATCTCGCCAACACAACTGCACCTCAGCTCGTCTGACATTCCATAGCTTGACTTGTCATTCCGAGGAAAATGTATCTACCACAATCAAAAGGATTTGGCGACCATACCCCCTGACATCCGTTACCACCCCCCACCCCATCCTGACTTCCGGGGGTCCCCTTGGACCGCATACACATTAGATGGGTGACCATTACCTAACAGCCAACTACTAATGTAGATATGCAATGGGCATGTGTTTTTACATTTTTTTAGCTATTGGTTCCATTGGATTCTGCTGATCAACTGACGCTATTACCCCTACCACCTCTTCACATGCAATGCTCAGTTTAATAGGAAATCTACCACCAGTATGAAGGATTGGTAAACCTAGCACCAACTGACGCATAACCAATGGGATTGCCCCCTCTTGCAAGTACTTTGCCGGTCTTTTAGCTTATAGGACCTTGGGTTTTACATAAAAGGTTTAAAAATAAAAATATGCAAATGAGCCCAGGGGCTCCAGACTCATAGATGTCAATGGAGCTTGGAGCCCCGACGGCTCTCTGCTAACTTTTAAAAAACCTCTTTTTTTCTTAAAAACAAAGGCAATACAAAAGCTACAAGAAGAGAAATCCGCCAGAGGGGCACACACGAGTATGTCAGTGTGCGGTGGTTTACATCTGTTCTCTGGTGGTAATTTCCTTTAACTAGTATGTTCTAAATAGGGGAGGGAAATAGCTGTTATTAGAACCCCCTTGTTAGAGAGTGTCTTTCCTCTCTGGGTAGTTCTCATCCCTGGAGACCTGTCATTTCTTTGAATGGCGATATTTAATTACTTTGTTTCACCTGCGGAGGCAGCGTCGGAAAATTAAACACTTACTGGCAAGGTTTCAGCAAAAATTGCTGGGAGTTTCGGCCACAGGACCCTATCACATGTAGGACAATCCCTTGAACGAAGCCTGCCACACTGCGAACCAGGGTGCATTGTTACAGAAGATACAAGTATCAGGCATGTACGGAATGGAATGTATCATGTACAGCGCTTTAGCATACTGATAGCACATCATCTATGTGTCGAATGTTCCACAAGAATCCCAGCGGCCTTCCCCGAGTGGATTTACTGTCCTGCTCTGGATTAAAGACAAGTCCTAAAACTAAACATCCGGGTCGTTAATTACGTAATCCTTAGTAACGGTGGAGGAGAGTGGTGGGCACCGCTAACCGCAACATTAACGGATAAGTCATATCGGCTAGTTCAGAGGCCCCCCAATCAAGCCCCAAACTCTATTGTACCAAAAATGTTAAACCACCTAACTTCCTACAGTATTTCCATCATGGCGATGACCCGCTTTCCAAGGGACATCACAGCAGTCGCTTTGTCGTACTAGTTGTATCATGGCTTTCTCACATAATGGGGCATGCTCCAGCAATATGGCACAAGACCACACTACTCCAGCGCTGACTTCTGGGGGAAAGAGAGAATTTCTTAATACCAGATACCATTCTGCCCGCCTGCAGTCACCACTAGAGGGAGCTTCTGTAGATACAGTGGTGTACTCAGTTTCAGTGGATAAGCGATATACATGAAACTCATCAACTCCCCTTCAAAGTTGGGTTTCCACACTGCAGTCCACCAGTATAGGGAGCTTACTGTATACAGGGTGTATATACATTCTCCAGTTCAGTGGATAGCAGTATACAGGCGGTCCCTACTTAAGACACTCGACTTACATACGACCCATAGTTTACACGGACCTCTGATATTGTAATTACTGTACTTTAGTCCTAGCTACATAAACACTGTAACAGTTAATCAAATGTGTCTGTAATGAAGCTTAGTGTTAATATTGATTCTTATATAACCCAACATTTTGAAAATCCAAGGATGCAGAGACCAAAAAAGTTCTGTCTGGGGTTCAATGATAAATATACAGTTCCGACTTACATACAAATTCAACTGAAGAACCCAACTACAAGCCCTATCTTTGTATGTATCCCGGGACTGTCTGTAAATGAACTCATCACTTTCCCCTAAATGTCCACACTGCATCCACCAACTAGGGGAGCTACTGACTATAGTGTTATTACTCCATTCAAAAGAATGGTGAACTCATCCGCTCCACCTGATATCCCTTGAAAGATAAATTCTGTAGACGGAAGTCCACCACTCCTATGGAGCTTTTCTGTGCGCAGTGTTTATATCTCAGTTCAAGATAGGCAGATGCTGATATCCCCTTAAAAGATAACATTCTGTCCACCTCCATGTCACCATTATAGGGAGTTTTCCGGTATACAGTGTATTACGGAGTTCCAATGATAAGCCGAATGCACTGACTCCTCAGCTACCCTAATATCCATTTAAACTAACATTCTGTCCACCGGCAGTCACCACAGAAGGGAGCTTATTACTGTTATACAGGATTGTTACTACTCAGTTCATGGATAAGCAGAATGCACTGACTCATCAATCACTCTGAGATCCCTTTAAATAATCAACTTCTGTCCCCTGAAGTACACACTAGAGGGAGCTTCCTGTATACAGAGTTATAGTAATGCAGTATACTCATCACTAAGGGTAGGCAGGAATCCCGTAAGATGGTCTCTTAAAAAAAAGGGGTTTTTGCAGGTCTCAGTGGGGATCACTTGGCACCTCCCCATGTTTATGCCAGTTCGGCCTGATTGCAGCAGGACATGCATAACCAACACATAGGTGTGGCGCTCTGCACCCGTGTACAATCTATGGGCTGTCTCTATCCTATAACCTTAGTCGTACAATTCACGCATTTCAATCAATCAAAGCATCAAATTCCAAAAAATGATCACAACACAACTTTCGTCTCTAAAGGGACACAACATCCGAAGCCCGAGTGTCCCTTTAAGGACGGACGCCCAAGCTCTGTAGATAATTGGTGGTAGAAACTGTATGACATCCAATGTGTCTATTATATAACAATGTGTCATCGCAGCCTCTGCCCAAGTGTGACGTGACATGGAGATAAGACAGCAATCCATCTGCTGACTGTCTCCAGGCCCCTGAGTTATCACTATAGTTATCCCGTGCAGGCGGAGGACCCCTGATAACACCAGGAGGAGGGGGGCTGCCTTGGTATGCAGATCTGCATCTACAAACATGCCAGTAGCTTCTGTATCTTCTATTGAACCAGATGATTAAAAGAACATAGCCCCGAAACTAGACCCCTCCAGCTACTACAACTCCCATTACAAAGCAAAAGGTAAACTCTGGAGAGGTCGTGTCAGTCTGCTGGACATAAAGCCACGTACTATCAATAATGGATGGAATCCCATTCCTAGAAGACGTCTTATCTCTCATCCATTTCCCTCCAAGGGTTGTAGGGCTTCACATAGCTCAGTGCAATTTACAGATATACTCCAGAGTAACGCATGGGAAACAGATATATCAGAGGATGAAATACCAGAATAACCACAAGAGAGATGTGGCGCCATTTCTGAGAATATTGGTCACGTTTTCGAATCCGAGTCCTGTAAATCCTACATGTTTATAGTGACAGACCAGGGACATGACCGTATCATCACACTGCCCCAGACTTCACTGTCCCAGACAAATGGACTCCATATTAAAGGGGCTAGACAATCCCTTTAAATGGTAACCAAGGTCAATGATGCCGACCTCCACCCCGGCCAAAACGTATAATGAAGCTAGGGTCACCAAAGATGCAGCTCCTGAAGAAGTAGGCAAAATGTGATGCATGACGGGATATTGTCTGGTGGGCCCACAGTGGCATGAGACCCAGAGGTGGCACAGCGTGAGAAAGCTTCCGCTAGACTCTCTAGTTCTACTTCCAGTGACTTATCCTCCCCAAACAAAGGATCCACTGTGCATCCTTATCTACCCCAACAATGCCATTGGGCAGATGACGTCCCCAATAAACATAAGGGGTCTACCGAACCCTTTGATGTGCCTCTGATATGTTTGGTACGGTTCCTGCTGTGCCAACTTGGCCCATTTACCTTACCTACAATGTCAATGGCACAAACACTGAGGGCAAGGCCTAAATGCAACTTATGTATTGGTCCTCAGATGCAGGAGAGACCTTATGGTCCCACAGGCTCGCGTGATACGACTGCTCCCTATTTTGATCCCTAGACCAAGATGGTTCCTCCTAGACCAGAGAGATATCCCGCTAGACCAGAGAGGGTCCCCCTATACCAGATGAGTCTAAGACCAGAGAAATGTCCCCTAGACAACTAGACTTAAACCAGAAATATCCCTAGGGCAGAAGAGACCCCCTAGGCCAAGAACTAGCCCCCCCCTAGGCCAGAGAGGAACCCCCCCAGCCGAGCCCCCCTAGGCCAGAGAAGAGCCAACCAGAGAGGAGTCCCCCTAGGCCAGAGAGGAGTCCCCCTAGGCCAGAGAGGAGTCCCCCTAGGCCAGAGAGGAGCCCCCCTAGATCAGAGAGGAGTCCCCCTCAATCAGGAGAGAGCCCCCTAGACTCAGAGAGGTCCCCCTAGTGCAGAGAGGAGTCCCCCCCTAGCCAGAGAGGAGTCCCCCTAGTGCCAGAGAGAGTCCCCCTACTAGGCCAGAATCCCCCCTAGGCAGAAGGTCCCCTCTATGATCAGAGTAGAAGTCCCCCAGGCCATAGATGAGCCCCCCTAGATCAGAGAGAGTCCCCTAGATGCAGAGAGGAGTCCCCCCCTAGCTCATGAGAGGAGCAACCTAGACCATAGATGAGCCCAACCTAGAACAGAGGAGCCAAAGAGCCCCCTAGATCGAGAGAGCGCCCCTAGACAAGAGGAGTCCCCCGATAGATCAGAGATGAGCCCCCCTAGATCAAGACCTCTAGATCAGAGAGCCCCCTCGATCAGAGAGGATCCCCCTAGATCAGAGAGGAGTCCCTCTAGAT
This sequence comes from Engystomops pustulosus, assembly GCA_019512145.1. Taxonomy (NCBI): domain Eukaryota; kingdom Metazoa; phylum Chordata; class Amphibia; order Anura; family Leptodactylidae; genus Engystomops; species Engystomops pustulosus. The sequence goes on from CM033644.1 coordinate 216,773,723, forward strand.
CAGAGAGGAGTCCCCCTAGATCAGAGAGGAGCCCCCCTAGATCAGAGAGGAGCCCCCCTAGATCAGAGAGGAGTCCCCCTAGATCAGAGAGGAGTCCCCCTAGATCAGAGAGGAGTCCCCCTAGGCCAGAGAGGAGTCCCCCTAGGCCAGAGAGGAGTCCCCCTAGGCCAGAGAGGAGTCCCCCTAGGCCAGAGAGGAGTCCCCCTAGGCCAGAGAGGAGTCCCCCTAGATCAGAGAAATGTCTCCTAGATCAGACAGAGGTGTACTCTAAACCAGAAATATCTCCTGGACCATAGAGGAGTCCTCCTAGACCAGAGGTCTAGATATAGAAGAGACCCCCTAGACCTCTGTATACGTTAAAGTTGCAGATGACCTGACCAGGGGCACAAGCGATATAATGAGGCCCCCATCACATTCCGGACATAATCCCCTGTTCTGTATCTCTACACTTCCTCTGAAACCATTAGACCCCCATTATAGACAATGAGGGTCTATCAGGCATTGCTGGGGTCTCCTATGTCAGATCCGCTAATAATACACACGTGAACACTGACAATAAAACCGAAACCATTCCTTATAGAATCTAGCGGATCCTAAGTCAATGTGGTCCAATAGGCGCCACATAGAAACCTAACGCTTGTGTGAACAGAACCTTATTGAAACATTCAGTATAGACCCGTATACAGACATTGTTGATATATCCTGTATGTATATTGCGCGGTCTATATACCACTATACGTTGGCTGTGTGACCAGCGAGACACATCATAGCGGGGGCTAGAGATTACACACAAATAAGCCCCCAAGTGATAGGAATAGCCCCCAAGTGATGGAAATATAGACCAAAGCTCCAGATAATCCCATAATATATCATATACTCCATCCTATAGATCATATAGAATAGGTGAGTGGCCAGGTACTATGCTGTAGGACTACAACTCCCAGCAAAACACTCTCTCTATACTGGTATACTGGGACTTGTAGTTATTACACCTCATTAATAACTGTAAGTTCAGAAAGTTAGTAAAAGTTTTAGTAACTTTTCTTCCTGCAAGTGACAATAACATCAGAGACTGTTGGATACTTGTACGAGGTATCTGAGCAGTGACGGGACACGTGACCCGGTGGCTGAGATACAATGTATCAGCCCGGACTGGTTGGAATTCTCTTACCTCATCCTTCCGGTGATTGCGGCGATCTGATTGCGATCTGATTGGGTCAGATCTCCCGGCACCGGGGGCATTTACAATGTGATCGGTGGTCGGAAGTGCCAGACTCCGGGAATTGGAGGCAGCAAAAAAAAAAGCAGGAAACGGAAACTCCAAAAAGAGAGAGAGAGAGAGAGCTGAGGAGTGTGAGAGACAGTCAGAGAGGAGAGAGACAGCGAGGGGGGAGACCTGAGAGGAGGGATGGGTGGGCTCCGCTCAGGAGAGAGGGGGAGAAGCCCATCATTACTCACATCACTTCCATATCATATTATATCCTCCTACAAGGGCACAAGATAAACCCAAAATTATCTAAACTTTTCCAAGGTGTCACAGTAAAGTGGATGTGATTTAAAGGGGCTGTCTATGAATAGGTCAATAGATTGTCTTTACTATGGCAGATCAGATTTTTACCCCTCAGGTAGGGGATGAAATGTCCGTTCTAGAATTTCACTCTTTTACCTATTTAAAAAAAAAATCTCCTAAGTAATGGGATAATGAGCAGAGAAGAGTCATATTTTGCGTGAGATGAGTCAAGTCTAGAGGCTGCCGAGAGAGAGTGTCACTTCAGATCAGGTCTTCTTCAGTTCTGTAGTACCTAGAAACATGCTGCTGGTGTCATATTAAAGACTGCATCAGGCTTGTGGTTCTGTGATCTCGCAGGAACTGGATCTTTACCAGCAGCCTGCAATGGCAACTATGGCCCACATTTATGAAATCGTTTGCGCCACTTTTCTGTTTGATTTTGCACAGAAGAGAAGGTGCAGACTGCGTGCACATGTGTTTATGAAGCGTATCCGCCAGTTTTGTGCCCACAAAATTTTGCACATAAATGGACGTTCTGGTGCTGATCGTCACGGTGCGCCACATTTATTACTGCGACTCGAAATATAGGGACTATACATGGATACTATTAGATATGTAGGGACTATACATGGAGACTATTAGATATGTAGGGACTATACAAGGATACTATTAGATATGTAGGGACTATACATGGATACTATTAGATTAGTTAGGGACTATACATGGAATACTATTAGATATGTAGGGACTATACATGGATACTATTAGATATGTAGGGACTTATACTGGATAAATTAGATATGTAGGGAATACATGGATACTATTAGAATGTAGGGGACTTATACATGGATACTATTAGATATGTAGGGACTATACATGGATACTATTAGATATGTAGGGACTATACATGGAGACTATTAGATATGTAGGGACTATACATGGATACTATTAGATATGTAGGGACTATACATGGATACTATTAGATATGTAGGGACTATACATGGAGACTATTAGATATGTAGGGACTATAATGGATAATCTTAGATATGTAGGACTATACATGGGATACATATATAAGATATGTAGGGACATACATGGTATATTAGATATGTAGGGGACTATACATGGATATATTAGATATATAGGACTATACATGGATACTATAGTATGTAGGGACTATACATGGATACTATTAGATGTAGGGACTATACTGGATACTATAGGATATGTAGGGACTATACATGGAGACATTAGATATGTAGGGACTTATACATGGAGTACTAGTAGATATTGAGGGACTAGTACATGGAGACTATTAGATATGTAGGGAATATACATGGAGACTATTAGATATGTTAGGGACTATACATGGAGACTATGTAGATATGTGGGACTATACATAGGGACTCTTAGATATGTAGGGACTATACATGGATACTATAGAATGTAGGGACTATCATGGGAGACTATTGAGATAGTAGGGACTATACTATGGAGGGACTATTAGAATATGTAGGGACATACATGGGACTATCGATATAGTAGGGGACTATACATGGAGATATTAGATATTGAGGGCACTATACATGGAGACTATTAGAAGGTAGGGGACTATACATGGAAGATATGAGATATGTGAGGTACTATACATGATAATATAGATAGTAGGGACTATACATGGATATAGGAGCTATTTTGAGGGACTTACATGGATGACTAGATATGTAGTGGACTATACATGAGATACTATTAGATAGGTAGGGACTATACATGGATACTATTAGATATGTAGGGACTATACATGGAGACTATTAGATATGTAGGGACTATACATGGATAATATTAGATATGCAGGGACTATACATGGATAATATTAGATATGTAGGGACTATACATGGATACTATTAGATATGTAGGGACTATACATGGAGACTATGAGATATGTAGGGACTATACATGGATACTATTAGATATGTAGGGACTATACAGGGTAATATTAGATAATGTAGGGACTATCATGGATACTATTAGATATGTAGGGACTACTACATGGGATATTAGATAGTAGGGACTATACATGGAGACTATTAGATTGTTAGGACTATACATGGAGACTATAGTATGTAGGGACTATACATGTGAGTACTATTTAGATATGTAGGGACTATAATGGAGACTATTAGATATGTAGGGACTATAACATGGAGACTTATTAGATATGTAGGGACTATACATGGATACTATAGATATGTAGGGAACTATACATAGGAGGGACTATTAGATATGTAGGGATCACATGGAGACTATTAGATATGGCTATACATGGGACTATAGAGTAGGGATACATGGATACTATTAGATATGTAGGGACTATACATGGAGACTATTAGATATGTAGGGACTATACATGGATACTATGAGATATGTAGGGAATATACATGGAGACTATAGATATGTAGGGACTATACCATGGATACTATGAGATATATGTAGGGACTATACATGGATTACTATTAGATATGTAGGGACTATACATGGAGATATTAGATATGTAGGGACTCTACATGGTACTATTAGATATGTGGGAGCTATACATGGATAATATTGAATGGAGGGACTATCATGGAACTATTAGATATGTAGGGACATACATGGGATTTAGATATGTAGGGACTATACATGGATACTATTAGATATGTAGGGACTATACATGGATATTAGATATGTGGGACTATACATGGATACTATGATATGTAGGACTATACATGGAGATAATTAGATATGTAGGGACTATACATGGGATATAGATTATGTAGGGACTATACATGGGATAATATGAGATATGTAGGGACTATACATGGAACTAAGATATGTAGGGACTATACATGGAGACTATTTAGGATAGTAGGGACTATACATGGAGATACTATTAGAATAGTTAGGGATTATACCATGGAGGATACTATTAGATATGTAGGGACTATACATGGAGACTATGAGATATGTAGGGACTATACATGGATACTATGAGATATATATGGTAGATAAGTTGTATCCTAGTATTCCCTACTCTGTTAGTATTGAAGGCTTACTTCTCTTTGCCTCCAGTCCCACATGTGATCTCTGCTGGTGCCGCCATCAGGACCCCCTGTGGTCTTCCCACTAAGGTGCTAATTGGTGACCAATTTAAATTGTAAACAATTGGATACAATGCACTTATCCTAACATTTCTTTTGTTCCATTCTGAAGTCATTGGGTGTTTTGTACAACAATGGAAATTGATACCAAAGTGTGTATCAGATTGGTGGGGGGTCTAATACCCTGCACCCCCCACACTGAAGAGACCATGTGTTTTTTGGGCACGTAGTCTGCAGTCTCTTCATTGTTCGCCAAGCACAGCGCCATGTAGTGTATAGTGGCTGTGTCTGGTATCGCATCTGGGACCCAAACCAATCGATTATTTGTCAACACTTCAAAGAGTTTTTGATTAGATTCACTAAGTTCTAGGACCCCCAAATTTTTTGGGAATCACCACTCTAATTCACAGGGGGCACTTGAGGACCCTCATTCTCATGATCCATCAGTCGGACCCCTGACACTTAGCCCTGAGCTGATGAGTGACATCTGCATGGGGCTGAGGTTGTCTACCCGAGGACGTGTCTGCGGACCCTCACCACCCACCACATCAATGAGGTTACAATAATAGCTCCGTCATATGCTCCGGATAAGGCTGTGCCTCTAATTAAGGACTTAATTGACTTTCCTTTGTTACAATGAGAGCACAACACAAACTATGCAAATGTCTTTTATCTCTCCTCCTCCTCCCATCCTTAATGTGTCCAGACCATCCCAAGGCTCGATGAAACAATCCATTGTCTGTAGGGTCTGACCCCAGACAGGACTGATGTCTAAATATAACTCTATACATTGGGTTGGTGATTGACAATTGTGGGGTCACCAGCTATCGCCTATGACCAGGGGCACAATGCTGATGGTCACATCTAGGCATAGGGGGTTGTAGGGGGTGGGCTATAAGATTCCCTTTTTCCCTATATGAGGAGACCAGTATCCTAAAGTCCGGTGTGTATGTCATTCCATGCTGAGGGATAGGTGGACGCCTTACATTTCTGGCACCGCTTATCTTCCGGTCCCTTTCTAAAGGTCCCTGGTTCGATCCCGGGTGTCGGCATGTTCTTCTTTGGATCTAAAACAACCTCTTATCTACCGGTATTAATGTTGGATCCTTATTTCAACCCATCCGCCGCATCCAGATGGTCGAAGTATGACCTTTAAATCCTGTCCCAACCCAAAGCTAAAGCACCCTAAGTTCTGGACTAGTAGACTTGAGGTTGGGGTGGGTGGCTTTGGGGCCAGTTCCCGCTCGGTTCCCAGCTTCCGTGTTGCGTCAGTATTTCCAGTCTTTGCCAAACTGTAGATCGATAGAGCCAATTCAGCCAATCTATGGCCACCTCAAACCATGGGATGTCAGAGGACACCACCCATTGCCCATGGTCCTGTGATCTACTGGCATTTCTGCGTGCCACGGCCTAGTAGGGATTTTCAAGAATTCCTGTAAAACTTCTTTAAACCCACCATGGTCCACCACCTATTATAGTATTGGACTGGGTTTTCTTGGACCCACCAAAGTCCATGCCTTCAACCTTTTGAAAATACAGATCTTTGTAGCCTTCAGATTGGGTTGTCTTCTGTTCTACCTCTGGGTTGTCTTCTGTTGGACCTCTGGGTTGTCTTCTGTTGGACCTCTGGGTTGTCTTCTGTTGGACCTCTGGGTTGTCTTCTGTTGGACTCATGGGTTGTCTGATTGCTTGGTTGATCTTCTGGTTGCCATGTGGGACTTGAGTGCTTCTTTGTGGACCTCTGGTTGTCTCTGTTGGACCTCTGGGTTGTCTTCTGTTTGCGAACCTGGGTTGTCTTCTGTTGGCACCTGGGTTGTCTTCTGTTGACCTCTGGGTTGTTCTTCTGTTGGACCTCGGGTTTCTTCTGTTGGACCTCTGGGTTGTCTTCTGTTGGACCTCTGGGGTCTTTTCGTTGGACCCGCTGGGGTGTCTCTTGACCCTGTTTTTTGTTGGAACCTCTGAGTTGTCTCGGTTGGACCTCGGGGTTTGGTCATGTCTGTTGGACCTTGCGGTTGTCTTCCTGTTGGACGCTCTGGTGTCTTCTGTTGGGACACGTGGGTTGTCTTACTGTTTCTAGCCATTGGTTGTCTTCTGTTTCTACTCTGGGTTGTCTTCTGTTGGAACTTGGGTTTGTCTTCTGTTGGACCTCGGGTGTCTTCGTTCTGCCTCTGGGTTGTCTTCTGTTGGACCTCTGGGTTGTCTTCTGTTGGACCTCTGGGTTGTCTTCTGTTGGACCTCTGGGTTGTCTTCTGTTGGACCTCTGGGTTGTCTTCTGTTGGACCTCTGGGTTGTTTTCTGTTGGACCTCTGGGTTGTCTTCTGTTAGACCTGTGGTTTATCTTCTACTTGTGAGTACCAATCCTACCCTGTTGGACCTATTTCCACCTCCAATTACCTCCAACAAGATCCGTTTATTGGACTTCCAGCACACACTGAAGGTTGAGTAGATAAATCCTCCATCAGACACTTTTTAGAGGTTTCATTTTTCTCCTTCTTTCAATATATTATTTATAACGAGGTGTCTAGATTAGTGGAGAAAAACTGGGCAGAAGGTTTCTCCGTGGTAATGAGTCTGTCTCCAAATGGATTGAGTAAGTATATTAGCAAATCCTATTTATTATTCCTAGGCTGGACCCTTAGAGTGATCAAAGGGCACAAGGTTTATCGCTGCATTGATCAGGTGATTGACTCCCAGCCAAGAGGGGATCCTATTGTCTGCTCGATCCTATTGCAGCGGCCACTACTGGTAGAAATGCAGTATTACACTTGGCGGTTTAACATATGATCACCTAGAAGGGCAAGTTGATGGCCATGGGTCTTCATTTTAAGGTGGTCCTAAGTCCTAATAGACTGTAGTGAGAGCATCACTAAGGTTTTAGACATTTTTGGACTATTTATGGAGTATCCTACACTGTTGTGGGCACAGTATAGGGTACAACTTACTATTCAGTACCAATCACAAGAATGACGGGGGGGGGGGGGGCTTTGTGCCCCTTTATAAATGTATTAGTAATGTCCCATATGGGTCACCACACATAGCTGAGCGGTGTAAATGTTTATCTCATAGCGGATGTGGGATTGGGGGCTTTTCGGGGTGTAGGTGAGAGTCTTAGCTCTATGTTGGCATAGAACGCCCCTTTAAAAGAGAAGTTTTTTTTTTGATAGGGGCTAACAATTTTAACCTTAACGCACCGATTACAAGATTTTCTGCAATAGAGGCTCTGAAAGTGAAGTGTGAACCACGCAGGGTTAAGCAGTGCATCATACGCCGCCCCCATTTTATGTATAGACGGAGACACTATAGAAGGATCTCGGTGGAAATGTGAACAAAAAGTATATATTTAGCCCAAATCGCAGGAAGCGGTGATAAATATAGCCTCGGAGGCTGTGTCCTCCATTCCCTGTAGTATGTGCGATACGGCATGCACCGGGACGAAAAAACGCCTGCCCGTAATTTATGTGCTGTCTGAGAGGAAGAAGGCTTTCCATGGGAGGGGGAATTGCCCGGAGCGGATGGAAGCACTTCCAAGATAAAAACTTGTGGTCAGACAGTGGTCTGACCACAACTGCTCTATGGTTGGGCTCCACATCCTTCTGTTGTGATGGTTTAGGCTTTGAGGGGAGAACACGTGTTGTGGACCGGCTGCGATGTGCGCTCTCTGTCACTTCAGACTCGTGTGCAGGAAGCGCTGGGATCGAGAGACGACACTTGTCTCTTGTTCAGGATGAAATGTCGCCACCGAGGAGGCTAGAGGACCAAACATGACATACACGCACCTCTCCTTTAAGACTGACGGGAGTCCTAAATTCACTATACATAGGGCTGTAGTCAATAACAGCCAATTACAGCTCATATATAAGCTATAGCTGTGTTACATGTGGTCATCTAGCTACATCACCCCTTCCCCCCTACCCTCATAGTATTTGTAGCGCCACACCCTTAAGTTAGTATATATATATATAGCGCTATCTCCAAATTTTAGCGTTTTACCCCCATAAAATAGGTAAAGTGCTCCTCAACTTATAATATAAATTTTTGTAATAGCTTAGGTAGTGAACACAGCCCCAGAAACAAGTTAAACACTAAAGCAATAGAACACTAAAAATAATAAAAACAGTGTAAGAACCCAGCTCATAATGAAAATATAGCACCAGAACTGTGCTAAATACATAAATACAGCACCAGAACCAAGTTTAGTACATAAAGTACCAGAACCAAGTTCAATAAATAAATACAGGGTAAGAACCCAGCTCAGAATGAAAATATAGCACCAGATCCCTATACAGAGATGGTTCCTCCTAGACCCGAGAGATTATCCCGCTAGACCATAGGGATCCCCCTAGACCAGAATGAGTCTTGAAGACCATAGAAATGTCCCCTAACCAAGACTAGCCTAAAACCAGAAATATCCCTAGGGGCCAGATAAGATACCCCCTAGGCCCGACGAGCCCCCCCCTAGCCGAGAAGAGCACCCCCCCTATGCCAAGAGCAGCCCCCCCTAGGGCCAGAGAAGAGCCAACCAGAGAGGAGTCCCCCTAGCCAAGAGGTCATTCCCCTAGGCCAGAGAGGAGTCCCCCTAAGGGGCCAGAGAGGAGTCCCCCTAGATCAGAGAGGAGTCCCCCTAGATCAGAGAGGAGTCCCGCCTCATATCAGGAGAGAGCCCCTAACTCGAGAGTAGTCCCCCTAGGCCAGAGGGAGTCCCCCCCTAGGCCAGAGAGGAGTCCCCCTAGGGCCAGAGAGACCCCCCTAGGCCAGAGAGGAGTCCCTCTAGATCAGAGAGAAGTCCCCCTAGGCCAGAGAGGAGCCCCCCTAGATCAGAGAGGAGTCCCCCTAGATCAGAGAGGAGTCCCCCTAGATCAGAGAGGAGCAACCTAGACCATAGATGACCAACCTAGACAGAGAGGAGCCCCCCTAGATCGAGAGAGCCCCTAGACAAATGAGTCCCCCTAGACCAGAGAGACTTCCCCTAGACATCAGAGAGGAGCTCCCCACTAGGCACAGAGAGGAGCTCCCTATGTTCCAAGAGGAGCCCCACGAGCACAGAGAGGAGCCCTCATAGCATAGAGAGGAGATCCCCCTAAGGCAGAGAGGAGCCCCCTATAGGTCAGAGAGGCGCCCCCTAGCAGAGAGGAGTCCCCCCCCCCTAGGCAGAGGAGCTCCCCCTAGGCCAGGAGAGGAGCCCCCCTAGGCCCAGGAGGAGCCCTCCCCCTAGGCCAGAGAGGAGCCCCCCCCCCCTAGGCCAGAGAGGAGCTCCCCCTAGCCAGAGAGGAGTCCCCTAGGCCAGAGATGAGGAGCCCTCCCCCTAGGCCAAGAGAGGAGTCCCCCCAGATCAGAGACGTCCCTCCTAGATCAACAAGGTGTACTCTAACCAAAATCCTGCCTGGCTGACCTAGAGGAGTCCTCCTAGACCAGAGGTCTAGATATAGAAAGAACCCCCTAGACCTCTCTATACGTTAAAGTTGCAGATGACCTGACCAGGGTCACAGCGATATAATGAGGCCCCCCCATCACTTCCGACATATCCCCTGTTTCGGTATCTCTACACTTCCTCTGAACCCATTAGAGCCCCCCCATTATAGCAATGAGGGGTCATCAGGCATTGCTGGGTTCCTATGTCAGATCGCTATAATACACACGTGAACCACTGACAATAAAACCGAACCCATTCCTTATAGAATCTACGGATCCCTAATCATGTGGTCCAATAGGCGCCACATAGAAACCTAACCTGTGTTGAACAGACATTATTGAAAATTCAGTATAGACCCGTATACAGACATTGTTGATATATCCTGTATGTATATGCGCGTCTATATACCACTATACGTTGGCTGTGTTGACCAGCGAGACCATCATAGGGGGCTAGAATTACACACAAATAGCCCCCAATATGCAATCCCCCAAGTGATGGAAATATAGACCAAAGCTCCAGATAATCCCATAATATATCAATATACTCCATCCTATAGATCCATATAGAATAGTGAGTGGCCAGGTCTATGCTGTAGGACTACACACTCCAGCAAAACACTCTCTCTATACTGGTATAGCTGGGACTTTAGTTATTAACACCTCATTAATAACTGTAAGTTATAAAGTTAGTAAAGTTTTATAACTTCCTGCAAGTGACAATACCATCAGAGACTGTTGGATACTTGTACGAGGTATCTGAGCAGTGACGGGACACGTGACCCGGTGGCTGATATACAATGTGCACCCGGACTGTTGGAATTCCTCTTACCTCATCCTTCCGGATTGCGGCGATCTGATTGCGATCTGATGGGTCAGATCTCCCGGCACCGGGGGCATTTACAATGTGAATGGTGTCGGAAGTTCCAGACTCCGGATTGGAGGCAGCAAAAAAAAAGCAGGAAACGGAAACTCCAAAAAGAGAGAGAGAGAGAGAGGCTGAGGAGTGTAGAGACAGTCAGAGAGGAGAGAGACGCGAGGGGGAGACTGAGAGGAGGGATGGGTGGGCTCCGCTCAGGAGAAAGGGGGAGAAGCCCATCATTACCATCACTTCCATATATATTATATCCTCCTACCAAGGCACAAGAAAACCCAAAATTATCTAAAACTTTTCCAGGTGTACAGTACGTGGATGTGATTTAAAGGGGCGTCTATGAATAGGTCAATAATTGCTTTACGGTGGCAATCAGATTTTACCCCTCAGGAGGGGATAAAGTCCTCTAGAATTTCACTCTTTTACTATTTAAAAAAAAATCTCCTAATAATGGATAATGAGGCAAAGAGCGTGTATATTTCTTGCGTGAGATGAGTCAAGTCTAGAGGCTGCCGAGAGAGAGTGTCCACTTCAGATCAGCTTCTCAGTTCTGTAGTACCTAAAACTGCTGCTGGTGTCATTTAAAGACTGCATCAGGCTGTGGTCTGTGATCTCCGCAGGAATGGATCTTTACCAGCAGCCTGCAATGCAAATATATGGCCCACATTATGAAATCGTTTGGCACTTTTCTGTTTGATTTTGCACAGAAGAGAAGTGCAGACTGCTGCACATGTGTTTATATGAAGCTAGGTTTTGTGTCCCCAAAATTTTGCAACTAAATGGCTGTCTGGTGCTTGATCCACACGGTCGCCACATTTATTACTGCGACTATATCGGGAGATACATGGATCTCTAGATATGTAGGGACTATACATGGAATATTAGATTGTGGGACTATAAAGGATAATTAGATTGTAGGACTATACATGGTATATTAGATATGTAAGGGACTATACATGGATACTATTAGATATGTAGGGACATACACTGTACACTTAGATATGTAGGACTATCAGAGACTATTATATGTAGGGACTATAATGATATATTATATATGTAGGCTACTATACATGGATACTATATGATATGTAGGGACTATACATGGATACTATTAGATATGTAGGGACTATACAGGAGGACTAGAGATATGTATGGGACTATACAGGGATACTATTAGATATGTAGGGACTATACATGGAGAACTATTAGATTGTAGGGACTATACATGGAACTATGAGATATGTAGGGACTATACATGGAGACTATGTAGATATGTAGGGACTATAACATGGAACTATTAGTATATGTAGGGACTATCCATGGAACTATGATGGGACTAACTGGATATATAGATGTAGGGACTATACATGGATACTATTAATATGTAGGGACTATTGAGACTATTAGATATGTAGGGACAATCATGGATACTATTAGATATGTAGGACTATACCTGGATAACTATTAATATGAGGGACTATACATGGATACTATTAGATATGTAGTGACTATACATGGATAACGAGATAGTAGGGACTATACATGGATACATAGATATTTAGGGACTATACATGGAGACTATTAGATATGAGGGACTATACATGAACTACTAAGATATGTAGACTATATGGGATATATGTGTAAGGACTACATGGAACATTAGATTGTAGGTGACTATACATGATAAATATGATATGCGGGACTATACATGGATAATATTAGATATGTAGGACTATACATGAATACTATTATATGAGGGACTATACATGGAGACTATGAGTATGTGTAGGACTATACATGGATACATATGAGATATATATGTTAGATAGGTTGTCATCCTATGTATTCCCTACTCTGATTAGTATTGAGACTTAACTTCTCTTTTGTCTTCCAGTCCCACATGTGATCTCTGGCTGGTGCCGCCATCAGACCCCCGCTGTGTTCTCCCACTAAGGTGCTAATTGGGGACCAATTTAAATGTAAACAATTGGATACCTGCACTTATCCTAACATTTCTTTTGTCCATTCTGAAGTCATGGGGTGTTTTTGTACACAATGAATGGATACCAAATGTTGGTATCAGATTGGTGGGGGTCTTATCCTGCACCCCCTAACCCCCACACTGAGAGACCATGTGTTTTTTGGGCACTAGTCTGTCAGTCTCTTCATTGTTCGCCAAGCACAGCGCCATGATGTATATTGGCTGTGTCTGGTATCGCATCTGGGACCCCCAACCAATCGATTATTTGTCACACTTCAAGAGTTTTTGATTAGATTCACTAAGTTCTGGACCCCCAAATTTTTTGGAACCCACTCTAATTCACAGGGGCACTTGAGGACCCTCATTCTCATGATCCATCAGTCGGACCCCTGACACTTAGCCTGAGCTGATGTGACATCTGCATGGGCTGAGGTTGTCTACCACGAGGACGTGTCTGCGGACCCTCACCACCCACCACCATCAATGAGGTTACAATAATAGCTCCGTCATATGCTCCGGATAGGGCTGTGCCTCTAAATGTAGCACTTAATTACTGACTTCCACTTTGTTACAATGAAGCACAACACAAACTATGCAAATGTCTCTTTATCTCTCCTCCTCCTCCCATCCTTAAATGTGTCCAAGACCATCCCAAGCTCGATGACACATCCATTGTCTGTAGGGTCTGACCCAGACAGGACTGATGTCTAAATAACTCGTATAACATTGGGTTGGTGATTGACAATTGTGGGGTCACCACTATCGCCTATGACCCAGGGGCACAATGCTGATGGTCACATCTAGGCATATGGGTTGTAGGGGGGTGGGCTATAGATTCCCTTTTTCCTATATTGAGGAACAGTATCCCTAAAGTCCGGTGTGTATGTCATTCCATGCTGAGGGATGCGTGGAACGCCTTACATTTCTGGCACCGCTGTATCTCCCGGTCCCTCAAGGCCCTGGTTCGATCCCGGTGTCGGCATGTCTCTGGATCTAAAACAAACCCTTATCTACCGGTATTAATGTTGGATCCTTATTCAAACCCATCCGCCGCATCCAGAGGGTCGAAGTTGACCTTTAAATCCTGTCCAACCCAAGCTAAAGCACCCTAATTTCTGGACTAGTAGACTTGAGGTTGGGGTGGGTGGCTTTGGGGCCAGTTCCCGCCTCGTTCCCAGCTTCCGTGTTGGCGTCAGTATTTCCAGTCTTTGCCAAACTGTAGATCTGTAGAGCCAATCAGCCACTCTATGGCCACCTCAAACCAGGGATGTCAGAGGACACCACCCATTCCCCATGGTCCGGTGATCTACTGGCATTTCTGCGTGCCACGGCCTAGTAGCGGATTTCACAGAATTCCTGTAAACTTCTTTAAAAACCCACATGGTCCACCACCTATTATAGTTTGGACTGGGTTTTCTTGCCACCCACCAAAGTCCATGCCTTCAACCTTTGAAATACAGATCTTTGTAGCCTCAGATTGGGTTGTCTTCTGTTCTACACCTCTGGGTTTGTCTTCTGTTGGACCTCTGGGTGTGTCTTCTGTTGGACCTGGGTTGTCTTCTGTTGACCTCTGGGTTGTCTTCTGTTGGGACCTATCGGGTGTCTTCGTTGCTCTTTGTCGGTGGACCTCTGGTGCTTCTGTTGGACTCGGCTTGTCTGTCTTGGACATGTTAGCTGGACCTGGATTGTCTTCTGTTGGACGTCTGGGTTGTCTCTGTTGGACCTCATGGGTTGTCTTCTGTTGCGACTCTGGGTTGTCTTCTGTGGTCGGTTCTCATGTGGCTCTGTTCTTTCTTGGCCTCTGGGTTGTTCTTCTGTTTGGACCGCGGGTTTGTCCTTTTGGACTTGGGTTGTCTTCTGTTGGACCCTGGGTCTTCTTGCCTGGGTGTATATGGAACTCTGAGTTGTCGTTCGTGTTGGACCTCGGGTTTGGTCTGTCTGTTGGACCTGGGGTTGTCTTCCTGGTTGGACGCTCTGGGTTGTCTTCTGTTGGACACTGTGGGTTGTCTTCTGTTCTAGCCATGTGGTTGTCTTCTGTTTCTAACTCTGGGTTGTCTTCTGTTGGACTCTGGGTTGTCTTCTGTTGGACCTCTGGGTTGTCTTCTGTTCTACCTCTGGGTTGTCTTCTGTTGGACCTCTGGGTTGTCTTCTGTTGGACCTCTGGGTTGTCTTCTGTTGGACTTGGGTTGTCTTCTGTTGGACCTCTGGGTTGTCTTCTGTTGGACCTCTGGGTTGTCTTCTGTTGGACCTCTGGGTTGTCTTCTGTTGGACCTGTGGTTTATCTTCTACTTGTGAGTACCAATCTACCCTGTTGACCTATTTCCACCTCCAATACCTCCAGACAAGATCCGTTTATTGGACTTCCAGCACACACTGAAGGTTGAGTAGATAAATCCTCCATCAGACACTTTTAGAGGTTTCATTTTTCACCTTCTTTCAATATATATTAACGAGGTGTCTAGTATTAGTGGAGAAAAATGGAGAAGGTTTCTCCGTGGTAATGAGTCTGTCTCCAAATGGATGAGTAAGTATATCGAAATCCTATTTATTATTCCTAGGAGGCTCTTAAGGATCAAAGGAGCACAAGGTTTATCGCTGCATTGATCAGGTGATTGACTCCCAGCCAAGAGGGGATCCTATTGTCTGCTCGATCCTATGCAGCGGCCACTACTGGTAGAAATGCAGTTATTACACTTGGCGGTTTAACATATGATCACCAGAAGGGCAAGTTGATGGCCATGGTCTTCATTTTAAGGTGGTCCTAAGTCCTAATGACTATAGTGAGAGCATCACTAAGGTTTAAGACATTTTGGACTATTTATGGTGAGTTCCTACACTGGTTGATGGCACAGTATAGGGGTACAACTTACTATTCAGTACCAATCACAAAATGACGGGGGGCTTTGTGCCCCTTTATAAAATTATTAGTAATGTCCCATATGGGTCACCACACATAGCTGAGCGGTGTAAATGTTTTCTCATAGCGGATGTGGGATTGGGTCTTTCGGGGTGTTAGGTGAGAGTCTTAGCTCTATGTTGGCATAGACGCCCCTTTAAAAAAGAGAATTTTTTTTGATAGGGCTAACAATTTTAACCTTAACGCACCCGATTACAAGATTTCTGCAATGAGAGGCTCGAAATTGAAGTGTGAACCACGCAGGGTTAAGCAGTGCACATACGCAGCGCCCCCATTTTATGTATAGACGGAGACACTATAGAAGGATCTCGGTGGAAATGTGAAACAAAAGTATATATTTAGCCCAAATCGCAGGAAGCGGTGATAAATATAGCCCGGAGGCTGTGTCCTCCATTCCCTGTAGTATGTGCGATACGGCATGCAACCGGGACGAAAAACGCCTGCCCGTAATTTATGTGCTCGTGAGAGGAAGGGCTTTCCATGGGAGGGGAATTGCCGGAGCGGATGGAAGCACTTCCAAGATAAAACTGTGGTCAGACAGTGGTCTGACCACAAACTGCTCTATGTTGGGCTCCACATCCTTCTGTTGTGATGGTTTAGGCTTTGAGGGAGAACACGTGTTGTGGACCGGCTGCTGCGATGTGCGCTCTCTGTCACTTCAGACTCGTGTGAGGAAGCGCTGGGATCGAGAGACGCACACTTGTCTCTGTTCAGGATTGAAATGTCGCCACCGAGGAGGCTAGAGGACCAAACATGACATACACGCACCTCTCCTTTAAGACTGACGCGAGTCCTAAATTCACTATACATAGGGCCTGTAGTCAAAACAGCCATTACGCCATATATAGCTATAGTCTGTTGTTCTATGTGTTCATCAGGGCTACACACCCGTTCCCCCTACCCTGCATAGTATGTGCGCCACACCTTAATTAGTATATAAATATAGCGCTATCTCCAAATTTAGCGTTTAAACACCCCATAAAATAGGTAAGTGCTCCTCAACTATATAATAATTTTTGTAATAGTTAGGTAGTGAACACGCCCCAGAAACAAGTTTAAACCGAAAGCATAGTAGAACACTAAAATAAAAAAAACAGGTAAGAACCCACTCATAATGAATATCTCACAAACTGTGCCTAATACCTAAATACCGACTAGAGAGAGCGCACCATACACCAAGTTTAGTACATAAAGTACCAGAACCCATTTCAATAAATAAATAGCAGGGAAGACCCACTCAGAAATGAAAATATAGCACACAACCTCTGTTCGCTTTAATCTACATCAATATAGCACCAGAACCTCAGTTCGTACATAAAGTACCAGAACCAAGTTCAATAAACAATACAGTAGAACCCAGCTCAGAATGAAATATAGCACCAGAACTGTGCAAATATATTAATACAGCCCAAACCAGTTTAGTCAATGATAAAGTACCAGAACCAAGTTCAATAAACAATACAGGGTAAGACCCCGCTCAGAATGAAATATGCACCAGAACTGTGCTAACTACATAACTACAGCACCAAACCAAGTTTATAAATAGAATAACTACCAGAACAGTTCATAAATATAAGGTAGAACCCAGCTCAAATGAAATATAGCACCAGAACTGTCTTATCAATAAATACACAGCACCAGAACCAAGTTTTAGTATACATAGATTACCAGAACCAAGTTCAATAAATACAGAGGTAAAAACCCACTCGAATAAAATATAGCACAGAACTGTGCTAAATACATAAATACAGCACCAGAACCAAGTTATCATAGATAAGTCCAAACCAATTAAAAATAAAACAGAGTTAAGAACCCATCAGAATGAACTATAGCACCAAGTTTCAATACGAAATACAGCACCAGAAACTAGTGTACATAAAGCCAGAACCAAGTTCAATATAAATACAGAGTAAGAACCCAACTCGGAATGAAATATAGCACCAGAACTGTCTAAATACATAATACAGCACCAGAACCAGTTTTTAGTACATAGATAAAGTACCAGAGCAAGTTCAATAATAATACAGAGTAAAACCCAGCTCAGATAAAAATATAGCACCAGAACTGTTACTAACTACAGCACCAGAACCAAGTTTAGTACATAGATAAGTCCATAACCAAGTTAATAATAAATACAGAGTAAGAACCAGCTCAGAATGAAATATACACCAGAACTGTACTAAATACATAAATACAGCACCAGAACCAAGTTCCTAAGTAAATACAGAGTATAGAACCAGCTCAGAATGAAAATATAGCACCAGAACTGTGCAAAACATAAACAGCACCAGAACCAAGTTTAGTACTAATAGTACCAGAACCAAGTTAATAAATAAATACAGAGTAAGAACCCAGCTCAGAATGAAAATATAGCACCAGACTGTGCTAAGTACTAATACAGCACCAGAACCAGTTTAGTACATTGATAAAAGTAAACAACAACCAAGTTCAATAAATAAAATACAGGCTAGCACAGAACTCACTAAATACAGAACCAAGTTTATTGCATAGATAAATTATCAAACACACTTAAGACATCAAATACAGCACCCAGAACCAAGTTTGTAATACTAAGTAAGAAGTTCAATAAAAAAAAAAAGCACCAGAACTAAGCTCAATACATAAATATATCACCAGAGTCATGTTTAGTACATAGACACTGTAGAAGAATGAGCTTAATACATAAATAAAGCACCAGAAGCAAACTAGTACATACATACCGCAAAACTTAGCTCAGAACATTATATGGCACCAGAACCGAGGATCCTTGTGCAATGTACTCGTTATCAATAGAATCTATTGTTCTGGAATTTGTATGTGTTAAAGGGCAAAGGTAGAGGGGACACCATTGGTTTTATGCCCTGATCCTAAATTAGGCAATCACATGTTGAGTTGTAGGACTTGTAGAGTGCAGGGGTAGAACTCTGGTACATCTGTTTATGTAAATGAATGTAAAATTTTAAAAAATATATGTATTTTTATTAACTGTATGTCTCTGTTATTCTCCTGGAAATGATACTGCATTGACAACGGGGTGTACCATTCCTTAAGTCAGAGGGGTGTGTCATTAAAATCTATCCATGCAGTGCTTTAAGTACTAAATCTGTCTCAGGGACCCACCCTGTAACAAAGGAATGGTCAAAACCCCTTTCCAATTTTTTATACATTTCCCAGAGGAATAACAGAGTGATTGTACACTCACAATTTCCAAATGAACTAGTTGATGAAGAATCGCAGGTCAGGGGTCATGGCTTACCCCCTCCCTATTACATAGGACAAGCGCAGCAGCATCTGGGGGACCACTGACTTCCTACGTCTTTGGCCTCCATTGCCTAGATGTCACTTTGCTTCCAGGTTTCCTCTGGATAAGCAGGAGCGGGATCTGATTCCTGCCTGTTGCTGAGCTTTAGTTTTCCTGTCATATGTCAGAGGTGAGGGGTAGAGGAAGCTGAAACCCTGCGAGCCTGAGGCGCCCCATACACTTCAGACTCCCCCTTTAACACTGTGTTCTCTACTGACCGAGCATAGATTTTCACTACAGGGGAGAGGAGATGAGCAGCTATATACCCCTCCAGCGCCGCTTATCATATCTGCCACCATTGAAAAAAAATTGGGCTGAGCTGCAGTTACCCAGCATGGCCACTATAAATGTACGCAATGCAAGAGACCTCAGTTGCTTGTCGGAGCTGTCAGACCTCCACTGATATTGATGACCCACCAATGCATAGGTTACCAAAATCTGGAAACCCCTTTAAGAAAACTCATGAGCTTTTTGTATGGTGGGAGTCCGGCTCTGGTACCCCACCAAGAGATGGTTTCGGGAGAACAGCTCCATTCTCTGTGTTGTGGACAAACACGTAACTGCAACTCCTCTATCATTCACCTGAGTGCAGTTACACCCTCTGCCACTACACAGAGAACGGAGCTCCCCAACCTATACTAATTGGTTGGAGGTGATGTCCCTGAGGGATCCGTACTGACGTCCTATTTTAAAGGGTTTTCGAAACCTCTTGGCTTCGGTTCCCGCTTGAATCCGGTACATGATGTTTTTTATTATCCATCTGGGGTTCCGGGGACCTGGATTTGGCCAATGAGTGGCCTCTTCGAACTATGGACGTCCCTTTCTTTGTTGTCCCCCAAGGATTGAAGCCTACCAGGCAGGATAGTAGCTTCTTGGCTAATTTTTTTGGAAAACCTTAATCTACCACCAGGATGAAGGATTGGTATGCAAATGAGCCGAGGGGCTCCAGCTCATTTGCATCAATCCTTCATCTGGTGAGATGCCATTTAAGTAAAGATCATCAATCTTTATCACCCCTTTAATGATGTCAGTTATCCCTCATTAAAATGCAGTTCAGATCCCTAGGAAGTGCTAAAGAACATTCAGAGATCAAATTGTATCAGAATTCATTCCATGTCGGGCCCTTCACAGGCTTACCTTCGATATGTCGGGACTCTCCCGGGGCCTCTTAGATCGCCGGGACGATCCTGGCTCCCTTCGCTAAGTAGGGCTCTTCCCTGGAGACTCTTGTGCTGTCTGGGACCCTTCCCGGCTCCTAGGAGAGAGGGGATTCCCTGGGGGACATTGCGATCGCGGGCCTCTCACTGGCATTCCTCTTAGCTATGTCGGGATATCCATGGATAATATTCGCTATGCCGGGACTCCAGGGATAATATAGCGCCTGTGGGGGGCCTCACCTGGATACTATTAGATATGTAGGGACATCTGTAACATGTGTAGAATATTGAGATTTATGTGGGCGACTATACTGGATACTATTAGATATGTGAGCACGATACATGGATAACTATGATATGTAGGGACTATACATGGAGTACTATTAGATATGTAGGGACATACAGGATTACTACTCAGATATGTAGGGGGACTATACATGGGATACTATGAGATATGTAGGGACTATACATGGAGAACTATTAGATATAGAGGACTATAATGGATACTATAATGAGGCCTTGACTTTGAATGTAGGGATCTAACATGGAGACTAGTTAGATATGTAGGGACTATAACATGGTACTTAATTGACTCCATGATTACTAGATACGCACTAAAATGATGTAGGGACTACATGGATTACATTAGGACTGAGACAAGATATTGGGACTATGGATACTATATGTTCCGAAATATGGGGACAACTGGATACATGGTAGGAATAGGATAGACAGTGGCTAACAGGATATGTTTTGAGGGACTATCAACTAGAATGAGGGATACATGACAGATAGTGTATAATGATATGTTGTAGGACTCATGGACGTTGTTAGTAGGTCTCGTTACTATACATGTATTGATGAGACTATCGGATTTATATGTGTGATATATTAATAGGCTAATGACTATGAGTATGGACATAATGGATATATGGATATATAGAGTGTTATCCTGTATCCCTACTCTGGTAGTCATTGAGCTTACTTCTCTTTGTCTCCAGTCCCACATGTGATCTCTGACTGGTGCCGCCATCAGGACCCCCGTGGTTCTTCCCACTAAGGTGCTAATTGGTGGACCAATTTAAATGTGTAAACAATTGGTATACCTGCACTTATCCTAACTTTCTTTTGTCCAATTTCTGAAGTCATTGGGGTGGGTGTTTTGTACCATCAAGGGAGATTGATACCAAAGTGTGGTTCAGATGGTGGGGGGTCTTTATCCTGCACCCCCTAAACACTGAAGAGACCAGTGTGTTTTTGGGCACTATCTTCAGTCTCTTCATTGTTCGCCAGCACAGCGCCATGTATGTATAGTGGCTGTGTCTGGTTTATCGATCTGGGACCCCCAACCAAGACGATTATTGTCAACACTTCAAGAGTTTTTGATTAGATTCACTAAGTTCTGGACCCCCAAAATTTTGTGGAAATCCCACTCTAACTTCAACAGGGGCACTTGAGGAACCCCATTCATGATCCATCGTCGGACCCCTGACACTTAGCTGAGCCTGATGGAGTGACATCTGCATGGGCTGAGGTTGTCTACCACACCCGAGCGACGTGTCTTGCGGACCCTCACACCCACCAACATCAATGGAGGTTACAAGAAGATACTCCGTCATATGCTCCGGATAGCTGTGCCTTAAAGAGCACTTTAATTGGTGACTTCCTTGTTACAATGAGAGCACAACACAAACTTGCAAATGTCTTTATCTCTCCTCCTCCTCCCAACCTTAAATGTGTCCAGACTTCCCAAGCTCGATGAACACATCCATTGTCTGTAGGGTTGCCCAGACAGGACTGATGTTAAATCATAACTCATACATTGGGTTGGTGATTGGCAATTGGGGGTCACAGCTATCGCCTTATGACCCTAGGGGCACAATGCTTGGTCAACATCTAGGCATATGGGGTTGTAGGGGGGTGGGCTAAGCATTCCTTTTTCCATATCATTAGGGAACAGTATCCTAAAGCCGGTTGTGTAGTGTCATTCCATGCTGAGGGATGGGTGGACGCCTTACTTACTGGCACCGCGTATCTCCCTGGGTCCCTTGTCTGAAGGGCCGTGGTTCGATGTCCCGGTTGGTCGGCCAATGTTGCTTCTTGGATCTAAAACAAAGCCTTATCTACCGTTATTAAGTTGGATCATTATGTCAAACCAGTCCGACGTCATCCAGAGGTCGAAGTTGACACCTTAAATCCTGTCCCAACCCAAAGCTAAAGCATGCCCTAATTTCTGGACTAGTAGACTTGAGGTTGGGGTGGGTGGCTTGGGGCCAGTTTCACCGCCCGTTCCCAGTTGCCGTGTTGGGCTCAGTATTGCCAGTCTGCCAAACTGTAGATCTGCATAGAGCCAATCAGCCAACTCTATGGCCACCTCAAAACCACGGGATGTCAGAGGAACACCACCCATTCCCTGGTCCCGTGTGATCTACTTGCATTTCGCGTTGCCACGGCCTTACAGTAGGGAGTTTCGCAGAATTCCTGTAAACTTCTTTAAAACACCCACATGGCTCCACCACCTATTATAGTTTGGACTGGGTTTTCTTGGACCCCCACCAAAGTCCATGCCTCTCACCTTTGGGAAATACAGATCTTTGTAGCCTGTCAGATTTTGGGTTGTCTTCTGTTCTAACTCTGGGGTTTGTTTCGTTGGACCCTCTGGTTGTCTTCTGTTGACCTTGGGTTGTACTTCTGGCTTGTCTGGTTGTCTTCTGTTGGACCTATGGGTTGTTTGCTTTTGGATCTTGTTCTGTTGGACCTCTGTGTGCCTTCTGTTGGACTCCTTGGTGTCTCTGTTGGCCTCGATGTCTTCTGTGGACAGTCTGGGTTGTCCTCTGTGGGACTCTTGAGGTGTCTTTGTGGACTCTGGGTTGTCTCTTGGTTGGTGCTTGTGGATTGTATTCTTTTTGCGCTCTGGGTTTCTTTTTGACGCATGGGTGTTCGTTGCTCTGGGTTGCTTCTGTTGACTCGGTATTCTCTTTGGACCTTGGGTTGTCTTCTGTTGGATGCTTGCCCGCTGGGTGTATTATGCTGTTGGAACCTCTGAGTTGTCGTTCGTTGGACCTCGGGGTTTGTCTTCTGTTGGACGTGCTCCTTGACGCTGGTTGTCTTCCTGTTGGACCTTGGTTGTCTTCTGTTGGGCACCATCTGGTTGTCTTATGCTGTTTACCTCTGGGTTGTCTTCTGTTCTGACTCTGGGTTGTCCTTTCTGTTGGAACTTGGGGTTTGTCTTCTGTTGACCTCTGGGTTGGTCTTCGTCTGACCTCTGGGTGTTGTCTTTGTTGGACCTTGGGTTGTCTTCGGTTGGACCTCTGGGTTGTCTTTGTTGGACTCTGGGTTGTTTTGTTGGACCTCTGGGTTGTCTTCTGTTGGACCTCTGGGTTGTCTTTCTGTTGGACCTCTGGGTGTTCTTTGTAGACCTTGGTTTCTTCTACTTGTGAGTACCAATCACCCTGTTGGACCTATTTCCACCTCCAATTACCTCAACAAGATCGTTTATTGGACTTTCAGCACACCATGAAGGTTGAGTAGATAAATCCTCCATCAGACACTTTTAGAGGTTTCATTTCACTTCTTTCAATATTATATAACGAGGTGTCTAGATTAGTGGAGAAAAACTGGCAGGGTTTCCCGTGGTAATGAGTCTGTCTCCAAATGGATGAGTAAGTATATCACAATCCTATTTATTATTCCTAGGCGGACCTTACAGGATCAAGGGCACAAGTTTATCGCTGCATTGATCAGGGATGATTGCCCACCAAGGGGGATCCTATTGTCTGCTCGATCCATGCAGCGGCCACTATGGTAGAAATGCAGTATTACACTTGGCGGTTTAACATAGATCACTAGAAGGGCAAGTTGATGGCCATGGGTCTCTCATTTTAAGGTGGTCCTAAGTCCTAATAGACTATAGTGAGAGCGATCACTAAGGTTTAGACATTTTGGACATTTATGGAGTACTACACTGTATGGGTGGGCACAGTATAGGGTACAACTTACTATTCCGTACCAATCACAAGAATGACGGGGGGTGGGGGGCTTGTGCCCCTTATAAAATGTATTAGAATGTCCATATGGGTCACCACACATAGCTGAGCGGTGTTGTGTAAATGTTTTATCTCATAGCGGATGTGGGATTGGGGGCTTTCAGGGGTGTGTAGGTGAGAGTTAGCTCTATGTTGGCATAGAAGCCCCTTTAAAAGAGAAGTTTTTTTTGATGGGGCTAACAATTTTAACCTTAACGCACCGATTACAAGATTTTCTGCAATGAGGCTCCCGAAATGAAGTGTGAACCACGCAGGGTTAAGCAGTGCATCATACGCGCCCCCCATTATTGTATAGACGGAGACACTATAGAGGATCTCGGTGGAAATGTGAACAAAAAAGTATATATTTAGCCCAAATCGCAGGAAGCGGTGATAAATATAGCCTCGGAGGCTGTGTCCTCCATTCCCCCGTAGTATGTGCGATACGGCATGACCACGGACAACGAAAAACGCCTGCCCGTAATTTATGTGCTGTCTGAGAGGAGAAGAAGGTTTCCATGGGATGGGGAATTGCCGGAGCGGATGGAAGCACTTCCAAGATATAAAACTTGTGGTCAGGACAGTGGTCTGACCACAAACTGCTCTATGGTTGGCTCCACATCCTTTGTTGTGAGGTTTAGGCTTTGAGGGGAGAGAACGTGTTGTGGCCGGCGCTGCGATGTGCGCTCTCTGTCACTTCAGACTCGTGTGCAGGAAGCGCTGGGATCGAGAGACGGAACTTGCTCTTGTTCAGGATGATGAAATGTCGCCACCGAGGAGGCTAGAGGACCAAAATGACATACACGCACCTCTCCTTTAAGATGACGGGAGTCCTAAATTCACTATAATAGGGCTGTAGTCAATAACACATTACAGCTCATTATATCAAGCTATACTGTGTTCTATGTGTTCATCAGGGACTACACACCCCGTTCCCCCCTACCCTATAGTATTGTGCGCCACACCGCTTAATTAGTATATAAATATAGCGCTATCTCCAATTTAGCGTTTACACCCATAAATAGGTTAAGTGCTCCTCAACTTATAATAATTTTTGTAATAGTTAGGTAGTGAACACCAGCCCCAGAAACAAGTTTACAACTAAAGCCATAGTAGAACACTAAAAATAAATAAAAACAGGTAAGACCCACTCATAATGAAAATATCTCCAAACTGTGCCTAAATACAAATACGACGAGAGCGCACCAAACCAAGTTTAGTACATAAAGTACCAGAACCAAGTTCAATAAATAAATACAGGGTAAGAACCCAGCTCAGAATGAAAATATAGCACCAAACCTCTGCTTAATACATAAATATAGCACCAGAACCAAGTTTAGTACATAAAGTACCAGAACCAAGTTCAATAAACAAATACAGGGTAAGAACCCAGCTCAGAATGAAAATATAGCACCAGAACTGTGCTAAATATATTAATACAGCACCAGAACCAAGTTTAGTAAATAGATAAAGTACCAGAACCAAGTTCAATAAACAAATACAGGGTAAGAACCCAGCTCAGAATGAAAATATAGCACCAGAACTGTGCTAAATACATTAATACAGCACCAGAACCAAGTTTAGTAAATAGATAAAGTACCAGAACCAAGTTCAATAAATAAATACAGGGTAAGAACCCAGCTCAGAATGAAAATATAGCACCAGACCTGTGCTTAATACATAAATACAGCACCAGAACCAAGTTTAGTACATAAAGTACCAGAACCAAGTTCAATAAACAAATACAGGGTAAGAACCCAGCTCAGAATGAAAATATAGCAGCAGAACTGTGCTAAATACATTAATACAGCACCAGAACCAAGTTTAGTACATAGATAAAGTACCAGAACCAAATTAAATAAATAAATACAGAGTAAGAACCCAGCTCAGAATGAAAATATAGCACCAGAGTTGTGATAAATACAGAAATACAGCACCAGAACTAGGTTTAGTACATAAAGTACCAGAACCAAGTTCAATAATTAAATACAGAGTAAGAACCCAGCTCGGAATAAAATATAGCACCAGAACTGTACTAAATACATAATTACAGCACCAGAACCAAGTTTAGTACATAAATAAAGTACCAGAACCAAGTTCAATAAGTAAATACAGATATAAGAGCCCAGCTCAGAATAAAAATATAGCACCAGAACTGTACTAAATACAGCACCAGAACCAAGTTTAGTACATAGATAAAGTGCCAGAGCCAAGTTCAATAAATAAATACAGAGTAACAACCTAGCTCAGAATGAAAATATAGCACCAGAACTGTGCTAAATACATAAATACAGCACCAGAACCAAGTTCAATAATTAAATACAGAGTTAGAATCCAGCTCAGAATGAAAATATAGCACCAGAACTGTGCAAAATACATAAATACAGCACCAGAACCAAGTTTAGTACATAAATAAAGTACCACAACCAAGTTCAATAAATAAATACAGAGTAAGAACCCAGCTCGGAATGAAAATATAGCACCAGAACTGTGCTAAGTACATAAATACAGCACCAGAACCAAGTTTAGTACATTGATAAAGTACCACAACCAAGTTCAATAAATAAATACAGCTAGGACCAGAACTACACTAAATACAGAACCAAGTTTATTGCATAGATAAAATATCAGAAAACGCTTAATACATAAATACAGCACCAGAACCAAGTGTACTACATAAAGTACCAGCACCAAGTTCAATAAAAAAAAAAAAAAGAGCACCAGAACTAAGCTCAATACATAAATATATCACCAGAGTCATGTTTAGTACATAGAGACTGCAGAAGAATGAAGCTTAATACATAAATAAAGCACCAGAAGCAAACTTAGTACATACATACCGCAATAGAACTTAGCTCAGAACATTAATATGGCACCAGAACCGAAGGATCCTTGTGCAATGTACTCGTTATCAATAGAATCTATTGGTTCTTGGACAATTTGTATGTGATTAAAGGGCAAAAGGTAGAGGGTAGAGGACACCATTGGTTTTATGCCCTGCATCCTAAATTAGGCAAATCACATGTGGGTTGTAGGGCTTGTAGAGTGCAGGGGTAGAAGGACTCCTGGTACATCTGTTTATGTAAATGAATGTATACATTTTAAAAAATATATGTATTTTTATTAACTGTATGTCTCTGTTATTCCTCCGGGCAATGCATACTGCATTGACAACTGGGTGGTACCATTCCTTAAGTCAGAGGGGTGTGTCATTAAAATCTATCCATGCAGTGCTTTAAGTACTAAAATCTGTCTCAGGGACCCACCCTGTTAACAAAGGAAATGGTCAAAACCCCCTTTCCAATTTATTTATACATTTCCCAGAGGAATAACAGAGTGATTGTACACTCACAATTTCCAAATGAACTAGTTGATGAAGAATCGCAGGTCAGGGGTCATGGCTTACCCCCTCCCTATTACATAGGACAAGCGCAGCAGCATCTGGGGGACCACTTGACTTCCTACGTCTTTGGCCTCCATTGCCTAGATGTCACTTTGCTTCCAGGTTTCCTCTGGATAAGCAGGAGCGGGATCTGATTCCTGCCTGTTAGCTGAGCTTTAGTTTTCCTGTCATATGTCAGAGGTGAGGGGTAGAGGAAGCTGAAGACCCTGCGAGCCTGAGGCCGCCCATACACGTCAGACTCCCCCTTTAAACATGTGTTCTCTGACTGACCGAGCATAGATGTTCACTACAGGGGAGAGGAGATGAGCAGCTATAATACCCCTCCAGCGCCGCTTATCATATCTGCCACCATTGAAAAAAATTGGGCTGAGCTGCAGTACCCAGCATGGCCACTATACAATGTACGGCAATGCAAGAGACCTCAGTGCTTGTCGAAGCTGTCAGACCTCCACTGATATTGATGACTCAACCAATGCATAGGTTACCAAAATCTGGAAACCCCCTTTAAGAAAACTCATGAGCTTTATTGTATCGGTGGGAGTCCGGCTCCTGGTACCCAACCAAAGAGATGGTTTCGGGAGAACAGCTCCATTCTCTGTGTTGTGGACAAACCACGTAACTGCAACTTCTCTATCATTCACCTGAGCTGCAGTTACACCCTCTGTCCACTACACAGAGAACAGAGCTGTACTTCCCAACCTATACTAATTGGTTGGAGTGGATGTATCCCTCAGGGATCCGGTACTGATGTCCTATTTTAAAGGGGTTTTCGAGGAACCTCTTGGCTTCCGGTTCCCGTCTTGATCCGGTACATGATGTTTTTATTTATCCATCTGGGGGTTCCGGGGACCTGATTTGGCCAATGAGTGGCCTCTTCGAACTATGGGACGTCCCTTTCTTTGTTGTCCCCAGATCCAAGGAGGTTGAAGACATCTACCACCAGGATGAAGGATTGTATGCAAATGAGCCTGAGGGGCTCCAGGCTCATTTGCATGCAATCCTTCATCCTGGTGGTAGATGCCATTTAAGTAAAGATCATCAATCTTTATCACCCCTTTAATGATGTCAGGTTATCCTCCATTAAAATGCAGTTTCAGATCCTCTAGGAAGTGCTAAAGAACATTCAGAGATCAAATTGTATCAGAAGTACATTCTAGAACTAGAGCTGGAGAACGTGCTGCGTATCCTATACCCACTATGACAATGTCCTCCATGCAGTCGACTACGAAAGGATGACGTATATTGAATGCCAAATATTCCCAGAATGCATTGTGACCTCTTGTTCTTTGTTGCGCAAAACGGGTTAAAAATCCCTGCAGGAATTGTTGGCAGGAAAGGAACGGGGTTAAATAAACTGTGACTGCTGCAGAGGGCTGCTGCGTACATCCACTCCGTCGTCAAGAAAGATGTCAAGTCCCCTCCAGCTGTTCTTGGATGGTGATGCTGCCGTAGACACCTGCCTGATATTTGTCACATTTACATCCGGAAAAAGAAAAATCCTGAAAAACCAAATTTTAGAAAATTCTCCAATTAACAAAAAAATTATTAATAATAACAAAAGAGACTAAAGATGACAAGTAGAAATGAGCGGACACGACGGGCGGGCTCAGTCTTCGGACCCCAACGTAATATTGGTGGTCAAACAGCCGATCCGGCAATCTGAAGCCCCTAACAATTTGCCATGTTTAGGATTTGCCAGGGGGACCGCTGCTAATCCGGCAACATGTCCGGATCAGGTGGTCGCTCCACTAATAAGGTACTCCACTGCCATCCAATAAAAATAGGGAAGGGGGTCAGCAGGGGGCTGACTTTGTGACTGAATCTTCACAGATTGGCTGAGAATGGGACAGGAAGCAGATAGTGCCATTTCCTGTCTAGTGGTCAGGCCAGGTACTGCAGTTCAACTATCAAGTATTTTGACTGCAGTGACTCAGTTTAGCCACTACACATAGAGAACAGAATTCAAACGTATTCCTGTTCCCGGTTCCATGCCACATCAGTAATTCTGGTTTTCAGATGTTCTAGGAGTGCTACAGGACCCTCCTTAGACCAGGGGACCGCAAAGAATGGGTAGTTCCCTGGAAAACAGAAGTGATGCCCGATGGTCCAAGGAGTCCAATCATTGGTGAAAGCAGGTCCCGAAGTCCCAAAGCAGGTTGTGTTCATTAAAAGTGCTATAAATTTGTATAACCTTTCTTAAAGGGGTTTTCCAGATTCCTAGAGGGTTGGGTTGAGAAAAAAGTAATGCATTTT
The DNA here is from genome assembly GCA_019512145.1 of Engystomops pustulosus. Taxonomy (NCBI): domain Eukaryota; kingdom Metazoa; phylum Chordata; class Amphibia; order Anura; family Leptodactylidae; genus Engystomops; species Engystomops pustulosus. The sequence goes on from CM033644.1 coordinate 216,803,690, forward strand.
TAACCCGTTCTGCTTTCTAAGTTTCTGGACATTTCCCTTCTAGTATTCCTGGACAGAAGTTCTGGGGATTGGGGTCACAGGGCTCATTGGGGCACATTTAGCATCGGTTGGGGTAAAGTGTGTCGGCATACGATGGCTCCCTTGGCCTTCGGTACCCTCTGCATTTATTAGGAGGCTCTGGCATTATAATAAATCCCGGTGGGCAGAAATACTATGCCAGGTCAGAACGGGCGCAAGCTATAGGAAGTGCGTTGGTGTGGGGCAGCCCACTGCACATCCCGACAGTGCCCCCTACCTGTCCAAATGGTTGAGCAATTCCCAACTCCCGGTTTACAGTTGTACAAACCATGATAAATCCCCCCTCCCCATCCCATTGAGTCCAATGAATGGCCTCCTCAGACAGGGGACTTCACTTCCTTAGGAGGAGTCCACTTATTGGGTGAAGTGGGACCTGTGACCCACTGAAACCTCTGGTCAGGAGCATGCCCCAAAAACTGGAAGCAAAGGGACAACAGAGGAACCGGGGTAAATTTGTGTTCCTTTTTTCCCACCCCGGCCCCCCCTGGTTGGTTTTCCAGATTCCTTTAAGGTCATCAATATACTTATCCCCTTTAAGGAAGACGACCTGAGAACTCCTAGTAGCTAACCGAGTGATATTTTTGTGGATTTTACCCCGATTTTGTATGTATCTCCGTCCCTGACTTCTCCCACACATAGTCTTGGATCTCCTCCGTACAAATTCCATGGGCCATGTCCTGAGTTCAGTGACCAGACTGCGTAGTTGCAGCCGTGCACGTATACTCATTGGCTGACTGTCTGTCACCGTAAATATCCCAGACATATAAATCACTCTGCGAAAAATCAACAGAAATGGAGTTTTTTTTTTTTTTTTAAGGAAACCCTTTATCTGAGGATCTCGGGCACAATAAGGATTTCCTGTAATGCTCATTAACCTTAGTGTTGGGATCTGAGATCATGACATGGGTGACAATAATGTACGCAGACTGCGGGGCTCTTCATACATGCCGAATGACACCCGACTTCCGCCTGGAACACACTTTTTTTTTGGGATCGTAAAGGCTAATAAAATCTTGACCTAAATACTTGAATTGTTTCCCAAGGGATCGCCTGACAATGGGCTGCTCTTGGTGGAGTCGGCTGAGTCCGGACTGATCTGGATGAAGTAAAAACATTTAGAGGAATCGCGGAGCCTTTAATGCGCCGGGTTTGGCGCATAGTGTGTCACAGACACAGCCTCGCTCTACGACAGGAAGTCATCGCTGGCTCATAGGTGCGTGTCACTCCATGTCCTTAAAGGTCGGAAATAACCTCTATTGTGAGGTGGCATTCATGTGATTCCTTTAAGAGCCTGTGAATGTGTCAGCATTACGGTGTTCCCAATTTATAATATTCCATAGGTTTCCACAGATATCGGACTGGACAAACAGGAATGGGGGCAGCCATATTGTTTTCTATACTGTCCACCTATAGTAACAGCGCCATCTAGATGGTCACGTGGAGCAACAGCCCTAAACATTTCTTTTTCGTAGAATGTACTGACTTTACAAAGAGGTCATTTTTGGGAAATATTAGATAAAAAATTAGGGACTCATTACAGTAGTTTTGGGGATTTAGTACTTGCTAGCGCAGTTTGATCGTTTGATGTTATACAGGCTGCTGACTGTCACCACTGGAGGGAGCCATATAAACATTTGCGGCTAAATACTAACTCAATGGGGGAGATTTATCAGAACTGAGAGCAGAACTGTTCTATTTGCCTATGGAAACCAATCAGAGCTCAGCTTTCATTTTCCCACAGCTGTTTATGAAATGAAAGCTGAGCTCTGATTGGTTTCTATGGGCACCTAGAACAGTTTTAGCTCAAAAACTCCCCCAATGGCTCTGAAGAAAATAGAGCAAAATAAAAGCTAGAGATGCCATTAGTATCCCTCCTTACTTCGCCTGCATCATCTCAGTTGTACTACTATGAACTGCAGAGGCTCTGTTCCTTCCATGACTATGCTCTGGGCAGTCTGCTTCCTCCTCTGGCAGCTCACAATACTGTCCCTTCTTTCTTTAATAGGAATCTTATCAGCTATATCAACATTTACCACACAGGCTGTACTCCTTTTATGTGACCCTTTCTGTGCTACTGTAAGAAAGCTTTCAATGAAATCAGTCTCCTTCCCCCCACTGGCAGCCTACAATACAGAATTCTGCAGAAGGAGTTTTCCAAGCTGTGCCTCCATTTATTGCAGCATCTGCTCCTTTCATGTATCCTACCCTAGTGCTACTGGGCAGAATCACTCTTCTTCCTCCTCTGGCAGCACACATTATAGCCATTTCTTAATCTTCTTTCAGATAAATCTTCTGAGCTATACCGCTATTTACTGTACAGGCTCTGTTACTTTTCTATGTAATCCCTTGGTACTACTGGAGGCAAGCACTGAACAAAATCAGTCTCTTCTCCTCTTGCAGCTCACAATATTATTTTGTAGAATGAGTCTTTTCAGCTATATGACTATTTACTGCAGAGGCTCTGCTCCTTCCATTTTCCCCTATTGGTGCTGATGGCGCTGGACAGAATCACTCTCCTTCCCCTTCTGGCTGCTCAAAACATAGCCTCTACCTCCTCCTATAGGAAACTTCACAGCTAATGAACCATTTACGGTAAAGGTTCTGCTCCTTTTATGTGTTCCCCCTGAACTCTGAAGAGAATCAGTCTCCTTCACCCTTTGTCAGCTCACCATATAATCCCTTCTTCTTCATCATATGCGGAAGGAGTTTTCTCAGCTAAACTGGCATAATTAAAAAGGCTCTTCTCCTTCCATGTGCTCCCATTGGTGCTGTAGGATAGCTCTTGCAATAATTAGTCTCCTTCCTCCACTGGCAGCTGACAGAATAGCTCATGTTACATCCCCTGTGGACTGAATCTTCTCAGGTATACAGCCGTTTACTGCAAAGGCTCTGCTGTTTCCATTGTTACCCCAAGTAATTCTGGAGCTGAGCCATGGGCATCAACAGTCTTCTAGCCTTCCAACTTCCTCTACAGAGGGAGTCTTCTCATGTATTCAGTCATTTACTGCAGAGGCGCTGATCATTCTCGGTGCCCCCTTGGTTCTGCTCAGTGTTGGGTGTACAGAATCAGTCTCTGTCACGGGTGCCCCCGCGATCCATGTCTCGGATCGCGGGCACACCTGTGCCTCCCTAGGTGGCGCGATGCTCCCCGGCCTGGACTTACATTTCCATGAGCCTGCTTACCGTTCGACTAGGATGCGCGCGTTCCCGGTCCCTAGGGCGTGCGCGCCGGCTCTTCAGGACTTAAAGGGCCAGTGTCCCTCTGATTGGCGTTGATCACTTCCGGCTTGCTATATATTTCAGTGGCTCCCATCATTCCCTGCTGGATCTTCCAAGGATATTCTCCATGGTTCCTACCAGGCTTCCAAGCCATTCCTAGAGAAGTGAAAGCCCTCCAGTGTTCCTCCTGTGTTCCGGCTCCAGTGTTCCTGTTCCTACGTTCCAGTCTGTTCCTGCGTTCCTGTTTCGTGTGCCCGCTCCCGTGTTCCTGCTGTGAGTTCCAGGGTTCTCTCCAGCACCCACTGTCATCCCGGGCATGGACTGTATTCTGCTCCACTACCTTGGCTGCCACCGTGGGCTAGTCGCACCTGTGGAACGACCTGACCCCCGCCACAGCAAGACCATCCCACTTTGCGGTGGGCTCTGGTGAAGACCAGGTGCCACTTAGACTCCGGTCCCAGGTGCCGGCTAGTACCATCTCCCACGGTGGTCCAGTGGATCCACAGACTCTTTCCAGACCCAGAACCCTGACAGTCTACTTCCTCTTCTGGACGCTAAAATAGTTCTTTCTTTTTACTGCTGCAGAAATAACCTACTTCTCTTTTTTGCTATGCATTGCAAAGGTTCTGCTCCTATCCTAATAGGCTGTCCCAAGAGGATGACTATGGAGACACCTGGTCATGGGGAGAGTAACTAAGCATGTGCATTCAACCATACTCTGATTAGGTGGACGTGCACATTGCTATACACTCTGAACACCAGGTGGCGCCATACTATGTAAGTAAATGGGGAAATAAGTTAATTTTTTTCTGATCAGTTCAATGAATATTTTTTGAGCAGTATTTTTTTTGAGGATTTCTGATTTTTTTCTCTGACATCAAACTAATATTTCGAAAATAAAAGAATTAGAAGTTCTAGGTAAAGCAGAAAATCTCTAAGAGGTTATAACCTTAGTAAAATGCCACAGTATTGTGAAACCCTGTCATGCCAAAGACATCTCATGTCCTCCCGCACGTCTCCAGGAGCAGGAAAGCAAATGGGTCGTCATCTTTTAAATATGGCCGCCCGACTTAACGTTGGTTCTCAAGGGCAGAGAGCAAAGTACATGGGAAGAGGCACAGGGCCGCACGATCTCAAGGACTTCGCTGTCGCTCATCCAGGACGTAGTATACGCTGACATCAGCACAAAAATAATTTCTACTTCTGTCTAACCAACCTCACCACCACCGGAGGAACGTTCCCATGACCCAAGTGGAATCTCCTGAAAGATTCTGCCTCAGAAATAGAAAACTTACGTGTGATGATTCAGACATCCGCGGCATGTGAAATGTGCGCTGTCCTCTGCGAAAAAATGCATTTATTTTGGGTCATTTGACTAAACTGCACCTCAAGGACCAACGACCGGGACGTGAACCCCCCTAGATACATGTGGAGGGTCACGTACTGACCATATAGATGGAAGACGCAGACATGAGTTCATCAGATGGTGGTTGAATCAGAATATACCAAAGGCTCAGTTGTGAGAATTTGGGGTGTGTACAGGTTTATAGGCTCAGGATTTACATCTGTGTTCACTGACAGCAAGCAGTTGTGTTGTGAATGCAGGAACTGAGAGAAATGGTATATCATATGTTATATGTTTTCCGGGTGGGGGGCTGTTTCTATATAAAAACCAGAATACCCCTTTAAATAGAAACATCCACTATAGAAAAGGCCCCACAAAGGTCTGGGTATCAGACCACCCTGATCCGAGGATCGGTCATTAATATAAAACATAGGCCCCCCCATCCCATAAAACCCCTTTAAAGTGGTCACTTTACCTCATGTGTGGGGGACAAGATATGAGGTAATTAACCAATATACATCTAGTAATAGTTCTGCTCTGGTTTCTTGATATGTAAAGTGTCTTTTACCTCATCAGCCGGACATTACTGACCACAAAATGGCCGCAGATGGAGGGTCATGTGATCTCTATATGTTCACGAGCAATCGCCCTGCCAGTACCTTATGATAGTATTCAGGTATTCAGATCAAGGTCCCGGCATGGCGATTGGTGAATAGATTCCTGACTACATCATATGATAGGGAATCATCACCACAAATCTCTTTCATCTCATCAAATGTCTCCTTTGGAACTTGAGGACTGCTCTGTATTCCACTGGGTCCATTGTCAGACCTTACCACAGCACCTGTAAAATCAAGACCGGTACCGGTTCTGAGTTGTAAATTGGAACAAAACCTATTTTGGAGACTTCTATCATTGCAGCATCCTGTGGTAAATAGAAGCGGGTCAGGGGAAATCTTTAATGAATGCCCCTTGTACCTTATAACCTGCCCCCCGCACCTACACACATTACAAAAACATGAGGTAAAACATGAGGTAAAACATGAGGTAAAGTGACCCCCAACTTCTTTAAGCTTCACTAACATGAGACCAATAAGGCCTAGAAGTCCTGGATTAGTCCTCACCCCAGACTGGTTTTCTAGCTCTGTGTCCACTGACACTACAATCTGATCGGAAAAGGAAACCCCCTTTAAGAACAGAGTCTTCCTCTCCATGAAGCCACGGCTAGTCACACAAACAGAAGTTCTCTACCGACTCTTTAATTTATGCCACCGATTTTGATGCGACTGGTAGACTATCCTGAGGTCTACCCACTCTTCACTGACAGATTATTATCAAAAGGATGTCGGCCATGTTGAATTTCAATATGTCCAATCCTCCTGCCGGCTGTGATGCTCAGCCACAGTTTACTCCCTGAACACATGTATACCTCCACATGTAAGTGTGGAGGGAGGGCTGCCTAGGGTCAGATTTGGTATTTTTGGGGTTGATCTAGGGTTGTATAATAGGGCTAGTTTGGGCAGCAGCCTAGGACCTAAGGCTTCTAGGGGGTCAATAAGCACCCAATTACACCCACCAAGTTTGAGACTGCCCTGTAGAGATAATAAAGAGAGCCCTGAAATCTTCGTGCCCACTCTCCAGACACATATAGAGCTTCCAGGACCTTGAAATTTTCCCAAGAAGCTTGGTTCTGGTACTGTATGTAGGCAATAAATGTTAAAAATTAGAATGGGAAGGTGGGGGCCACAATTTTTATCTTGAAAATAAAGAGAATCCTTACATCCTCATACATTTGTTGAAGCTCTAAACACACCTTTTACCAGAATCCTTCCCGAACCTTTGACGGTGCTTTAAAGGTCCTTCAACTTTCTGCGAAGCTTGGTTCTGGTACTGTATATGCATTAAATGTCAAAACATGAAAAGAAATGGTCTTTGATTTACTCTGAATGACAGGAGAAGAAATCTCTTGCTCCTTTTTCTGTATGAGCGCTCTACAGGGTGTCAGTTTGGGGTCAGGGTCTCAAGTTATAGGGTAGCAGCATTTTGATTTCTGCTCTGAAGTTCCTCTAACATTTTGAGTTATATGTAGTTTGGACGTGTCTCATGGCTGGGTCGGCTTCTTCAGCCTTGGTCGTATGGGGCTGCACTGCGATACATAATACTACATTTGCATAATTTGCATTTATTCGTCTGTTGAGAACATGTAGAGGAGAGAAATGATGAAATATGATGTGATTGTATCTCCAGTGGGGGTAACACCAGGGCAGTGGTTCCTTTGTCATGTAAAGCCGCCATTCTGCGCTCCGAGCAGCGCCACATTCATCTCCTCGCAGTAATGTCCTTGATCTGTCACTTTTTGGTCAATCTACCGCACACAGAACCAATCAGAGACCCCCTTTGCAGATCAGTCGACAATAAGGGGCTCCTGAAAAGAGGAGAGAATAATCAGGTTTTTAGAGGAAAACCAGCAGGGGGGGCACAGGGCGCCAAGGAAATTTACATATTTTTGGACATAATCCTTTTCACGTTTTTTTAGACTGTGCGTGTCAGATTAACTCGTGAATGCTGGAGGGTAGATCCCCGGCCACGTTATTACCGATGACATCATCAGTCACTCGCGTAGGAAATTCTCAAGTTTTTTTTAAAGGCTCCATTTAAAGGGGATGTACAGAGGTTGATACACATGGATAATTTCTTCTTTTATCCTTTGGTTGTCCTAAACCCCAAGTAGGATAAAAGTTGCCCCTAACTCCAGCAGAGGGGTAAGCAGAGGTAGGCAACGGCCTAGGGCTGCCTGGATATGACCTGAAAATCCAGTATTGTCCTCCTTAATCCAGGATGGATGGGAGGGAGGTATGCGTGGTGTATAACATTGAAGAATTGCTCTATTGAAGTAAATAGAACTAAACTGCAATACCACTTACAACCTGCAGGTATTGGTGGCGCTGTCAGCAAAGCAATCATATTTTCTATTAATCATCCCATTAAAGTGAATATAGTTGTGCTGCAATACCAGATCCTGCCAATGAACAATAGGGGCGCTGTTTGTCAAAAGGTTTGAGTTGCAATACCACTAACAGCCTGCAGATATAGGCGGCGCTGTTGGGAAACCATTTACATTAAAATTATTCAGCTCATTCATTGAAGTGAATGTAATTGCGCTGCAATACAAGGCTCTGCCAATAGGGGCACTGTTTTTAACCAGAAGAATTTTTTAAAAACATATATGTACAACCCCTTTAATGTCTTCCGTGTTCTATTCAGGGGTCACGGAGATGTCGGAATATTAAAAATTATTTTATATGACAAAAATTCTAAAAGATTATATAGAACGGACTAAGCACAGAGAATCCTGCATAGTAACTGCGGTGGTAATTACACTTCCTCCTATAGTCGTCTCTATAAATATTCTGCAGGGGAGGAGGCTCCGCCGCCGGTCACTAGCGCCATATATCACAGTCGGATATAAACGCCTCTGGTTTAAGGCACCGTTTTAGAATCCCATAATTCTTATTTACCCACAGAACCAAGATTGCAAATCTATGAAAATATCAGTTTCCCTTCCTGAAATACATCTTCTAAAACAGAGAAGAAAGAGAAAATACCGAAACTGCGCAGCGTGGAATGTCCACGTTTACAATAAGCAGGGGAGGGGCTGACCCTCATGGTCAAGGAGGAGGGGCAAATAACAAGCCTCTTGGATGGCAAATACCTGGACAATAATGAAGGAGGGGGGGGGGGACACATGTTAGTATCGGTGAAGTAATCTGGTCTGGGGGCTGATATACATAGATTACTGTAGAGTATGGGGGTGAGGTAATCTGGTCTGGGGGCTGATATACATAGATTACTGCTGAGTATGGGGGTGAGGTAATCTGGTCTGGGGGCTGATATACATAGATTATATGCATGTATATATGTGCATGCATGTATGTGTTTGTGTGTGTATATATGTGTATGTATGGATGTGTGTATATATGTATGTATGTGTGTATGTATGTGTGTGTATATATATGTATATGCACGTGTGTATATGTGTATGCATGTATATATGTGCATGCATGTATGTGAGTAAATGTTCATGTATGTACAAGGATGACGCAGAAGTGGAATAGGAGTAGTCTGGAGTATAAGACAGATGTGACACTCAGGATCAGTGCAGAGAAGTAATGTATGTATTACCCGTGACTGCCCACAGCAGCGAATAGTGAGTGAGCTCTGGGTAATACAGGATGTAACTCAGGATCGTACAGGATAAGTAATTGTCATGTATGTACACAGTGACTGCACCAGCAGCAGAATAGTGAGTGCAGCTCTGGGGTATAATACAGGATGTAACTCAGGATCAGTACAGGATAAGTAATGTCATGTATGTACCACAGTGAGCACCCAGCAGCAGAATAGTGAGTGCAGCTCTGGGGGTATAATACAGGATGTAACTCAGGATCAGTACAGGATAAGTAATGTCCATGTATGTACACAGTGACTGCACCAGCAGCAGAATAGTGAGTGCAGCTCTGGAGTATAATACAGGATGTAACTCAGGATCAGTACAGGATAAGTAATGTCATGTATGTACACAGTGACTGCACCAGCAGCAGAATAGTGAGTGCAGCCTGGGGTATAATACAGGATGTAACTCAGGATCAGTACAGGATAAGTAATGTCATGTATGTACACAGTGACTGCACCAGCAGCAGAATAGTGAGTGCAGCTCTGGAGTATAATACAGGATAAGTAACGTCATGTATGTACACAGTGAGTGCAGCTCTGGGGTATAATACAGGATACAGGATAAGTAATGTCATGTATGTACACAGTGAGTGCAGCTCTGGGGTATAGGTGAGGAGTAGGGCATTATATCCGGGTACATGATGAGCTGTGCACTGCGCCCTCTAGCGCTGCTCCTGTGACATGTAGCGTGGCTGTAGCACTGACCTAATCCTCCGCCTGCAGCACAGCGCCCTCTGGTGTCCTCTCCGCTGCCGCCCCCGTTACACTGTGGATGTTGTACCGGAGCCGGTCACTCCCCGGGCGGGTATTTCACATCCACAGAATCTTCATAACAAATCCATGACAGGCGCCATCTTTCCGTACAACCCATGAACCTTAGCGGACTACGGATAGCCGCCGAGACCAAACAGGCCTATTGACATGAATCCATCAATTACCGGTAGACTAGAGCTCCATCTAGTGTTCACATCAGACATAACAAGCAGATTTGTAGTGGAAATTGCAGGTGCATGAGATTTTTTTTTTTACTTTTTTAAATCTTAAAACTTTCTTAAAGTTTATTGAATAAAGACAGATATGGATTAGAAAAAAAGCTGTATGCCAGTCAGAAGAGGATTGTGGTTGTAAGTGGTATCTTGAGTGCGTCCAGTGTTAGGTCCGAAGGTTAAACTAGGGTCCAATAGCCTAATTTTTCTCAAAATTGCTACATTTAATGTGTGATCTATAAAAACGTGCAGCAAATAGTCACAATTGGTAAAAACACATAAAGTTGTAGCTGTGCGATACAATACTAGACTATTGGATAGGAGTCTGAATTTTGGTGGTCCTACCACTGGGACCCCCAGTGATGACAAGGACAAGTCCCATAAAAGATAGTAGACTGGAGGTCACACATGCTGATGAACACTCCATTCACATCAGTTCTTGTGATCATCAGGGGTCCCAGAAACCAGACCCTTAAAGACCCTTATCCCTGTGCAATTTTAGGGCAGACCCCCTTGTGATCAGATTGATAATCACTACACAGGAAAGGTCATGGATTTCATATGAATAAAAGGACAAACTGTGTTACTGCTCCAGGCCAATACAGGGGAGGCAGCTGATCAGTGAGTGTCCAGTCGGTGGATCCCCATGGATCTCATATTGATGATCCACAATGATATCTGCAGGGCTGTGCTCCCCCCATTGTTTGATGTGTGCTGGATAGTAGTCACTATAAAGCCTATCGTACAGGGCTGAACTGCAATACCAAGCACATCCAATATGTGGCGCTGTGCAGATACATACATTGGGGCAGATTTACTTACCCGGCCCATTCGCGATCCAGCGGCGCCTTCTCTGCGGTGGATTCGGGTCCGGCCGGGATTCATTAAGGTAGTTCCTTCGCCATCCACCAGGTGGCGCTGCTGCGCTGAAAAGCATCCGGATGCCCTGAAATTCACCGACCCGGACCAAGTGAAGGTAAGCGTGTCCCAATTTTCAGTTTTTAAATGCGGCGGTTTTTCCGAATACGTCGGGTTTTCGTTCGGCCGATTTCCATCACGCGCATGCCGGCGCCGATGCTCCACAATCCGATCACGTGCGCCAAAATCACGGGGCAATACAGGGGAAATCGGCGCAAATTCTGAAATATTCGGGTAACCCGTCGGGAAAACGCGAATCGGGCCCTTAGTAAATGACCCCCAATGTCTATTCTCCACTGAGAAATAAGCAAATGCTCAAGTGCAAAGTAATAAAATATTGACTTTTATTCCATTCTGGACAGACTATAATACAATGTGATTATTCCCGGGTCACAAAGAACTGGAGAGGGACTAAAAACAGGGTTTATACACACACACACACAAATAAAATACACCAGAGGGGGGCGCTATACAAGAGCAGTATATAAAAGACATACAGACAGTGACAATGCAAGTCATCATTCAGCTTTCCAAGAAACTGATCGGATTATAAAACATTCTCAGGTCTGGACAATATTTAGAAGTTTATCCTAGAAAATAAAATAATTTTTTTGGGGGAGTAAAAGTCTGCAGGGAGGTTGGGGTCTGATACCTCTTAGGGGCATCCGACACCTACGAGTCCAGGTCTCCAAAGCCCCTGCATCCGTCTTCTGTGTTACATGGCGGTCATCCTTACAGTAAATCCACCTTCAAAGTGAAACCTAAAACACCAGGGACAATTCCTCATAGATCCAGGCACTGTGACTATGGTAATCATCTTATATTTGCTATCCATGGCCTCCTTTCTTCTAAAATCAACTTTTAAATTATGCTAATGAGACTGAAGGGCTCTTGGGGGTGTTACCAGAGCCCCTCTGTGATACAGATTCACAGACTGTTACAGTGTGTAGGAGCATGCCCCACCTCCCTACTGTGTGCTGAAACTTGTTCTGCTGCAGTGAGAGTGAGATTACATCAGGCAGAGGAAGGCGAGACAGTGTAACGGCCTGTGAAGCCAGAGCACAGGGGGGCTCTGTTAAAGACCCTCAGAGCCCTTCTGGCTCATTAGCAGAATTAAAAAACTTAATTTTAGAAGGAGGGCAAGGATAACAGATATAAGAAGATACCACAGTCCCGGTGCCTGGTACTAGGAGTAATGTCCCTGGTTTATCATGATGGATTTTGATGGTAGATTTCCTTAACATCAGATGTCAAGGCTCAGTGCAGGGCAGGGGTCGGGTGTAATGGCTTCACCCTTGCTAGTCTTGACAGGCCGAGGCGCAGACCTTGATTTGGAGACCTCACGGCGGCTCCTCCCAGAGGACTCCTCACTGCTCCTGATGAAGCTGCAGAGAGACAAAGATGAATTTAGACACTGGCACGAATTCCCTGTATATCTGCATGCATAGCCGGGGGCTGGGGAAATTGTCAAGAAGGAGCTAAAAAAGTGCTAGATTGATGACTATGGAGGGAATGAGGATGAAGGCCGGGCCGGCAGTGGTGAGCGATAAGTGAGGGTACCTGGAGGCGTCCACGTCGGTCTCTTCATGCCCACCGGAGGACTGCTGTGGCTGTGCACTGAGGGCCTGGAGGCGGCGGGGGAACTGACCGGCGCTTTCCTTTCTGGCATCGGCTTTATTTTAATGGTGATTGGAGTAAGAGGAGCTGCAAAATGACAAAAAGATAAAGTCACACTAGGCTACAGGTCACTAATGGCAAGAGGCTGCTTATGGTTAGCCCCATCCGGATATCGGAAGTCCAAACTCATAGGTGTCTGACATCCAGCTGAACAGGACATACCAGAGCCTCGCTACATACACTACACAATTGGTTTTTACGGCTTTTCATGGTGCTGCTCCACATGACGCGTCTCCTTCAGCTAATAGCCAGCTGATCATCACAAGTCGATTAGGGGTTAAAGATAAGAATCTCATCTCCCGGGTCGCAAAAAAACTTGTGGTTCTGCGATCTTCATAACCAGTGATCTTTAGATATTTATCTGTAGTTCTTTACTCATCTTCTTTGGTTCTGCAGATCACAGAATCACAAGCCCGATGCAATCTGGAAGATGAGATTCTTATCTTTAATATGACACCAGTTCCTGTAGATGGGACCACGCTGCCACTTCACAGTGTGCCCAGCTACAACTCCCATGTCTGCTGGGGGTGCCGAGGCCCAGATCCCATATTGATGACCTAGAGCAAGTCAATAATAGGTTAAAGATAAGAATCTCATCTTTCAGGTTGCAAAAATTTGTGGTTCTGTGATCTACAGAACTAGAAATACAGACAGATTCCTGCTTAATTGTTTTTTAAAGCCAGGAATTAGATCTTTATCTGTAGTTCACATTACCAATTATGTCTTTACCTGACTCCGGTTCTGATCACAGAACCACAAGCCCGATGCAAACTGGAAGATGAAATTTTTATCTTTAATATGAAACCAGCACCATGTTTCTATGTAATATAGAACTGAAGATGAGGGGGTCTGAAGTGACCCCCTGCATCCTCTGTTTAGAGGGAGATTTCTAAAGGAGATTTCACAAGAGAGGATTCTGGACACTTCGTCCCCTGAGGGGGCTGCGAGTTTAATGGGGTAAAATCTAGTGACACAGTTGACCAGGGCGTCTTTTCCAAGCACAGAAAACAGACCTCCCCTCCAAAATCTGGGACTGTGATATATGTTATTGTGGTACCTCTGACCATCCTCTCAATCTCACCAGTTTTCTGTGTCTTGGACATAGTTTTCTCCTTCTTTTCCCTCTTTGGCTTCTGCTTCGCTGCTTTACTAGTTGCTGGTTTCTTGGATTTTTTAACTTCGAATTCTTCATCCTCTCCACTAAAACTTGAGTCGCTCTCAGAGTCATCATCTGCAAGATACGTGGACAAGTCAAGAGGTTACACTCGCCCCAAAGATCTGGAGGGCCACTAAAGCAAAGAGCGACAGGTCTTAAAGTGCACACAACGCTGATGCCCTATGAAATAGTTGTGGGATCTGTGTCTGCAGATCTATAGTGATACAGTACATACCGGCTACTGGATTAAACTCATCCGCCTCCTCTTCATCGCCGCTTTCTTCTGTCAGGAGTTTCCTCTGCTCTGTTATGGCTTTAGAAGCGGCTTGTCTGCGGCCTCGGGCTCTACTCGCGTCTTCATTGTCGTCTGTGATCTCATCTAGACCTGAGGAGTCAAGCAGAAAGGTCAAGGTTTGACTCAGTAGTGAGTAAATACTGGATGCAAGTATCTCAATATCTCTAGAAGACTTTGCTTTCTGTATCTGTGCGCTGGAGCCGGGTGATAACAGGGGGTGCCGCCACTACCCGAGGAGAGGGGATATCTGAATGACGGACACAGTTTTGCCTTATAATGAATCAACCATCCTAATTCATAAAAATCAACACATCATAAGAGAAATTGGATCTATAAGCCATCCCCAACGCGCCCCCCCCCCCCAGAGTGGACCTAGAATACTGGAGACCCTACCCCACCTACTCTTCTCCTTCCTGTTACAGGGCAGTGCAGCGGCCGGAGCAGGAGAGGAGCCGAGCGGTAAGTACAGAACAGCTGACATCAGGTCCCCGCTTGCTTCAGCCGCTGCACTGCCCTGGATCCCAATGCTGGCACATACTGCCAGTGACAGGAGTCAGGGAAGAGCAGGAGATACCAGGTGCGGTGAGCATCAATGAGTACAGTCATCAATGAAGGATAATAATTCCTTTATTTATAAAGCGCACACAGATACCGCAGCGCTGCACAGAGCTTGCCAAATCAGTCCCTGTCCACAATGGGGCTCACAATCTAATCAACCTACCAGTATGTTTTGGAGCATGGGAGGAAACCGGAGGACCCAACGGAAACCCACGCTAACACGGAGAGAACATACAAACTCTTAGCAGATGTTGACCCTGGGACTTGAACCCAGGGCCCCAGCTATGCAAGGCTGTAATGCTAACCCACTGAGCCACCATGCCTTGGTCTCTGGGGGAAGCAGCACAAGGGTTGTGCAACAAATTATCTAAAGTAAGAAAACCCCTTCGAGGGACTCATCTTTATTATTGCATACAGGGCAGAAAAAGAAATTACCTAGAGAGCCGCTGTCTATGCTGCAATTGGAGAAAGAGGTTTCTGCCACATCCGGGTCTTTAATTGACCTGTGAGCATCTTCTAGAGCTCCTGGAGAACACAAGACATGAATCACTGGGATGTTCATAGACAAAAGTCACACAGAAGAAATAAGGGTGCATCACAAAGCAACAAAACAAAGGAACCAAGCATAAAACTGTATAGGAAAGCCCAAAGCTTAAAGGGGAGGTGTGGAGTTTTAAAAATAACATAGCCGCTTTCTTGCCAAATACAGCGCCACATCTCACCATGGTTCGTTCTGGTATTGCACCTCAGCTGCGTAGAGATGAATGGAGCTTAGTTGCAATACCACCCACTGCCAGTGGTCAGGAGCGGACCTGGAAGAAAGCGGCCATATTTTTCAACCTCCGGACAACCTCTTTAAAATTCAGTTTCTACACCCAGGATTTCCTGACAGGTGTTTTAGAAGTCCTATAAACATTTAGGGCTCTCACTTTGCAGGCATCCTCCCCACTGACCTCAGAGAGGATTTAGGATTTTAAAGGAATTGAAGGGGGGTGGGGGGGAATCTAGAGACCTCTCCTTATACAGGATTATCAGATTAGAGCTGTTTTGACCCCCAATATCCCTCATCAAGGGTCAGCCATAGACTGGTTACTGTAGATGAAACCGAGCTGCCACTACATAGTGTGCACAGCAATGTCAGCTACCGGATCGCCATGGCCCCTTAGCTTAGCAGATTGTTGGGGGTGGCGAGAACCAGATCCCATATTGATGGCCTAGAGCACAGCCACATCGGCCTTGTGGTTGCCCTTAAATGGCCAAATGTAATTCTATGACTGTATAAATTTAGCTACTCGATTTGCTTAGTAGTTACATTTATACAGTATCACCCATATAGCCATTTGACACAGAAGTCATCTACTCCCTCCTGTGTGCCGCTTCTAAACCCGGTAGACGTGATGACATCGGAGCGGGTACAGCCACTGCACAAGGAGGGAGTGGGAAGAGGCGAGTATCCGAGTCCCCTACCCCCCAGCAGTGCATGCTAGAACCTAGAGTCATGTGTCCCTCCGTTCAGGTCCTGCACTATGTAGGATGCAATGATTCAGCTGTGACTGCAGTTTTCCTTTAAAAACCAGGAAATTGACTCCTCTTTAAATGAGATTTTCCAATCAATGATATTTATAGCAACTTTCACAGGATAAGTTGGAAAATTGCAGATCCCATTAATGGTGAAAATATGCGTTTGTTTCAGTGGAGATTATGGAAAAATCACAGTCACTGACTTTGAGGATAAAGGTGAAGATCTCATGGGTGAAATGTAACTGTCTATCCCCAAAGTGGTGAGCAAAAGGCAATGCTACAAGAGTGATCCCACACGTATGTACAGGTCCGGGAGTATACACGTACCATTACTGGGGGTGTTCTCATCATTCTCTATAATGACAGACGTCTCCTTCACAGACAGAGCCAAAGCAACTTCTAGATCCCTCTGATATAGTTTATCTGTCAGAGGCAGCCTAAAAACACACAAAAAAAGATACTTTTTGTATCATAAGTGTAATGGAAAACCAAAATGGAGTCGAAGATACAACATGGCTGCTCTTGAGATAAAAGACAGTTCATGTAACCTTATTTCAACTGTGAATGAACCCAAATCAACATATTTGGATCCTCATTATATTTGACATTTTATTCTCATTAAGTTTGACATATTCTTATCCTTATTTGTCAATCTGTTAGGCATTACACACCTGCTGGGATGCGCCTATCTTTTGGGATGCGCTCATCTCCTGGGATGCTTTCCAATGAAAACTGGCCACTTTCATGGGAAACTATACCATTAGGAGAATAATGAGAGAAAACATATGCATACATATGTTTTTCCATATAGCTTGGTGACGCACAGACTTGGGGTATAAAACTTCCGTACTATCACCTAGAGGGGAGATTTGAGAGAATTGAGAGCTAGCTACTGACTGATGCTATACTGCTTGGGTACTTGTGGGACGCCTCAAGACCTGATGTTACCTGTCAATACCTGTCATTCTACTGCTTGGTGATAGTCCGTGAAGACCCCTACCTGCCGGAAGGTCATCAATGATGCTGGACAGAGTTGTAAGTTGATAAGCCCGTGAAGATTTTGTGTGCCGGAGCTCATCAATGAAAGTTGACAGTGTTGTGAGTATAATCTTTTGATATTTACCTCTTTATATACTTTTGTATTACAATAAACCTTTTAAATATTGTTGACTGTGTAATTTTTTTTTCTTTTTCTATAACACGAAATCCAAAGAACCTGTCACTCTTTGCAACACAATAAGTCATAGCTAAACCTTCCCGTAATGTGATGTACAAGTACGACAAGGTAACATATTAAACTTCAGAGTGGCATCTTATTCTGTGGGCACAGCAGCCTATGGCAACCACTGGTGTTACAGAACAACACTGCTGCTAGCTAGGTAAAGCCCCCTTGGATTTGGCACAAAAACACGAGTTGTCACATAACATCGCATCATGTGAACGGATACGTAGCTCAGAGCCTAGGAGGCTTAGCCTTGCCTGAGCACACGCTGCTAAAGGGGTTCTACCAAGTTTGATTATCATCTGCTATTTACAGAATATGGGATAACAATCTGATCTATGGGGGATTGGAGAACAGATCCCCAATTATGACAAGAATAGGGGTCCTGTTCGCACTAATTAATGGAACAGCAGGTCGAGCAAGTGTCCTACTGCACCATTCATTACTAAGGGAGTGTTGGAAATTGCCAAATATGCACTCTCATTTATTTATCTTATGAGAGTCTGCAAGATACCAGAGCTCTGTGCTCAGCAACACTCCAGTAGTAATGAATGGAGCTGTAGGACACTTACTCGGGCTGCTGCTTCACTGGTTATAGCCACGGGTGTGGATCCAAACAGACAAACCATGACCGGTCAGATTGTTATCCCCTGCCCTGTGGATCTGTAGTAGATCAGCGCTGTATGAAACAGGCCTGGCACGGACAGTGAAGTCCCTGGCCCCTTCCCTTGTGCTATACCCTTACCCCCTGGCACATTACATCACTGATGCGTGTGATCCCCTCCTGAAGCTTGTGTCTCCTTCTATACAGAATCCACTCACCTCTTGTTTTGGGAATTGTTCGGTGTGACCTCTTCCTTGTGAATTTTCTTTACTGTTTTTTCCTTTTTCTCTTTCTTGATCTCCACCCGTGCTTTTTTACTTACAGGAGCAGATACTGCAAAATCTCCATCTGTGGGAGAAAAAAAATGTATGAAGAATACTGATCCTCAGAGGACTATTATGGGCCCAGGAATGTATGGATATTATGGCCCCTACAAGTCTGGAATCACTTCCTACATCTGGTACTAGAATCAGCTTCTTGGGGGGATGGAGGATGTGTCCCTTCTGCTGCTTTCAATCTGCAGTTTCTGGACCTTTGGAGGACCTTCAAAGATCCTGAAATGGATCTTGCATACATGTGTATTGAGAGCAGGAACAGATGCATCAGGATTTTATGGGTGTAGGCCCCTCTGAACATAAAATTTGGTGGTGGGGGGGGGGGGGGGGGGGGGGGCTATGGGCCTCCAAGAAGGCTTCGGTGACAGGCTACCACCATTATTATACAGGCAGTCAGCGGGTTATGTACAATGTACAAGATAGGTTCCATAGGTTTGTTCTTAAGTTGAATTTGTATGCAAGTCGGAACTGTATTTTTTAATGGTAGATCCAGGCAAAAAAAATTTTTTGCCCCAGTGACAATTGGAGTTTCAAAATGTTTTGCTTTAATTGGACCAAGGATTATCAATAAAGCTTCATTACAGACACCTTACAGCTGATCATTGCAGTCTGGGACTAAAGTAACATCCAGAGACTTCACCAGAGGTCACAGTGAGCAGAGGGGTCCATCTTTAACTATGGGTCGTCTGTAAGTCGGGTGTCCTTAAGTAGGGGACTGCCTCTAATCCACTACTGATCAGTGTCTTGTGGTCATTGTAATTGTCAGCTTCAAATGATTCCCACATTTTTTATACAGCAGCCACATCTCTTTAAATCGCCATGTAAATACACAACAAACTCCATGTTCATTCTAGACGGGTGCAGCTGTATTATTACTTATTGGTTTCCACCTGGGGTTATATATAGCACTGCACTAAGGTATATTTTCTGGGATCTTTTTGTGCTGTACTGTAGTAGATGGTGCTTCTATAGAGATCAAGTAGCCCCTTGAGTTGACAGGCAATGCAGCCCTCCACTGGAGTGTCCGTGTACTAGAACCTTCCTTTAAATGGATTATTTCATAACTTTTTCAGACACCCCTTGTTCATGACTCTCCAACCTGTTAACCAGACATTGCTAACAATTTGCTCTAATTTTGGAAGACCTAATCTGCCTATTACATGTCTGCCTGGAAGAACGTATAGACCTATATATGAAGGGAAGGGACACACAGAGGCAGAGCAGTGGTGTATACATTTATTATTACATATCTGTCATATGTGCAGGAGCCCTAAGAGATATAGATAGAGATCTATCGATATAGAGAGATAGATATCAATCCTGATATAGATATATAGAAACATAGAAGATGAGACATAGATAGACATGTGATCGATAGATAGATATAGAAATATAGAAGATGAGACATTGATAGACAGACTTACCATCATCTTCCAATTCCAAAAACTGGGAATAATCCACCGATTTCTTATTCCTGCAAAATAAAATATATTTAGACTTTTTATTAAATAAGACAAAAAAAAAACAAAAAACAACCTTTCTTGACAATGCAACATGCATTTTGTTAGTGTCCAGACACCTAAAAGTTGTAAGAAACACAGAGAAAGAAGCAATGGTTATCTTACACGACCCCTGCCATACAGATTCAGATGCTTCCCATGCACCACCTGTAGCAGTGGTGCCCTGATATGGACATGTGACCCCCGCGGTGACCTCAGTGATCGCAGCAGGGGTTAAATTGGTTCATGTTGGGGTGTCATGGCTATAGGGCAAGATGTAGACATGGATCTGGGGAAAGTCAGAACAGGGGTGGGCAGGGGAATCTGACATGAACATTAGTTTTATTTTATTAATTTCAAGAATTAGCAGCAAAATGATGGTGTATGGACATGCCCTTGTGCATACACATACGTATAATAACCCTTATCATCCATAATGTACAGATCACCTACCTGGAGGGTCTGTCCATAGTGTGGAGGTAATACAGAAGCCCCTGTGTGACAATTACATCTCATCCCCCGGCTCGGAGCTCCGCTCTCCCACACACACAGCTCAAAACTCCCGCGCAATGTTTGCCTCTGACTATTCACGTCCGCACATTCGTCAAAAAGCTCCATTGTAAAAAAAAATATGAAATATTTGCCTCAGCTTTAGAACTACACTTTATAAACTGTACACTCGGTAACGCTTTTACCGACGGCGAGAAATATTAAATAAACAACACACCTGGCCATGGACCGGAAAGCGACGAATCTGCGGCGTGTAAATATACGCGGTGCGGTCACGTGATCATCCTAGGGCTTACTAAACGTTTCCTTGGTAATGCTTATAGACTTGACTGATCACATGACCATACCATAGGGATATAGCGCCTGCTGCTGTCCAGCCTTGTTCTGATGTAGCAGTATTATGTAGTGAGACACCTATAGGCGACAACCAGAATTGCACACAATCGTTTCTTTTAAATTAAAATTGAAATCGTGTTATTTGGGTAAAAATGAAGCCAAGGACTCATAATCAGATTGGCCAGGTCAAAAATGTCCAAACTCCCGTAATGAAGGGTTACTCCCCAGTTATTGGCACTGTTAGTGGGCACAACCAGGAACTACATCCCATTGAAATCAATAAGAGGCTGTTGGGAATTAATTTTTACACAAAACACCCCCTTATAGGCTCATATGGAGTTCTGGTTCTGCACCCTCTGCAAATCCTCTAGTAATAGTAAATGGGGTATTGGCAGTGCTGTGGTAGCAGCTACTACGGGGCCTGCAGTATCAGGGGCCCGGCGGTGCTGAGTGCAGGAGCAGTTGGGAGGATATTGTGCCTTACATGACATGCGGCACATTATGTACACCGCTGCTTGAGTAATAAGAATTATTGCTGGGACAACTTCCAGGTCACAAAGTCCAATTCTTTCTGTCTGCCCTGCAGTCAGGACAGTGAAGGCACTAAGCAGATGGAACCGCACTAGAAGAGATAACCCTACTAATGTCCTGTGCCTCCTCCTCCTCCATGTCTCAGCTTCTTATCTCTGCACATCACCTAGTTATGCCCCTGTACATGTTTCTGAACCCCTACAAAGTAATAGTAAATGGGGTATAGGCAGTACAGTGGTAGCAGCTACTACAGAGCCTGCAGTGTTAGGAGACCCAAATTGACCCGATAGGTCTTCTTTAATGCTTAGGCTCCTCTCCCAGGTGTCGGCTTACGTCAACGTCCGTGGTGGTCCAGTGGGTCCACTACCCTGATTCCTGACACATATTTCCTGTAATACGTAATCTCTATCATTATTGGAACTATGTAGGTATTATTGCCAAATGCCTAATTATTACAAATATGGTGCTGTAATCCAATGCCTTAAGTCAAGTTACTTTTGTACTGTTATTCTTATTGTTTAAAAATGCAAAAAAAAATACTATTAAAAAGACATTTTTATTATGGGGTCCAGACTCTAATAGGGATATGTATCAAAATTGGAGTTTTTCATGTCAATCTTGATAGCCCCTTAACCTGGCATGGGCTACGCCTCATTCATGAAGGGGAACAGGGGGGTGGAGAAGATTTTACCGAGCTCAATAAACCAGTATGCACCAATAGCCCCCACCACCAAAAACCGTCCATTCACACAAAACTTTTTGTACTTTTGTTCTTTTTGGCCTTTTTTTTATTGCAAAAATGGGCCCGCTGTACCCTGTTCCCCAAAATGATCTCACACCACACACCGTATTCACTACGGGTCTTTATTCCATATCCAGAACATAACCATGTCCACACAGTCGCTGATCCAGGACACATTCTCAATAGTATTATTTGCAGATAAATGATATAAAACAGCAAAAAAAAAAAAAGTACAAAAACAAAACTATAATAAATTACAAGACAATTAAAGGCATTCTGTACCTTTCTGCCGTCATTACCAAACATGCACGTTCTGATCAGTTCACATGTGACTTCATAACACTCAAGAGCAATAAAATAAAATAAAAAAACATTCATTTAAAAATCTCCTTTGGCTTATATAAAGTTGCAGAGTAGTAAAAGGAAGTGAGTCATTCTTAATCGCTCCATGATAAAATGTTCTGTTACGTTACAATAGGCTCAACATGACAATTCTATGGTCCCCATTTGCTGTCGGCTTCGTTTACCGACAGCAAGCAGAGATTTTGAGACATACAGTACAGGGGGTCAGCAGACTTCAACATTACAGCTGTTATCAAACTACAACTCCCAACATGCTCTGGTGTTTTCTGACCTCCCAAAGAAATGAATGGGGCATGCTGGGAGTTGTAGTTTGACAAACGTGACCCCTGCAGAAGATGCAGAACATTCTATTATATGATGATTAGGCTTTATTGAAATCATCCCTTTAAAGGGGGTGACAACACCGCTCTGTCTATGTCACAATCCTCATCATCTTGGACCCCAAAAAACTGATAGTCTACAAAAAGCGATATCTTAACTGCATGGAGGTAGTTTGTGGTCCCTCTTCAAGGGATAATTTTTTTAAAATTATTTGAGTTTTCCCATTATGTTTACTATGAAGTCTACCAGTGCCATTGCCCAGTGACAGAAGAAAAGTACCCAAATAACAGGGTGGTCACTGCATTCAGAAGAAAGTCTGTGACACTGGATTTTTAGGTCTTCATTATATAGCAGTCAGCCTCCCCCACAGTGTATTATATTGATCAGTAGTCAGATATTCAGCTCTGTAGGTAGAGACTTAAAGGAAATCTACTACCAGGATGAAGGATTATAAACCAAGTGCACTGACATACTGGTGGGTGTCCTCTCTGGCAGGATCTGCTCTTCTTTATGCTTCGTATGCCCTTGTTTTTAAGTAAAAAAAAGGCTTTAAAATGATGTAAATGAGTCAGAGGGGCTCCAAGCTCCATAGTTGTTAATGGAGCCTGGAGCCCCTTAGGCCCATTTGCATAATTTTAAAACTTTTTTTTTAAAAAAAACAGGGGGCATAAGAAGCTAAAAGAAGAGCAGATCCTACTAGAGGGGGCACACCAGTAGATCAGTGTCCTTGGTTTACAATCCTTCATCCTGGTGGTAAATGTCCTTTAAAGGGGCAGCCATCGTGCTCAGCTCTCCCTCCGGAGGGATTCTGTGCATTACATGTTCACCCCTGTAAGGGTGGGACAAATCCTTTTAGGGTTCACAACTTTGGTCATCAGAAAATGACTCTTCCAAGCTCAAACAGCACCTGAAAAACATCAAAAGAAAGGAACAGAAGTGAAACGCATGTAATATTTAATGGGGTACTGCTGACGTGTTATGAGGGTCATCCATGATCTACAATTAAAAGAGTCGGACTGTAATATAGAGACTGCAAGGTACTGGTTCTGGGTTATAAACCAACTCACAACTCCCTTTAAGGGGTTGTACCAAGCTTGCAAGTTATCCAGATAGTTGGGGGCCCACAATTAGAGACTTTAAATTCCCCTTGTGAATGGGCAATTGCTTCTTTGTTCCCTTCTTTGGTTCTGACACAATGGGGGTCATTTACTAAGGGCCCGATTCGCGTTTTCCCGACGTGTTACCCAAATAATTCCGATTTGCGCCGATTTTCCCTGAATTTTGGCGCACGCGATCGGATTGTGGCGCATCGGCGCTGGCATGCACGCAACGGAAATCGGGGGCGTGGCCGAACGAAAACCCGACGGATTCGGAAAAAACGCAGCATTTTTTTTTAAAAATAGTGTCGCGGAACTTGCACTTACCTTCACTAGGAATAGGCCGGTGTACTTCAGTGCCACCTGGTGGACGTCGGAGGAACTGCCTTAATGAATCCCAGCCGGACCCGAATCCACCGCAGAGAACACGCCGCTGGATCGCAAATGGACCGGGTAAGTAAATCTGCCCCACTGACTGAGATCTGTAATAGTGGACCGTGCAGAGCGCTGATCACTTACCTGATTATTGAGGCTACCAGTCAGACCCCCCCCAGCGATCAGTAACTTATCTTGTGGAAAGGCGAATAGGTGTATTTTGTGGAATAACCCCCTTCAAATGAAAACGGTCACCAGATTTTACCCCACTAAACTAGAAGAGTCATATTTTTCATCCCTGAGATGAATCAAGTTTAGAGGCTGCAGGGGGCGTGACAACACAAGACACCTATATCTCTGGTTCTATAGCACCCAGAAACATGCTGCTAGTTTTATAATAAAGATAAGAATCTCACTTTTCAGATGACATCAGACATGTGATTCTGCGATCTACAGAACCATAGATATAGTGAAGAGCAGAAATATGAGAAGTGGATTTTTTATCTGCAGCTCATATTTTCATCTCTGGTAACAATCAGAAAGATGAGATTCCTATCTTTAATATGACACCAGCAACATGTTTCTAGGCGCTAGATTTCTCCCCCTGCAGACTTAAAAACTTGACTCATCTCTAGTGAAATCTGACTCTTCTCTGCTCGCTGTCACATGACTTTGGAGATTTTTTTTAATTCGTAAAAGGAGAAGTTTTCACATAAAAGAGGGAATTCTAGAAAGGACTTTTCAGGACTGGGAGTTTAATGCGATAAAATCGGGTGACAGGTTCCCTTTGAAGCTGATTGTTGCAGATCAAGAGGACACTTACCTCTATGGTGATGAGTATGACGATCATCCATTCCAGTCGCAGAGCGTGCTTCTCGTTTAGGTGATTCCGCATCAGATCTGTCAGTTCGGTACAGTGTTGCAGTTTTTCATTAATCACCTGGAATATAGAAACATATATTTGTGTAAAACCCTCCAGTGTCCTGTAATAGCAGAGAAATGTCAGTCCCTTACAGTCACACGAACGCTCGCTGCTCACCCCTTCCCTCTCCATAGAGTAGTGCAGAGCCGTCGCAGTAACATGGCGAAATATCGGACATGTCCTATATTTTGCCATGCACGCTCACGGTGCAGTGACCGGCGCCGTTGGTATCAATGGTGTGGGTTTCCTCTGGGTCCTCCAGTTTCCTCCCACACTCCAAAACATACTGGTAGGTTGATTAGACTGTGAGCCCAATTGGGAATTATTATTATCAGTCCCCATTGTGTGAATGTGCCCTAATTAACCAGAGTGGGGGCTGCTGGGAAGAAAAAAAATTGGGTGTACAACCAGACATTTGCATAAGCATAAAAACAGAATTTTCTCAAATATGACAGATTGGGGCAGATTTACTTACCCGGTCCATTCGCGATCCAGCGGCGCGTTCTCTGCGGTGGATTCGGGATTCATTAAGGCAGTTCCTCCGACGTCCACCAGGTGGCGCTGCTGCGCTGAAGAGCATCGGTACGCACTCAAGTTCACCGGCCTATTCCTAGTGAAGGTAAGTGCAAGCTCCGCGACACATTTTTTTTAAAAAATGCGGCGGTTTTTACGAATCCGTCGGGTTTTCGTTCGGCCACGCCCCCCGATAATCAGAGAGTTAATAATAAAAATCGCACCTTGACTCTGCGGTTGATGCTGAGGAATTGACACGTTTTATCGTAGAGGTGCTCAAGGTTTTCCCTGTCCCAGTAGAAATCCGGAGTCATGAGAAGATCCGAGCTCAGGTTGATCCGATGTCTGTAAGTTATAAACACATAACAACAGCGATTTTACCAAATAGACTATACACATTATAGATTCGCTCACTCATTATAATGTGAATATAACTCATACTGCCATACTATATACACAATGAAAAGTATCATACAGTTCATATAAATTACACTCCATCCACTAAATATACAGTAACGTATAATATACATAAATTATCTTTGCCATACCATGCATTAAATGAACAGTACTATATAGTACACAAAAAAACAGTACATAGTACATATCCATAACACTACCATACACTAATGAACAGTACCATATAGTACACATAAGTAACACCTCCATATCATACACTAAATAAACTGTACCTTATAGTAGGATATATAAACTCTATATTCTAAATGTACAGTACCACATAGTACACATAAATAACAATACCTTACACTGAATAAACGAGGGGTTATATAATATTGCCATCCCATAGACAGTATCATATAGCACACATTAGTAACACCGCCACACC
Organism: Engystomops pustulosus; assembly: GCA_019512145.1. Classification (NCBI taxonomy): domain Eukaryota; kingdom Metazoa; phylum Chordata; class Amphibia; order Anura; family Leptodactylidae; genus Engystomops; species Engystomops pustulosus. Next base: position 216,829,890 of record CM033644.1, read on the forward strand.
GTACAATTAACAGTACTTTATAGAGCCCATAAATAATACTGCTATACCATACACTAAATAAACAGTACCATGTAGTACACATAAATAACACTGCTATACTATACACTAAATAAACAGTACCATATAGTACACAGAAATAACACTGCTATACCATACACTAATTGAACATACCATATAGTACACATAAATAACACTGCTATACCATACACTAAGTGAACAGTAATACATAGTACACATAAATAACACTGTCATACCATACACTAAATAAACAGCACCATACAGTACAAATAAATAAATAAAACTGACATATCATACTATATGGTGCTGTTTATTTAGTGTATGGTATAGCAGTGTTATTTATGTGTTACTATATGGTACTGTTCATTTAGTGTAACACAAAAATAACACTGCTATACCATACACCAAATAAACAGCAACATATAGCAACAAATAAATAACACTGCCATATCATACACTAAATGAACAGTACCATATAGTACACATAAACAACACTGCTATACCATATACTAAGTAAACAGTACCATACAGTACACATACATAGATACAATGCAGTACATAGGATAAGCACTACCATATATTATACATACATAGCATTGCCATGCACAGTACCATATAGTGCACTGAAATAACCCTGCCATTCCTGAAAACCGCTTTACTACCATATTTAGGATACATTCACACGACTATGTTCTCGCCATACTGTAGCACGGTGGGCACACGTCAGTGCCGGGGAGAGGAGGAGCAGCGGTCACCCCCGCCCCTCTCCATAGGGATGTATGGCGCACGGCGCAGTATTACAGGGAAAGATAGGACAAGTTCACGTGGGCTGCACCGTACCGCTCCCGTATGGCGCCGTGCACTCACAGCGTTGTATATACGTCCTCCATACGGCCGTGTGAATGTAGCCTTATATGTACTTTTAGGTTTAGATTTTACAGTTGATTTACTTATAGTGGCTGTTACAGGAGGATGGGGGTGATAGTCCTACATACACACAGCCCCCCTCCAGTCCTCCAGAGTATGGCCAGCGTTGTGCGCTGCTCGGATGACCCCTACCTTTACCTTAGCGCAAACAGCTCCCCGATTTTCTGCATGACGTCATCGTGAGACAACTTCACCTTCTTTCTGGATTTCAGCATCTGAAATATGACATTTTTAAATTTTGTCAATTTCCATAACTAATAACTTTTGCATTTTTTTCAATGATATAACAAATGAGGGATTGTTTTTTGCAGGGCGAGTTGTTTTTTTTCACCCGTCATTTTTTTGGGCATATAATAACTTATCCCCTAGCCACAGGACAGGTCATACTTGTCTGATCACATGATCACTAGAAAATACTGTATCCAGCAATTATCATCTACTTACAGAACTCAGGACCTACCTCTGGAATTGATTGGATAGACTCAACAAAAATATCCAGAGTCGACTCCCACATCGCCAGCTTCACTGCAAAGCACACAAATGACAAGAGACAATGACTACAGCTATGGACAAAACCAGTCCTCTTCCCCCTTTTCCAGCCAAAAAATATAATCCCTCCTTACTTCTTCTGCAGAAGGAGACCACTCCACTACAGATGCTCACCTACTTATATGTGTCCCTTTTGGTGATGGGCTATGGACAAAATCAGTCTCCTTCCACTTCTGGCAGCTGACAGTATACTCCCTACTTACTCCTCATGCTGAACGATTCTTCTCCACTATACTGCCCTGTCCTGCAATGCTTCTGCTCTTTCCATGTTTACCTTTTGGTGTTTCTGGTCATGGGCTATGGACAGAATCAGTATCCTTCCCCCTCTGGAAGCTTGATAACATATTTCCTTCTTACTTCCCCATCACAAGAAGTCTTCTCCTCTATATCTCCCTATACTGCAGAGGCACTGCATCTTTTATTTGGACCTCCCCTTTGGTGCCATCAAAGTTTCTTTGTGGACAAAATCAATCTTTTCCATGTCTGGCACCTAAAATATATGATCCTTTCTTACTTATTCTGCAGGAGGAGACCACTCCATAATATTACCTTGTAGTGCAGACCCTCAGCTCCTTATATGTGTCCCTTTTGGTGGTTAAAAATGGACAGAATCAGTCTCCTTCCCCTTCTGGCAGCTGACAATATAATCCATCCTTACTCCACCTGCAGAAGGAGGCTGCTCCACCATACTGCCTTGCACTGCATAGGCTCTGCTCCTTCCTGCTGCCCCTTTAGCTATGGACTGAATCAGTCCCCTTCCCCCTCTGGCATATAATAATATCATCCTTTCCTACGTCCCCATAGAAGGAGTCTTCCCAGTCATGCCGCCATGTATTACATAGGCTCTGCTCCTTCTAGGAGCCCTCCTTTGGTACTGTTGGAGGTAGGTTCTGGACAGAATCAGTCTCCTTCTCCCTCTGGCAGCCGATAATATATTCCGTTCTTACCAGAAAGACAAAGTGCATTAGAGAAGGCAAACTTCTGTAGGATAAGATCATCCGCCTCCAGCTGGGCTTCCAGCACAATTTCTCCTTTCACCAGTCTTGTGTGACCCCTTAGAAGATACAGAATTACAACTAGGTCCGTATTATAGGGGTGTGTACATGTATATTGTGAATGGTATGATCCAAACCCAACCAGGTCTTACAAGGACGACGCTTACTCTCCAAAACTATAGTTTAACTCTTCATTCTCCCAGTGAACCAGCGCCACCTCGTACGGCTGGATTTCATGACGCTCCAGGATCTGCATGACGTGTTTCAGCTAGAATCCATAAGACACAAGAGAATTTTAGGGTTAGCAAAGTCTTCATTTTTTTAAAGACTTTTTAAGTAAAATTTAAAGGGGAATTCCAAATTTTGTTTCCCTGTATTACATGCTTCTGAAAGAGTCTGTCTCCTTCCCCTTCTAGCAGCTGTCAATATCCTCCATTCTTACTTCCCTTACAGAAGGAGTGTACTCCCTTATGCCACCTACTGCAGAGGCTCTGCACCTGTCCTGACAAGCAGGGCAAGAAGCTATCACTATTGGCTGTTCTGAGATTATTGCATTTCAGAGACCTGGCTGTGTGGGGGAGTGACTGAGCATGTGTGTCCACCAAAAATCCCCTCATTAGGTGGACATGCTGGTGGCTTCACACTATTACCACTAGGTGGCGCAATACTGTACATAATTCTAATATATTGTGAATTTTCTTTTAATCTATACAATAAATATGATACTTAAAGGAGGACAATATACTTACAGTACTCTCCTCTATGTTCCAAAATACGACTGCCCCCTCCCTGTAGGAAGAATAAGGTAACAACGTGACTTACATGTTCACGACACTGCACGTCCTTTATGTACAAATATGATGCTGTTATAGACAGTAATCGATAATCCATCATATATAATATACATACTTTATATAACATGCCCAATGAATTGATGTTGGAGCCCAAATTTCCATGTTTAAAAGCTTTTTTTTCCTTCCTAATGCGTCTCCATGGTTACAGACTACAAAACAACCCTGTGTAGTCTGAACCCTGCAGTCATACTCTCCCTTGCACTGATCAACATACGACAAGTAAGAGATGAATATTGATAATACTACAGGCTCAGACTACACAGTTTGTTCGTAGTCTGTTCCCATGGAGACACATTTGTTTGCATAGGAGCTGTGGACTCAATGGTCGTTTTAGTTACTATTAAACACTATTATAAAATTTGCTTCATTTTTCCTTCTTTGATGGACTAAAACAATATGGAGGTGAAGATTGAATTCGGGGATCTAATTTGGGGGTCCCCAAGACCCTTACTCAAGCGCAGCAGCTGTAGCGTGTGTAGGACTTCAGAGGGACTATGCAGAGGGACTTGGGACCCCTGTTTTAGTGATTGTGAGGGTCCCAGCAGTCAGATATGGATATGGAACTAGTTTTGTATAACCCCTTTTAGACACCATGTTTGGCCCTGACACCTAGTAGTGACCTCAGCCTGGACATCCACAGCTAGGACTTTGATCGCTTGCTATTAGGATGATGTTGTAACCTTCAGAAACTCAAATAACCCCAAAATGTTCTGAAATTCTCATCTGATTCAGAATAAATAACAAAATGTAAAAGGTGCTGTCTGCTTCACACACCCCTTTAAGGATCCCTTTAAGGTCTATATTAGGTAATATCCTCTGAACTCTGCAGTCCTCTGGGTTGGCTTCTGTGGTCAGTTGAAATATTATCAGTATGGACACTAGATATGTAACATTATATTAAATTTTTGGAGGGTAATATACCACTTTAAAGGGATTTTTCAACAATATACCCCTTTAAAGGGATTATTTGCTTTGGACAACCCTTACAGACTCAGATCACAACACATTACACTGCTGAGATCCTCAGTAATCAGCTATAACATGAGGGAAATCCTGGAAGTAGGTGTTCACTTCCACTGCACTGCCTCCGCAGGATGAATGAGGTATTACACTCAGAGAATGGGTTCTCTGTGTAACAGAGAGGTCCTCCAGAGCGAGAGACTACAGGCGGTCCCCTACTTAAGGACACCCGACTTACAGACGACTCATAGTTACAGACGGACCCCTCTGCCCACTGTGACCTCTGGTGAAGCTCTCTGGAGGCTTTACTATAGTCCCAGACTGCAATGATCAGCTGTAAGGTGTCTGTAATGAAGCTTTATTGATAATACTTGGTCCAATTACATCAAAAAAATTTTAACTCCAATTGTCACTTGGGCAAAAAAAAAAATTTGTCTGGAGCTACAATGATAAAATATACAATTCCGACTTACATACAAATTCAACTTAAGAACAAACCTACAGAACCTATCTTGTACGTAACCCGGGGACTGCCTGTATCTTTGTTGCTACTCTCCAATCTGGCCAAGAGTGGAGGACCCCAACCGGTCTAATAACCCTTACTCTTTAATTTCTAGTTACCATCAATTTCTTAGACTAACAAACCCCCCTTGTCTTACCTGAAGAAAAATATGGCTCCAGAATCCTGCTCCTTAGAGACATTCTTCACTCCTACTAGTAATACATTGGAGGCGTCTGTAAGGAGAGAACCCTAATACAATTATTACATGCGTTAATAAATAACTTAAAGGAAATCTACCACCAGGATGAAGGATTGTAAACCAAGCACACTGACATACTGGTGTGCGCCCCCTCTGGCAGGATCCACTTTTGTTTTGGCTTATTATGCCCCTGTTTTTACTAATAAAAGGCTTTGAAAATATGCAACGGAGTCTGAGGGGCTCCAGGCTCCATTAAAACCTATAGAGCCTGGAGCCCCTCAGGCTCATTTGCATAATTTTAAAATCCTTTTTCTGTAAAAAACAGAGAATCAGAAGCTAAAAGAAGAGCAAATTCTGCCAGAGGGGGCACAGACCAGTATGTCAGTGTGTTTGGTTTACAATCCTTCATCCTGGTGGTAGTAGTACTTTAAAGGGGATTCCAAAATTAACTCAAAATTAGAAAAAACATCCAATCTCGGCTCTCAGGAGCGCCCCCGTCCCCCCACTGGCTTCAAGTGGCGGCTACTGGTCTCATGGGTTGTAATTATGACATCAGGAATACCAATTGTTTATTAAAGGGGATGTGTGCTGTAACACAATGCAGCATCTCCACTAAGCCTCTGAATACCACCAGGACCAACAAAAAATAATTTATTAACCCGGACAACCCCTTTAAGAATGCGCTGCTAAAATGAGTGATGTGGCCACCGTCGGAGTCTTTCTAATGAGCTATAGGGTGTATTTTCCCCTTTTAATCCTGTGGAATAATTTTGTAAACCCCTTTAATTCCAAATGACATTCCTGTATATTAGTAAGAATCACTTAAAGGGAACCTGTCAACAGATTTTATCCCATTAAACTACGAGTCTCTTCAGGTAGGGAATGAAATGTCCTTTCTAGAATTCCCTCTTTTATGTGAAATCTCACCCGTTTACCTATATATAAAAAAAAAACTCCTCTAAATTCAGGCAAATATGACTCTTCTCCCCTCATTTTCACAAGATGAGTCAAATTTAGTGAAAGGGAAGTGTCACTTCAGAAACTACTGTTCTATGGCACCTAGAAATAAGCTTTTATGTCATGTTAAAGATAAGGATCTCACCTTTCAGATCCCATCAGATTTATGGCTTTGTGAGCAACAGAACCAGAGGCATTAGTGATGGCTCGTTGGCGAATGAGCCGGCACCTTGTCGTGAACGACGGGAATCCGGCTCCCCTCAGTGAGGCGATGGCTCACTTAGCCCCGCCCCTAAACGGCTCACCGCCCCCTTTTAATCTGATATTATCAGGGTAAAAGTGGTGTGTTGTGGGGTGACTGACTGGCCTGCAGCTTCCTATTTTACATGTAGTATAATGTAGCCGACTCTTCTTAGTGATCGGAGCCGGCTCACTAGGAAGAGCCGGACTTCCCACCACTAAGAGGCACAGTCAAGTGAATGGGACTTAGCGGCCATTCCAGCCCCTATACAATGTAATTCATACTTATAGCATGGACAAAGGAGCGGACATCCGGATGGTTATAACCCCTTAGATGCCGCAGTCACTGAGCTAAAATATGAAGAGAATGAGTGAGAGGCTTCTATACTTGTGTCTGTCAGCAGCATTGATCAGATACATGACACAGGACAAGTTCAATGACTTACCCCGGGGCAAGCTTGGCAGTTCGTTGTACCCATGTGATGCCAGGTCGTGACACAGGGTGCCCAGGTGAAACTCATCAGCCGTTGCAAAAGCCGTGCACCGCATCACATCCTATAACAACATAATATTAGTCAACCAAAATACAGCAGAGTAAAAGTGTACCTGTCCTGGGAAAGCTGGGTGACAACCACTATACCGATCCTTACAAAAGCTTGTCACGTGACCTAAGCAGAATCATAGGTGCTATGATGTCTCCCGTACACTACACACAGAATCTAGGACATTATAGAGAAATACTGAGCTGAACTGTAATGAAAAAAACACTTGGGGTGAGATAGAAACTTACTATTAGCTCCAGCAGCCTCTGCCTGTGCCTCTCCTTTCTCACTGAGACAGCATCAGCAGGATCTTAAAGGGAACCTGTCACCAGGAGACCCATTTTTAGCACTCCCCCAGTCCCCACAGAGCATAGTACATAGACTGCCAAAGTGTTTTTGTATAAAAAAAAGGTTTTACAGAAAAAAAGATCTGTTATATTGTACCTTTCATTAGCATGTGATGTGTGACTAGGCAGTTGCCCACTGGGAGGGGCTGGAAAGGAGCAGTTCCCCCCCACCCTTGGGAAACATGTGACCTTTTCGAATATATGAATAACTCCACTCACTCAGGATTGGCTGTAGAGGAGCAGGGGGCGTCGCTAAGCCAAGTGATGGGTGTTTTCATATATTTGAAAAAGTCACATGGAGGAGCTGTTTCCCAAGGGTGGGGGGGGAGAACTGCTCCTTTCCAGCCCCTCCCAATTGGCAACTGCCTAGTCACACAGCAGATGCTAATGAAAGGTACAATATAACATATATTTTTTTCTGTAAAACCTATTTTGAATACAAAAACACTTTGGCAGTGTATGTACTATGCTCTGTGGGGACTGGGGGAGTGCTAAAAATGGGTCTCCTGGTGACAGGTTCCCTTTAAAGAACTAAAGAAGAACTATACCATTACCGAAAACTAAATAAAACCTACAGATACTCACCTGTCCTCCTCTTCTCTAAGCTTGACATGCCGGAATCACCTAGAAAAAAAGACTTATAATTAGCAGACCAGAGTGCAGGGACGATATCTTCAGCACTCTGGGCGACTAATTATTCACGCCCCCACACCTCCATCTCGCATGCTGGAGTGGGAGGTGACCTTATGCAGGGGGCATGCATAATTAGCAACCTGGAACGACGGACATCTCGTCCCTGCACTCTGCCCTGCTAATTATAAGGCGTGTCAAGCTTAGAGAAGACAAGCACTTTGGGTGATATAGAAACTTCCTATTATCAGCCTTTGTCTGTTCTGAGTGAGACAGGAACTTACTTTTAGCTCCTGGACCCCCTTGATTTTACATCTGTCTCCTTTCTCACTCAGAAGCATCAGAAGGATCATACAAGTCAATGTAGAGAGGTACTGACCTGTACTAATATAAATAAAGCACTCAGGGTGATATAGAAACTTACAGTTAGCTCCAGCAGCATCTGTGTTTGTGTCTTTCCTTTCTCACTCAGAAGCATCAGCAGGGTCATATAGAACCTTATAGATAAGTACTGACTAATAAAGCTCTTAGGGTGAGATAGAAACTTACTTTTAGCACCAGCAACCTCTGTCTGTGACTGTGTCTCTCCTTTCTCACTAGAGGCATTAGTAATATCATACTGATACTCATACAGGGGGCCGATCTGTACTGATGGGGAAAAACACTTGGGTGGAGATAGAGGCTGCTGCAGCTAATAGTAAGTTTCTATCTGTGTCTCTCCTCTCACACTCAACCCCATACATAACTATAGAGAATGGGATGTGTCGTGTTACCTCAGTTTTTGATAGGAAAGGCAGATTGGATCGGGACGGCTGCTTGGTTCTGGAGGACTTCAGGGGTCTCTTGGTGATTGGTCCTGGTGCAGTTTTTTCGGAGTATAATCTGGTCAGTGTCTTCTGTGTGACATGATGGGGGTTCCAGGATTTAGAGCAGGAGGAAATCCTGAACGGGGAACTGTATGCGGTAAATGGTCGCAGATGTGTCATAGCGGGAAGCACATCGGGCCTTGTGGTCCTGGACCCAGTTACCGATCTGCGTTGAACGTCCACATTTTGCCGTTTTCCAGTCCGACACATTTGTCTTATAATATTCGGTGTCTTTCGTAGGAGTCCACTCATGGTAACTGTCACAGAGCTGGAAGACAAACACATGTAGACCACCAGAAGGACCTCTACCACCAATGAATAGAGATGAGCCGACCCGATAGTCAGTTTTGGCCAGGTGACTCGGAAATATTGCCGGATTGGCTCGCCGAATAGCCAATGTGGCAAATTTACGCCCCCAACCATCTAGCCAGGGTTGTGATTGGCTAAGGGGAACACCCCCTAGCAAATCAGAGCCATGGCTAGTAGTAGGGGCATCAATTAGCCAGAATGTATGTTCGTCCACCAATCAGGCAATACGTCCGACTATCGAGTCCGCTCATCACTATCGATGAACAGTCCACTCACTGGGACCTCCGTGGGTGCCACAACACATACTATACATCTCAATGAGGAGGCGGGTACAGTAAATAAGGGGACTCCCATTCTGAACATTGTTTGGGCAACCCCCTCCCCACTTGGATACAAGTGATCACCGGTAGTCACAGTAGTTGGACCCCCCCCTACAATCAGACATCAATATGGTCATAAGACTATTATAACTAAATGAATGCAAGCAGAGATCTTGGAAATTGTGATTTTTTAAAAATTTTAGGACATTTAAAAAGGTTTTGTCCTAGGCACGACCCACATTCCAAGGCGTAGGTGGCCATATAGACATTATAAATGGGTATATGGATATATATGGGGCTCGGATACAGTGTTATGGGAGTCTATGGGAATTATTCTTAGTAATTGAAGAGTCTGAAGGATAAGAAGTCCATAAAATGTCATTGTGAAAGAAGTTGGGGGGTATTTGAGCTTTTTTCACCCCTTAGAGGGTATGTCATCATGGCTGGTAATTTCGCTTTTGAATGACCTTGTGCTCTTCTCTTCTACAGCCTAAAGAGATTCCACCCTAAATTCCCCATCTACATAATGTACAGGCTATACAGGATCCACATAAAATATTCATCTCTCTGCGCAGCGCTAAGGGGACTCGAACCTGCGACCTTCACGACCCTAGACGCAGCGCTTACCTGCATGAAGAAGGCCACGCCCACCGCCTGGATCTTCGCTAGCCCCGCCCATTACGGTTTCTTCATGTTGCCTATAGACGCTTCCTTCTGGCGGCCGCGTCTTGTTATTGGCAGCAGCAGATTCGATGAGGGCCGAAGATAACTTTCATTTTCTGGTTTAGAAAAAAAAAGGATGGAAAGTTATTGTGTAACGTGTGATATTTTATCAAAATTATTTTTATGGGGAAAAGATCAGTGTGAAAAGTAAAACTGAGGAAACAGTAAATACGCGAATGTGCGGAGGAGGGAAGGAGGATAGGTCTGGGCTCCGGCTACCTGCTGCAGCTGCTGGCTGTGTAGTGACTGCTAAGCCGGGAGAGGAGGCACCGCGGAGGGATATGTATGCGGCCGCTTTACCCGCTGCCTGCCTGTGTGTGTAGTTTGCGGCATGCGTGCAGTGTGTATGTGCGCCAGGGGAAAGAGCGGCTGATGTATAGTGCTGTGCGCTCACTTACCTCTGTCACTTACCTGGCTGATCACATTCACTGCCAGCAATGTGTATTGAAATGGGGAACTTCATGTGGACAGTGTGACACTATGGAGGAAGCCACAGTGCACTCTAATTTGTGCACTTTATAGCTGGCACTGTATATGAGGACACTGTATAGATGTCACTGTATATGGAGGCACCAATGATGTCATTGTATATGGGTGCACTGTACATGGAAGCACTATATAGATGGCACTGTATATGGAGGCACTGTATAGATGGCACTATTATAGCTGGCACTGTGTATGGGGACACTGTATAGATGGCACTACTATAGATGGCACCGTATATTGGGGGCACTGGATAGATGGCACTGTATATTCGGACAATATATATATGGGAGACACTATAGCTGGCACTGTATATAGGGGTATTGTATAGCTGGCACTGTATATAGGGGTATTGTATAGCTGGCACTATATATAGGGGTTCTATATAGCTAGCATTGTATATGGGGGCACTGTCTATCTGGCACTGTAAATGGGGTTACTATATAGCTGGCACTGTATATGGGGACACTGGATATATGGCACTGTATATGGTGACACTAATGTGTATGGGGGAACTTTATATATGTTACTGTATATCGGGGCACTATATAGATGGCACTGTATATGGGGGCACTGGATAGCTGATACTGTATAGATATCACTGTATATGGGGTCACTAGCTGGCACTATATAGCTGACACTGGATATATGGCACTGTATAAGGGGACACTTTATGCACTGTAATGTGTATGGGGGCTTTATATATGTTACTGTATATGGGGGCATTATATAGATGGCACTGTATATGGGGGCACTGAATAGGTGACACTGTATATGGGGATACAGTATAGATGTCACTGTATATGGGAGCACTGGATAGCTGACACTGTATATGGGGATACTGTATAGATGTCACTGTATAAATGGCACTGTTTATGGGGGCACTATATAGCTGGAACTGTATATGGGGACACTCGATATATGTTACTGTATATGGGGACACTTATGCACTAATTTTGTGGGGAATTACTATGTTACTGTATATGGGGGCACTATATAGATGGCACTGTATATGGGGCACTGGATAGCTGACACTGTATATGGGGATACAGTATAGATGTCACTGTATATGGGGTCACTATATAAATGGCACTGTATATGGGAGCACTATATAGCTAGCACAGAATATGGGGACACTATAGCTGGCACAGAATATGGGGACACTATATGGCTGGCACTGTATTATGGGAGCACTATATAGCTAGCACAGAATATGGGGACACTATAGCTGGCACTGTATATGGGGACACTATATAGCTGGCACTGTATATAGGGTCACTCTATATATTGCACTGTATATGGGGGCACTATATACCTGGCACTGTATATGGGGGCACTATATAGATGGCACTGTAAATGGGGGCACTTTCTGCGTGTGTATGATTTCCTAGCCTCATGTGTGTTACTGTACAGCAGATAATATTGTTATAAAACTTGTTAACTTCCCGTTTCTTCTTGCCCAGTCTCTACACCCACTAAACCCACAAGATGGAGACTCCCTGCCCGCTGTCTGCCAAGTATGAAGGGTGTGTGCCTACTGCAGCCTTCCCGCATACCACGTCTTGTGCAGGTTACATCGGGGCATATGGGGAAGTCAGTCAGGAAATTGCAGAACCTAGAGCTTCATGTGACTGATCCCGAGTCACCGTGACTCCACATTATCCTTATTATTAAACGTCTACATAACCCGGAGGGGGGGGGGGGGGGGGTGACCTCCCCTTTAAGTCACTGATTGCAGAAATAAATGCAACCATATGGATGGGAGGGAAGCAGATGGCACGGCTGCAGTTCCTAGGCTCAGCCACTATACAGATAACGGAGCTGTCCTTCCAAAACCATGTATGGATTCAAGTTATCTAATGGGATGGGGACCCCTTTAAGACCACTAAGGTGGGGGCTGCTGTACTTTTCTGTGTAATTGATTGTATTTCCTGGTTTTTCAGGTCCTTTGCTTACTTCACAGTCAAGGACCGGCTGCCGCAGATACTGACCAAAGTCATAGACACCATACACAGGAACAAGAACAAGTTTTTGGAAGACTATGGAGAGGTGAGTGATTGTCCCATAATCCACATTCATCACAAATCACAGGAGTTACACATGTTTTACTGGTCTCCATAAGGCAAGCTAGGAAATGAAACCACATCCCAGAGCGCCCTCCCTAGGATATAAGTATTACCACCCCTCATTGCCCTTTAAAGGGAACCTGTCACCAGATTTTTCACCTGAGATGAGTCAAGTTTAGTGCTTGCAGGGGGAGTTTCACTTCAGAAGCTCCTATCTTCTGTTCGATAGCACCTAGAAACATGCTGCTGGTGTCATATTAAAGGGCATCTACCACCAGGGTGAAGCACTGTATGCAAATGAGCCTAAGGGACTCCATAGGTGTTAATAAAGCATGGAGCCCCTCGGGCTCATTTGCATACATTCTTTTATCCTGGTGGTAGATGTCCTTTAAATATAGCATTCTCATCTTTCAGACCACATCAGGCTTGTGGTTCTGTGATCTACAGAACCAGAGATACAAACAGATACAAAAATGTCGGGAATTGAATTTTAACCTTAAGATCAAATTTCCAACTATGTCTTTAACTGTCTTTATCTCTAGTTCTGTATCTCTCAGAACCAGTAGCCTTATGCGATCTGAAAGATGAGATTCTTATCTTTAATATGACACCAGCAACAGGTTTCTAGGTGCTATATAACCAAAGACACTCTCTGTTCACTTGACTCCTCTCTGGTAAAATATGACTCTTCTCTGCTCATATGGCAATGACTTTGGAGGAGATTTTAGTTGAGATTTCACATAAAAGAGGGAATTCTAGTAAGGACATTTCATCCCCCATCTGAGGGGGCTGGTAGTTTAATGGGATAAATCTGGTGACCACTTCCCTTTAAGTAGTTGCTTCTGCTGGTTGAGCAGACCCCAGATGTGTGTTTTTTTTCAGGAGGGCATCGAGGCAGAGAAGAAGGCGATATCTTTTTTCTCCAAACTACGCAATGAATTGCAAACGGACAAGCCGATCCTGGCGCTGAGCGACCAGCAGCCCGATACACAGATCTGGAACCAGTACCTGGACTATCAGAAGACCCTACTGAGCAACGGTGAAGAGCCCAGCTGGTTCCGATCCCCCTGGCTCTATGTGGAGTGTTACATGTATCGCAGAATCCAGGAAGGGATGTGTCTGAGGTGAGAGCTTATTACACATCTGTGGCAGTCGGCATACTCGACCTGCTACTCGATTCATCTGGCGACCCAATGGACAGGCGATAACATGCTGATCAGACCAATGGGATTCACAAGATCTGAGGTCCTGTAACTGGACCCCACATCTTGTGGTCACCGGGAATCCCATTGGTCTGGCTTCTTATCTCCTATCCTTTGGATCATTCTTGTGGGACCCCTTTAAGAAAATTTTGTAGTGTATTACCCTAGGGAGGGGGGTAAAATGTAATCTTGGACAGTCCCTTTAATAGCACCCGCTATTGTGTTTTCACACAGCCCGCCCATATCTGGATTTGACGTCTTCGAGGATGTGAAGAAGGAGAGTTTCTTTCAGTCCCAGCCGGCCATGTTGTCTCTGTGCGCTCATCTCCAGGAGCTTAAAGGCAAAATGAGCGGCTTCAGTAACACGGAGGTGCGGGAGGAGATCCACAAACTGCTGCAGGTGAGTAACCAGCCAAAAAATATTAATTAATTAAAGGGGGTGAATGGGGTAATTGCTGTGTTATGATTAGGATAGATCATCAGTATCGGTTCATTGTGGGGGTCCTGTTCCTTACTCCACCGATAATGCAGGAACCGCTGACACTTGAACTCACACAACAAAGACCAAAGCATGTCTCCAATGTCTGCACAGTGGTCAAGTCAGGTTACTGCAGGTCATGTGAACAAGCCTCTGCGCTGCAGTAACCTGGCTTGGCCACTACATAGATAACGGAGCTGTGTTTTTAGCTTTGTTCGAGGTGTTATATCCAGTCCTTGCTGTGAATATCTGATCAGCAGGAGTACCAGGTTGCCAATCATTACATAGTGGTTGTGCTTGGTATTGCAGCTCATTTGCATTAGTCGTAGACGGCAGAAATACCAGACATCGGACCCCAACAAACCTATACTAAGATAATGGACTCCTTTGAAGGGATAATACAGCACCACAGCTGCCTATGGGTTTTACCTATTAATGCAGCTCAGTTTCATTGAAGGGAAGGGCATGGAGCTGCAATAGGGTAATTGAAACCCTAGGGTCTTTTATGTCTTAAAGGAATTGTTCAAAGTTTGATTATTATCCCTAAGGGATCTGTTCAGTGGGGGTCTCATTTTTGTATGAAGCAGCAGGTTGTGCATGCCTACTGCTGCCCCATTTAATTCTATGGTTGCGCCAGAAATTGACAAGCACAGCACTTATGTATATTTAGCACTCAGGCAGTGATTGAGAGTGTTGGATATGCATGAGCGCTGTGTTCTGCAATTTCTGAGACTCCCATAATATTGACTGGCGAAGGCAGTAGGTATGCTCGACTTGGCGCTCATGATTGTGTCCCAGCAGTCCCTGTGGATAGGGAATAACAAACTTGGAACAGCCCCTTTAAGATGCTCATTGGTAGGTAATATCCTGTATTTGTCACTTGTAGGTGTCTCTGTGGGGAAATAAGTGTGATCTGTCCATATCCGGGGGTCAGGACAACTCCCAGAAGACCAGCGTCCTGTCGTCACTGGAAGACTTCAAGGCGTTTATCCTGGTGGATGACATGGATTCTCTCTGGAACATCCTGTTAAGGAATCGAGATGGAAACAACGAGTCCCGGACAAGAGTGGACATAGTTCTTGACAATGCCGGATTTGAGTTAGTTACTGACTTCATCTTGGCAGACGCCATGTTGTCCCTGAACCTGGCCACGGAGGTTCACTTCCACGGGAAGGTCGGGCCGTGGTACGTATCAGACACCACAAAACACGACTACGACTGGACGATTCAGAAATGTCTGGCCACCAACAACAAGTGGATGTCAAAGTGCGGCCAAACCTGGAAGGAGAACCTGAAGAAGGGGCGCTGGGTGTACCACCAACATCTCTTCTGGACCCTGCCCCACGAGTACTGCACCATGGCCGAGGTGGCTCCAGACTTATACACCGAGCTACAAAAATCCGATTTGGTCTTATTTAAAGGAGACTTGAATTACAGGAAACTCACGGGAGACCGGAAGTGGGACTACACCGTGCCCTTCTCTGAGGCGCTCAGGTCCTTTCACCCCGCACCGCTGTGCAGCATCAGGACCTTGAAGGCCGACGTGCAGGTCGGGTTGCAGGAGGGGGTCGGAGAGCGACTCTCAGCAGCCGAAACGGATTGGATGATATCTGGCAAATATGGCGTCATCCAATTCAGTCCTGTAGTTTGATTAATTTTTCTGGTGTGTCTGTACTCATGACATGTGGAACATCACCCTTAAAGGGCTTGTCCATCTTACGTATGCCTATGACCTATTCATAGGATTTCAGATTGGTGTCAGCTGAGTCCGGCTTTAGAATGTATAGGGCTAATCATTTTGTGAATAAAGTTGGCTTTAGAATCAACACATGAGTGGAACAGCTCCTTTCTCTGTGTTGTGGCCAAGCCAGGTTACAGCAGCTCAAGTGAATGGTAGTTGCAATAACACAGTTTGGCCTCTATGTAGAGAATGGTGTTGTTCTACTGAGTGGAGGAAGCCAGAATCAGCTAGTCATGGGTATCTCTAGTATCAGACCCCAACGCTTCTATGGATAGGTCATTACTATACATCTGCTAGAAATCGTCTTTAAGCTGACCTTACTCATTGCATCTAAAGTGTACGGGGTCATTCTATTGAATTTGGAGATAATTCACTAACAAAGGTGTCCGGGTGGACCTACCCTCTTAGATTAGATGAAGAAAGAATTGGTTTTCAACCTCCTGATGCAAGGAAGAAGTTACCTTCCACCGACAGCAAGCAGAGATCTTAGAATGGTGATGTTTGCGTGGGGCACAGGGCCATGAGGTAGATTTCTACTGACACCTGGTGAATGTTTTCATGAATGTAGAGATAATGCTTGTTCTCCATGAAGTCCATGATTTTTTTCATGTATTTAGTGGTATCCTCCTCCACCGATGAAGAATCGGCCATGTTGGATTGCGCATGTCCGATCCTTTGCTCACAGGAAAGTTAAGCCGCCGCCAGAGCTATCTGAAAGCGTTTTACTCCCTTCTCTGCATGACAAGAGCACATACCTCAGTGCATGATCGGGGCGTACACCCTGTGATGACGCTGCCAGCGACAGTCCATGTGGTATATCCGCACTCGGATCCATTCTCTCGCTCTGATTTGTAATAATCGCTTCATTTTCTGCTTGAAATATATATTTTTGACTATCACCTTTATTGTGTCGTCTCATTTATCTTCTAGTGATTTAACAAAGTAAATTTTCACCTTTAATTTAAAGGGGTTGTCCAGCAGGGACATACAGTATACACCAAGATACATCAGTTTATACCCCTTAAACATGAATGCTCATCTCATCTTATTATGTCTTTGTTTCAGTCAGAGTTTCCAAATCCAGTGTATAATCCTACAATAAAATAAGATTCCGGCTGCCTGGGGTCAACACTAGGGGGAGCCAAGTGAGTCCAAAGTCCTAGGACGCCATTTTATTTCAGAAAAAAGCGGTAAAACAACCTTTAAGACCATGTCTGGAACATGGCCGCCATTTTGGATCATGAGGAGATATTTCCAATCATATGTAACAGATCAAAGAAAACCAAAATAGTCACAGAAATCGATTGTCGCAATCCGATTTCCAATATCTCTTAGAATATGAAAGCTTTTACCTCAGAAAGTTGCAAAAACAATCATTATGAACGTGGATGAGAGTTTGTGGAGAATCTGTGTGGTGAGGACATTGGAACCACAGCAGATATTGCGAATATGATTGCGGCAATCGCTTTCTGAGACAATTCTGGTCTTCTATGATCTGATACTTTTCCTTTGATCCAAAATGGCGGCTTTCAAGATGGCGGTCATGTTCCGGAAATGGCCTAAAAGACAGGATATGTCTGAGACCGAATAAAATTAGGGAGACTGGAAGATGAAGGGAGGCAGACATATTGCGTAAACATTAGAGATGACCACCAACAGGGATTTGTGGTGAATTTTGAGAAGGGAGACCACCCTTCTCAATATTGGAAAACCCAGCTTTCCCAGGCACTTATTGTTATGTTTTTTGCCACCTTTTATTAATTTGTGAGGAGATATATTACAAAATAAATAATATATTACTAAAATAATTCTTTATTGCGTGTTTTTAAGCAGAAACGTCACTTCAGTTATCAGAGCAGATTTATAATTAGGAACAGCAGAAAAACACCGCAGGCTGCAGTTACGCCGCTTTGGCCGCTAGGTGGAGTCTTTGAGCTGCGTCCAAACATAAACGCGTTGCTCTCGGCTTCCGTCGTTCGCGCAGGCTTGTGGGATCTCGGAAAAGATGGCGGTGATTATCCTCTGCAGGGCGGCCGGTGCCCGGGCAATGTCACGTAAGTCATCCGGGAACAGCGCGGATATAGGAGGACCGAGACCACGGCTGTCATTATATGTATCCCGCTATGTATACACTGCGGACTGACACCACATCAGCGCCCTGCATAAGGCACTACATGTCCCAGCAAGTCTCTCCACTGATGCTGTATTATACTCCACAGCTGCACTCACGTATTCGCTGCGGTCAGATTCCACTTTTACATTCAATGTACATTACTTATCCTGTACTGATCCTGAGTTACCATCCTGTATTATACCACCAAGCTGCACTCACTATTCTGGCGCTGGTGCAGTCACGTGTACCATACATGACATTACTTATCCTGTACTGACCGCTGAGTTACCTCCGTATTATACTCCAGAGCTGCACCTCACTATTCTGCTGCTGGTGCAGTCCTGTGTCATACATGACATTACTTATCCTGTACTGACCCTGATTACATCCTTTATTATCTATACCCAGACTGCACTCACTATTCTGCTGCTGGTGCAGTCACTGGTACACCATGACATTACTTATCTGTCACTGACCTGAGTTACATCCTGTATTATACCCAGAGCTGCACTCACTATTCCTGCTGGTGCAGTCACTGTGTACATACATGACATTACTTATCCTGTACTGATCCTGAGTTACATCCTGTATTATACTCCAGAGCTGCACTCACTATTCTGCTGCTGGTGCAGTCACTGTGTACACATGACATACTTTCCTACCTGACCCTGAGTTACAATCCTGTATATACTCCAGAGCGCACTCACTATTCGGCTGGTGCGTGCACTGTGTACATACATGAAACTACTTATCCTGTACTGATCCTGATTTTACATCCTGTATTATACCCCAGAGCTGCACTCACTATTCTGCTGCTGGTGCAGTCACTGTGATTTGATCATGAGAGATATTTCCAATCATATGTAACAGATCAAAGAAACCAAAAATAGTCACAGAATCGATGGTCGCATCCGATTGCCAATATCTCTTAGATATGAAAGCTTTTACCTCAGAAGTTGCAAAAACAATCATATGAAGTGGGGGATGAGAGTTTGTGGAGATATGTGTGGTTGAGGACATTGAAACAGCAGATATTGCGATATGATTGCGGCAATCGCTTCTGAGACAATTCTGGTCTTTATGATCTGATACTTTCCTTTGATCCAAATGGCGGCTTTCAAGATGGCGGTCATGTTTCCGAAATGGCCTAAAAGACAGGATAGTCTGAGAACCGAATAAAATTAGGGAGACTGGAGTATGAAGGGACAGACATATGCGTAAACATTAGAGATGACACCAACAGGATTTGTGGTGATTTGTGGAAGGAGACCACCCTTCTCAATATTGGAACCCTTCCCAGGCACGTATTGTTATGTTTTTGCCACCTTATAAGTTTGTGAGGAGATATTTACAAATAAAATATAATTACTAAAATATTCTTTATTGCGGTTGTACAGAGAAACGTCATCAAGTATCAGAGCAGAGTTATAATTAGGAACAGCGAAAACACGCAGGCTGCAGTTACGCCGCTTTGGCCGCTAGTGGAGTCTTTGAGCTGCGTCCAAACACTAACTGCGTTGCTTCGGCTTCCGTCGTTCGCGCAGCTTGTGGGATCTCGGAAAGATGCGGTGATTATCCTCTGCGGCGGGCCGGTTGCCCGGGCAATGTCACGTAAGTCATCGGGAACAGCGCGGATATAGGAGGACCGAGACCACGGCTGTCATTAATGTATCCGCTAGGTTATACACTGCGGACTGAACACCACATCAGCGCCCTGGCATAAGGCACTACATGTCCCAGCAAGTCTTCCACTGAGCTGTTTATACTCCACAGCTGCACTCACTATTGCTGCTGGTGCAGTCATGTTACATACATGACATTACTTATCCTGTTACTGATCCGAGTTACATCCTGTATTATACCCCAGAGCTGCACTCACTATTCTGCGCTGGTGCAGTCACGTGTACATACATGACATTACTTATCCTGTACTGACCCTGAGTTACATCCTGTATATACTCAGAGCTGCACTCACTATTCTGCTGCTGGGCAGTCTGTGTACATACATGACATTACTTATCTGTACTGACCCTGAGTTAATCCATGTATTATACCCCAGCGTGCACTCACCTATTCTGCTGTGGTGCAGTCACTGGTACATACATGACATTACTTATCCTGTACTGACCCTGAGTTACATCCTGTATTATCCCAGAAGCTGCACTCACTATTCTGCTGGTGCAGTCACTGGGTACATACATGACATTACTTATCCCTGTACTGATCCTGAGTTACATCCTGATATTACCCAGAGCTGCACTCACTATTCTGCTGCTGGTGCAGTCACTGTGTACATACATGACATACTTATCCTGTACTGATCCCTGAGTACATCCTGTATAGTACTCCAGAGCTGCACTCAACTATTCTGTGGTGCAGTCACTGTGTACATACATGACATTACTTATCCTGTACTGATCCTGAGTTACATCCTGTATTATACCCCAGAGCTGCACTCATATTCTGAGCTGGTGCAGTCACCAGTGTACATACATGAACATTACTTATCCTGTTATGATCCGTGTTACATCAATCCTGTGTTACACAAGACTGCCCAGAGTGCACCAGAGCTGCACTCACTATTCTGCTGCTGGTGCAGTCACAGTGTACAGGCAGTCCCTGGGTTACATACAAGATAGGGTCTGAAGGTTTGTTCTTAAGTTGAATTTGTATGTAAGTCGGAACTGTATATTTTATCATTGTAATCCCAGCCAGAACTTATTTGGTCTCTGTGATAATTGGATTTTAAAAATGTTGGGTTGTCATAAGAACCAGGATTAACAATAAAGCTTCATTACAGACGCCTGTGATAATTGTATAGCTAGGACTAAAGTACAATAAATTACCAATGTCCAGAGGTCCGTTTGTAACTAGGGGTCGTATGTAAGTCGAGTGTTCTTAAGTAGGGGACCGCCTGTACATACATGAGGATGAGACCCTTCTAACATTCCGTTTGTCTTCTTTTTTAGGCCCACAGCTCTCGTCACTGGCCGCCTCTGTTCCCGTGGTCCTGCAGCAGAGGAATGTACATCACTCTGTCATTCCTCATGGCAAGCCGGGGCGCTCTGCAGTCAGCGGGGTGGTCGCCACAGTCTTTGGAGCGACAGGATTTCTGGGGCGCTATGTTGTCAATAGATTAGGTAATGTAATGCACCTGGAGGCAGTGTGTGTGTCAGTACCCTCCTGCAGCCACCAGGGGCCGCTGTTTGCATCTGAATATTCTGCAGTTCTAAATGGAGCACTAATCATGGATAGGTAAAAGGGGCTTTTATTCAGAACTCTTCCCCCCCCCCCCCCCCCCCAGTGGTTAACCCCTTAAAGTGATAAGTGTTTAATTCACTCTTATTCTATATTTCAGGACGTATCGGCTCACAGGTCATCATCCCTTACAGATGTGACCAGTACGACGTCATGTATCTCCGACCTATGGGTGATCTGGGACAGTTACACTTCATGGTAGGTGTCTAAATTCTCTTAAAGGGGGGACAACCTGTTGATATTGGGAGACCTAACTATTTTGACCCTACTTTGACCCCTTCCTACTGATCACAAGAACTGGTCCCCTGACATCAGACTCTCATTGACCAGCAAATTATCCCTTTATCGAGTTTTTAATTGCAGGGATGCCCCTATAAAGTTACACCCAGAAAGGGTTCTCTGGGATTAAACAGCGCCACACCTGTCCTCAGTCTGTATCTGGTATTGCAGCTTAACTTGGTAATAGTGATTGGGGTTGAACTGCAATACGACACACAACCTCAGTGCAAATGTGGCGCTTGTTTTGGAAGGAAACTTCACAGTTTTAGATGTGGATTTTAAGATCCGGCCACAATAATGAGGTGTTTTTTTTTTTTAGGAATGGGATCCAAGGGATAGAGACTCCACCAGGCAGGCGCTGCAGCACTCCAATGTGGTCATCAACCTTGTGGGGAAGGAGTGGGAGACAAGGTAAGTTCACCCCATATAGGGGATCACTGGGGGTCTGACTGCTGGGACCTTCAATAATCACTAAAAAAGACCTGAAGCCAGTGATCGGGGAAGTACTGATCACTACGGTTAATGTTGGGTGTTTGCTGCATGGAGGGAGCTTAAAGGGGTATGACCATGAAAACAAGATTGTTAAATATACTCAGGATAACAGAATAACACATTCTAATAATAATTCTTTATTTCACTATTAACAAAAATACAGCATTTTACAAATTTCCAACCTGTCAGTCCTAGTGTACACGATTTCAGTTGCCTCGGAATCTGACCGTAAATATCCTGAGTATGGTGGGCAGGGCAGATTCTTCTCATGAATAGCTTCTCATGTCTGCACATTGCAGTGTGATCTATGCCCCTCCCCCTCCATTATAAAACAGCTCAGACACTTCTTGCCAGCAAGCAGCAGTGATGGCACTGAGTGATAGGAGTTAAGGGCCTGGAGGGAGGAGCAGGACTCATTGTCATTGTAGACTTAGAACCTAGAGTTCTGCTCCTCCCTTCAGGTCCTGCACAAAGTATAATCCAATGAATCATCTGTGATTGGAGTCTTCCTTTAAGGGGTTAATAAACGCTTGCCATTTCTTTCTCCCTTTTTAGAAATTTCAAATTCGATGACGTATTTGTCAATATTCCAAAAGAAATCGCAACGTTGGCCCAGGAAGCGGGAGTGGAGAAGTTCATCCACCTTTCCCATCTCAATGCCGACATGAAGAGTCCTTCAAAGCTGCTGAGGAATAAGGTGAGATGGAGCCTTCAAGGAAAATAAACTATGGAGGAGCTCCTAAAAATGACACCCTGGGAGGGGACTTGGTTCAGCTTCGCAATTTACCATCAAAATCCATTATGATAAACCAGGGACTTCTCATAGATCCTGGCACCGGGACTGTTGTAATCTTCTTATATTTTATATTCATGGTCTCCTCCCTTCTAAAAATCAACTTTAACATTATGCTAATGAGTCGGAAGGGCTCTAGGGGTGTTGTTACCAGAGCCCCTCCTTGCTGTAGCTTACACAGTGCAGTAGCACTTCCTCCTCCTACTGTGGGAGATTATATCAGGCAATGGGAGGAGGAAGTGCTGAAGGAGCAGCGATGTAGGGGGGAGACAGTGTAACAGCCTGTGAAGCTACATCACGGAGGGGTAACAACTCTAAGAGCCCTTCTTGCTCACAAGCATAATTATAATAGTTGATTTTAGAAGGCAGGAGGCCATGGATAACAAATATAAGAAGATAGCTACAGTCACAGTGCCTGGATCTATGAGTAAGTGTTCCCTTTTTATCATGGATTTTGATGGGACGTTTCCAGTATATATTGAAACAAAACTACCGATATAGTTTACTAAAATTTAAACTACACATACTTGTCTACCGCCATGATCGCAGGGACGCGATGTCCGGAGCTCCGGGCTGTTAATTTATTCACGTCTCTCATGTGTCGTCACCTCCCTTCCCTGCAGGGAGAAGTGACGTTACACATTAGACGTGAATAATTAAACATGAATAAACATTAAAGGGGTTTTTCCACGAAGAAAAGTTAGGCCCTATTCACAGGATAGGGCATAACTTGCTGATTAGTGGGGGTCTCGGTGCTGAGACCCCAACAGATCACGAAAATATGGGGTCTCGCCTCCCTCCTTTGGACCCCTCGTCGCTCCGTCAGAGTAATGGAGCAGACCGTTCTGCACCATTAATCTCTATGGAGCTGGCGCAGATCGGTGAGCGCAAAGCTCGGCAATTTCCGTCAGAAACATAGAGAAATACTAAAGTGGAACAGTCATGCGCGGCCGTCTGCTCCATTAGTCTGACGGAGCAACGGGGGGTCCGACTGAGGTACGTGGGACCTCGTTTCGTGATCAGTGGGGGTCCCCGCACTGAGACCCCCACTGATCAGCAAGTTAGGCCCTATCCTGTGGATAAGGCTTAACTTTTCTTTGTTGGAAAAATCCCTTTAAGACTGCAGGAGCTGCACCTCATAAAGCAGCCTCCCCTTTTAGGGTCTGTGGACCTTGATGTGATGGCAAGTCCCATCACTATGCATCAAATAGGAACGTCTTCTTTAAGGGGTTGAAAAACATGACTGCTTTTGTAAAAACAGCTCCTCTCCTGACCGTGGGTAGTTCCTGGTATTGCAGCTCAGCTCCATTAATTTCTGTACTGTGGAGCTGCAGTACCGGCACCAACCATGGTCAGGTGTGGCGCTGTCTGTAAGGAGAGCAGCCATGATTTTTAACCTGTGGAGAACCTATTATGTGCACGCAGACCTGTTCCAATGCCTCATGACTGCAGGATCGGTCTACCAGTCGATGAGGACCACGCTGCGCTCCTGTCAATGACCTTTTGTATCATTTTAATTTAACTCTTCGTCGCCCTGTCTACAGGCGGTGGGGGAGGAAGCTGTGAGAGAAGCCTTTCCCGAAGCCGTTATCCTGAGGCCCGCGGAGATATACGGTCGGGAAGACAAGTTCCTAAATTATTACGCAAGTATGTCCGAATTTTCTTTTCTCAATTCTTTTGAGTTACTGATTGGTGGATCCTATAGCTGGATACAATGTGTGTCACTACAGGACTAATTTAAAGGGGAACCATATATGCACATCCTGGCTCCGCCCCTCTGACGCTCTGAATATAGCATTGAAGCATTAATTAGCTTTTTTTTTTTTTATTGTAACCCCTTGTTGCAGACATGCGCTGGTTCGGAGGAGTGCCGCTCATCTCTCTGGGCCAGAAGACGGTGAAGCAGCCCATCTATGTGAGTATAGGGAGCGTCATATGGCGGTATGTGCAGAGGACTGGGTCGCTTGGTTGTAACCTCGCTGCTTTACAGGTCGTGGACGTCGCCAAAGCCATCGTCAACATTATCAAAGACCCCGACTCAGCCGGAAAGACGTACGCCTTAGCTGGGTAAGTTTTAGGATGAGACAACAAGACTCTCCTGCTACTACACTGATAACAGCATTGTCCCAAGTTTGATTTGTTATCCCCTTATTACAGACGCATAATAATCTGATCAGATGAGGGGGGGGGGGGTCCTACTGCTGGGGTCACATAAATCTGTCCCTCTTATAGACAGTGAATGCGAGTCCTGGAGAGACCTTATCGCTGTTCTCAGCAATTTCCCATAATAATACAATAGTGTGTTAGGACACATTCGCTGCCTTGTGTGGGTTTCCTCCGGGTCCTCCGGTTTCCTCCAACACTCCAAAACATACTGGTAGGATGATTAGATTGTGAGCCCCATGGGGACAGGGACCAATCTGACATGCTTTGTGCAGTGCTGCGTAATCTGTGTGTGCTATATAAATAAAGGAATTATTATTAACCTTAGTTCGATCAAGTAGTGAGCATGGGACCCTCATTACTCGTGATCAGTGGGGGTCCCAGCAGTCAGGTCTCCAGCGATCGGATTATTCTGTCGATAGGGAAATAATAATCAAACTTGGGACAACCCCTTAATGGGAATCTACCTATAAAATCCATCATCAGGGACACTTACTCATAGATCCAGGCTTGTGACTGTGGTAATCTTCTTATATATGTCATCCATGGCCTCCTCCTATCTAAAGTCAACTTTTTAAAGAAGGATCCCAAAGGGGGAGTTACCGAGGCCCCTCTGTGCAGCAGATTCACAGGCTGTTACACTGTCTCCCCCCTGCTCCCTTAGCACTTTCCCTCTCTCAGCCTGTTGTAACCTCACTGTAGCAGAGGGAGTTTCGGCACACAGTGGTAGGGGGAAGTGCTGCACAGTGTAACAGCCTGTGAAGATGGAGCACAGTGAGGGTCTGGTAACACCCCCTGGATTATTAGCATGATTGTAAAAATTATTTTTACAAATTTATAAGAAAAAGATTTTGCACAATTTTAAAATGTTGATGCTAGTATTCCTCCTATTCATGGCACTGTAGAAAAATAATAAAAACCCCAAGAGTGTGCCATGCCACCTAGGAGCGGGGACTAGGGTCAGGCGAATACTCGCTTGGACTTCTGGGATTGGAGGGACTTCATATCTCTTCCATTTTTACCTGTTGATGACTCTTAGACACCGTAGTAGCAAAATACCCTGTTTCCCCTAAAATAATACATCCCCCGAAAATAAGACCTAGTACAAGTTTGTTCAGGCTTAGAAATATAAGGCCTCCCCTGAAAATAAGACCTAGTGTCAGCCATTGCATCAGCTCCCCCCACGCCATACATTAGTATTAGTAAATCTTTTAGATGCTGCAGAAGTTGTCACACAGGGAAGATGTGTTGTGCTGCAGATGTGATCCCAGCTACTAGGATAAGAAGGGTCATTTATGGAAAGTGCTTTTACTAAACATGAGAGACTAGGGCCAAAGATTCTAATAGAAATGGAGTCACAAGAAATACAGCATGAAATTCAGAGTTTGGAGAGTCATAAGGATGTTAGAAAAGTAGATTTTTTGTTCAACGATAAATGTAAATTCTTGTTCATGGAAAAATCAGAATCCCCTGAAAATAAGACCTAGTTCCTCTTTAGGAGCAAAAAATTTATATAAGACACTGTCTTATTTTCGGGGAAACAGGGTAGACTGTGTATCAGGCCCCAAGGTTTTCCAATAATACATTTGGATGTGTTTCCCTGGTGGTCTGGATGCAGCGCTGAAAATGGCCTGGTGGTCTGGATGCAGCGCTGAAAATGGCCTGGTGGTCTGGATGCAGCGCTGAAAATGGCCTGGTGGTCTGAGCATGGCGCTGAAAATGGCCTGGTGGTCATGTGACTTCTGAAACTTATGGCCTGGGCAGTGGGGTAGGCTGGTTGCTGGGGGGGGCAGTTAGTTGGAACAAGGTATATTTGATGTATTATTTCACATTCCCTCTGCCCCAACCTGGATTAAGTTTAAAAGGAAAATGGAAAAACCCCTTTAAGCATCAGGTGAAGGTTATGGGTCATCAGTCAGGATGTGTGACCCGGGCCTCACTGATTTGGCTATATGGCGCTGGAAATGCACAGAGCAGTAGCTGCATATTCCTATACACTGCAGTACCCCAGCACTGCCACTGTAGTGTGGATGGAGCCTTAGATATGTCCCCCCTGTATAGCATCCATACACCATACACACCCTATTGACATGACCCAGACCTGCCAGGAGGGAGGACGTGCCCTCTAGTGGGGTCCACTGGTGATAAAGACGACGTGTTTTCCTCTTTCCCCAGGATCTTTTGGTCCGGCTGAGAGATGAAAACGTTCCATTAAGCCTTTTATCTCCCGTAGATCAGCGCCGGGTAATGTCCTGGCCGCAATGTGCAGCTGAGTGCAGGGAGGATCCTTCATTCTCACTGTAGATGTACAAGTAGGCGGTGGCCACTGTGCTGTCCTGTGTCCTCTTGTGTCATGGCTGACCTGCAGGGGGCACCCTATGTCCTCCTCCTGATCTGCAGATCTATGAGGGTAACACCTGCTGCAATGTAATGACGTCACTTTATGTCTCTGTGTTTTGGTTTTTCAGACCCCATCGGTATCTTCTTCAGGACATGGTGAAATACATCTTTGCCGTAGCTCATAGACCTCTGCTGCCATATCCGCTGCCTCGCCCCTTGTATCAGTAAGTACACTTATACCATACAGGGGTACGACCTCTAGTGATCCACAGGAGCTGGGACCCCTTCATTCCAATCATTGATGGGGTCCTAGGATTCCTCCCCTCCCCACCATGATGAAGGCTTATCACAGGGCTGAAGTTTTTTCAAAAGGATGGGTCCCTTTTATGAAAGTTTAAAGGGAACCTGTCATCAGATTTTCCCTTTAAACTAGCAGCCCCCTCAGGTAGGGTATGAAATGTCCCTTCTAGAATTCCCTCTCATCCATTTACCTATAAAAAAAGAAAAATGTCATCCAAATTCATGTGACAATGAGCAGAGAAGAGTCATTTTTGGCCTGAGATGGATGAGCAGGGCTGTGGAGTCGATAAACCAAACTTTATTTTTCACTAAATCTAATATCCGACATTTATGCCCCTTTCACACTTGCGTTTTTCACGCACGTTTTCTGCGCGTGCTTTTGACGCGCAGAACTTGCATTGCACTCTGACCCATTGTAACCAATGGGTCTTTTCAGACTTGCATTTTTTTTAACGCGCATTTAAATCTCTTGCAAGTCACACGTGTGAAAAAAGCACCATACAAGTCTATGGAGATGCATCAAAAAGGCATTGCACTCTGAGACACACGCAAGTGCAATGCGTTTTTCACGCATCAATTGCCATAGAAAAGTTAGAGCTCAGTCCATTTCACGCGCATTATCTGCATGTGAAAAACGCATTGAAATTGCATTGAAAACGCGCGTAAAAAACTGAGACACTGAACAAACTCTGACTGAAAACTGACTGAAAACTTGCACTCTGATGTAAAATGTGCGTTTTTCACTGACCAAACCCTGATCGCTCCCTGATCAAACTCTGACGTGATCTGCAACGCAAGTGTGGAAGGGGCCTAACTCTGTAATCCTGTTTTCCTGGTCCCTCTAGCAGGGCTGAGATAAATGCGGCCGTTCCTCACCCCAGGGCCTTATTCCTCTGATCTGTAGGGGAGAAACTTCACTACTGAGCATGTACATAAAGTGCAGCCACATTCATCTCAACTAAAAGCCTAGAAGAGGGTGCACAGGCCGTGCCACAGGCTAATGGTGCAGGAGGCCGGGTAGTGGTGATTGCAGCTGAGAAGTCCTCAATGCTCCCAGGTCCTCTTCTGCCGCTCCGCTCTGTGTCCTCATGCTGGACACTGCTCTGGGTCTTGCACAAGGCAGTTACAACCAGAGTGGCTCAGGGGAGCTGGAGAGGACCCAGGAGTGGTAAGTACTTGTCAGCCGTGGTCTGCGGCTGCTCTATGTGTTGTGGCTCCTGACACTGGTTGTATGTGTCGAGGTCAGGACCCAGAGCAGAGCGCCCTCAGTAGTGGTAAGTACTTCTCAGCTAGTACTGTACTGCTCCTGGGTTCTCTCCTGCTTCTGGTACTGTCCTGCTCCAGAACCTCTCCTGCTTCTCCACTCTGTGTCCTGACTCCGTACAATGGTTGTATTTGGCGGCGCAGGAGCCAGAGCTGAGTTGCCCAGGGGAGCTGGAGAGGACCCAGGAGTGGTAAGTACTAAGTGTCAGCCGCACTATACTGCTCCGAGTTTTCTCTTGCTCCTGAAGCAGTTCCGCTCCCTGCTCCGGGTCCTCTCCTGCCACTCTCCTCAGCTATGTGTCCTGATGCTTGTTGTATGTGTCAGGACCCAGGAGTGGTAAGTACTTGTCAGCTGTACTGTACTGCTCCTAGGGCTTTTATCTTCCGCCCTATAGCACTTAGGAACATGTTGCTGGTGTTATATTAAAGATAAGTGTCTCATCTTTCTGATCACATCAGATGTGTCATTCTGTGACCTGCACAACCGGAGATGGATTTTGGATTTTTATCTGATACTCACAATTTCAACTATGTCTCTAACTTCCTGCACCTCCCGTTTTATAGATCACTGATTACAGAGTTGAAAGATGAGCTCCTTCTCTTTAATATGTCATCAGAAGCATTATTCTAGGTGCTATGGAACTGACAATCGGGGTGTCTGAAGGGACATGACTCCTATATCCTCTAAAATTGACTCCTCTCTGGCAAAATATGACTCTTCTCTGATCATTGTCACGAGAATTTCAAAGGTGAACGGGTGAGACTTCACACGAAAGTGGGAATTGCAGAAATGACATTTTATCCCCAACCTGCGAGTTGAAGGTCAAGAGCTGGATTCCTAATTCTGGATTGGGTGGACTGGTGCTCCCCAGTGGAATAGAGGAGTCCCTGTAATTGGGGATATAGTTAGTTTTCCTCCATAAGATTAGTGTACAATGTCTACAACTTCCCACAATGCAAAGCACCTGGAGGCAGCAATGGATGATGGGGGATTTTGGTTCTGAATCCTGCAGAATTGTGAGCGCAGCTGGATAGTGAAGTGTGGCTGCAAAATTTTGGTGCAATTCTTCAGTCGGTAAATTTAGCGATTAGTCTTACTAATAGTGACTCCTCCTTCCTTCCTCCTTGTAGTTTGGTCGCTCGCTTCTTCGAACTGAATCCGTTTGACAAGTGGACGAGCCGCGACAAAGTGGACCGAGTGAGTAGAACCTTCCCTGTCCAATTACAGACAGCCATTGTTATGCTCTTAAAGGGATCTACCATACAAAGCTGCAGCCAGTGTTAGGTATTGTCCCTGTACAGATGTGTAATCATACCTTTATGTGTGTTGTTAGTAGCTGCAGGACTGTGAAATATGGATTTATATTCCAGGATTCTAGCACTGGAGGTATGTCCTCTCACTGCTGTGCTCTCTGTAGCCAATGTTAGGTATTGTCCCAGGAGAGATGTGTAATCAGACCTTTCTGTGTGGTGTTAGTAGCAGCAGGACTGATAAATACAGATTTATAATCCAGGATAGTAGTTTGGGCCGGTCCTCACACTGCTGTGTTCTTGGTTTCTCTGCACAGCCCTTATCCTATGAGCATTGTGTAAAAACGGTGGCAGTCTGTTGGGTTCAATGCTACAGCAGTCGCACAGAAAGGTAGGTGGCTTTAGAGCCATTAAATGCACAGACCACAGCAGTGTGAGGACACAACCCCTGTACACAATAATAATCTTTATATAGTGCCATCAAATTTCCCTGGAATATAAATGCGTATTTCACAGTCCTGCTGCTACTAACACAACACACACATCTCTACTGGGACAATACTCGGCACAGGCTGCAACTGAATGCAAAGGGATTGGAGCACAGCAGTGTGAGGATAGATAAAGGCATATTAAGACGTTATTTTAAATATCACAGTCCTGCTGCTACTAAGAACACACAAAGGTATGATTACACAGATCACCAGGGACAATAACCCAATACAGGCTGCAGCTGAATACAGTAGGATGAGGTCACACCCCCTTTGCTATAATCCTGGAATATAAATCCATAGTAGCAACAGGACTGTGAAATAATAAAACATGCAAAGGTAATAATTACACAGATCTCCTGGGACAAACCCCAACACTGGCTGCAGCTGAATACAGAAACCTCACACCGAGAACAGACCCCAATACCACAATCCTGGAAGGTGAATCCATAACTCACAGTCCTGCTGCTACTAACAAAGCACACAAAGGTCTGATTACACGTCTTATCACATCTCTCCAAGGTCAATACCCAACACTGGCTGCAGCTTAATGCAGAGAATTCGGAGAACAGCAGTGTGAGGATATGTTACAATCATGGAATATAAATCCACATCTCACAGTCCTGCTGCTACTAACAAAAGTAAAAAAACTAACACAGGGGTCTGATTACAAAGCTCTCCAAAGGTCAGTACCCTACACTGGCTGCAGCCTAATGCAGAGAATTCGGAGAACAGCAGTGTGAGGAGATGTTACAATCATGGAATATAAATCTATATATCACAGTTCTGCTGCTACTAACAACATACATTGCACCGATCTCCACGACCGATATTTAACAGACTCTGCATAGAGCACAGAAGGGTGAGAACAGACTTGGATAGATGTGACAGCTATTCCTCCTGACTCTTCCCATACACATGCACACACCACTATAACACCATTCTTGTTGCTTTACTCCCTAGTTCCACATCACAGACAAGAAGTACCCCGACCTCCCCGGCCTGGAGGACCTCGGCATCCTCCCGACCCCCCTGGAGCAGAAGGCCATCGAGGTCCTGCGCCGTCACCGGAAATACCGCTGGCTGGACGCTGAGCTGGACGTGGCTAAGCCTGCCACCCCTGTGCACTTCTGAGCGAGACTCGTGCTGACACCTCCCGTGTACATACATAACTATTAAATATCGGTATTGTCGCCTTTATCTGCTTGTGTTTATCATTTGATTCCGCATTCTACTTAGATCCTTTGACCCCCACGATCATCTTGATAGTAAGTGTCCAGCTTCCCTGCAGCGCCTCCGCAGGAGATGCCAAGTATTACACTGTGTCCATTCAAATCATTGAGCTCTCTGGACCCTTCCTGAGAGAAACGTTTTGAGTCCCGATCGGTAATCGTGGTTGAGGAGGGACTATTGGGCAGCTCAAAGCGGAGAGATCAGAGCACAGCAGTGTGAGGACACACCCCAACATTAAAGGGAGCAGCTGGTGGAATCTAATAACTGAGTTCGAGGGTGCTGATTTTTTTTTAACCATGGAGCAGATATAGGTGTCTGTCTGTAGTGGAGTTACAGACGGGTGCAGGCACCCTGGTCAGCGAGCCTTAAAGCTCCTATATGGGGCCTGTTAAAGGGACGGTACTTAAGGGAAATCTACCATGAAAATCCACCATGATAAACCAGAGACATTGCTCATTGATCCAGGAGCCGTGACTGTGGTAATCTTCTTATATTTCTTATACGTGGCTTCCTCCTTTCTAAAATCAACTTTTAAAATGATTGCTCAAGGAGTTGTTACTAGAGCCCCTCTGTGCAGTAGCTTCACAGTCTGTTACACTGTGCAGGAGGACATCTTTCCATCCCTCTGCCTGCTGTAATCACAAGACAGCAGAGGAAGTTCCAGAACACTGTGAGAGGTTCTACAGCACAGAGGGGCTCTGGTAACACCCACCAGGACCCTTTTGACTTATTAGCATAGTTTTAAAAGTTGATAGTAGAAGGAAGGAGGTCATGGATAACAAATATAAGACGATTATCACAGTCACGGTGCCTGGATCTATGAGTAATGCCCCTGGTTTATCATGATGGATTTTATTTTTTTTTTAAAGGGATTGTCTAAGGACTGAAAATATGGCTGCTTGCTTACAAAAAACAGCGCCAAACCTGACCTAGGATAGTGTGTGATTATTGAAACTAAACTTGAGCTGCAATACCGGCACAAACCAGAGCCAGGTGTGGCGCTGTTTTTTTGTTTGTTTTTTTTAAAGACTCCCCCTTTAAGAAGACATCACTCATCACTTCAGTGCACCAAATCGTGTAAATCTTCCCCTTTAAGACAGTGAACACTACAGCCAGATCCAGTTTCAAAGTGTTAGATTTTGGGGAACATCCGTCGCCGACTCATCCGAGGAGAATCCTGGCAACTTCAAGGAATATCAAGATCCGAGGGTCAATGTCCGGCCGGGGGGTCACACAATCCAATCTCCGCTTCTTGTATCACTTACTCAAGTTCAAAGAGAGACTCGAGGAGATGGACTCTTCCGGGGGGTGAAAATAGAAAGATCCGTATGTAGACAGGAGCATAAATAACGGGCAAGCGGAGGGGGACTTCACGGGTGGGGAGGGGGCACAGGTGGGCAGAGGGGTGCTTCCATCTGCTCTTTGTTATTCCTTACATCTGGTGTGTACATCAAAGGGATCATCGTAAACACCTCATTTACATATGTAGAGACGACAAGAGACGAGTCACTTTTCTATTTTTATACAGTTTATATATATATATATATTCTATTTATATCACATATGAACTCGCACTCTAAACACCAGGGAGTTGCCCTAACAGTTTGTATTAGAGTGCAAGCTCTTGGCAGCAGGATGTAGATTAGTGCTAGGCCTCACACTGCTGTGCTCTGCTGAAAGCAGGAAGGAGGAGCCAGAGGGCAGTTCAATGTACAGCTAAAGGAGCACAGCATTTTAAGACCACCCCCCTCTCCAGTACAATCCTGGAATATAAACCCATATTTCTCAGTCCTGCGCCTTCTAACAACATACATAGGTCTGATTACACATCTTTCCAGGGACAAAGCTTTAACACTGACTGCAGAGAGCACAGAATACAGCAGTGTGAGAACATGTTACGGTGCACATGGAGAAGTTACAAACCTGGAATAAAAATCCATGTTTCACAGTCCTGCTGCTACTAACAACATACACAAAGACCTGATTACGCATCTCTCCAGGGACAATGCTTTACACTGGCTGCAGAGAGCACAGCAGTGTGAGGACACACCTCGTCCAGTACAATCCTGGAATATATATCCATATTTCTCAGTCCTGCTCCATCTAACAACATACATAGGTCTGATTACACATCTCTCCAGGGACAAAGCTTTACACTGACCGCAGAGAGCACAGACTACAGCAGTGTGAGGACAGGTTCCACTGCGAATGGAAAAGCTACAATCCTGGAATATAAATCCATATGTCTCAGTCCTGCTGCTACTAACAATATACACAAGGGCCCGATTACACAGATCACCAGGGACAATGCTTTAAACTGGCCGCAGAGAGAATATAAAGCCACATCTCACAGTCCTGCTGCTACTAACAACATATACAAAGGTATGATTACAAATCTGTCCAGGAACTATGCTTAACACTGCCTGCAGAGAGCACAGCAGTGTCAGGATACACTCCAGTGCATTAGGAGAAGCTACAATCCTGGAATATAAATCCATCTTTCACAGTCCTGCTGCTACTAACAACATACACAAAGACCTGATTACGCATCTCTGCAGGGACAATGCTGTACACTGGCTGCAGAGAGCACAGCAGTGTGAGGACATAAAATATAAATCCATGATTCACAGTCCTGCTGCTACAAATGAAACACACAACATGTGAGTACAGAAACACTCCTAATCGCTGGTTGTAGTATAGTTGGTCCCTTTAAATAAAACTATAAGTGTAATAGTAGATTTTGGATGGATTTCCTGTATTCTGCACAGCTGTGATATACCCAGGACCTGTCAGGACCCGTCAGGACTGCCAGGACCTTCACCTCGGCTCTGATCTATATCTTGGCCGCAGCCTTTGGCTTGTTCCTTGGCCATTTTCCGTTCATTTCGTACTTTATACTATGTGAGGTTTCTTCATCTTCCAAGTTAACATTTCATTAAGTTTTCCCTGGGAAGGAGGCGACGCCAAGACCTGCGCCGTCACATCTGGATTTATTTCCAGTTACACTTCTGTCATCGATACAACCAGGAGTGTATGACGTGGGCGGACATGGGCCCTGGTGTCCCAGAGGACCCAAATATTATACATGTTACAGGTATTGTATAGGGCATGTGGCATGTAAGGGGGGGCAGATCTTACCAGGGTTACAGGCCCCTGGGCAAGGTGTTGAACTTGAGTATATAGTGCCCTGTTTTACTCAGTAGTAGTATGGAGGGAACATGCTTGATGGTTACTGAGTGTTACAGATGTGTGTGATGTGGTGGCATCAAATGAGGAAGAGGACACAAGTGTAATAAACACTAGTTATTAGATGAATCAGCTTGACAGTTACACTTCTTGGTCGAGGCACTGACATGGTGGTTACACTTCTTGGTAGAGGCACTGACATGGTGGTTACACTTCTTGGTAGAGGCAATAACATGGTGGTTACACTTCTTGGTAGAGGGCCTGACTGTGTTTACACTTCTTGGTAGAGCACTAACTGGTGGTTTACACTTCTTGTAAGGCACTGACATGGGTTACACTCTTGTACGCACTATCATGTGGTGACACTTCGTGGTAGCGGCACTAGACATGGTGGTTACACTTCTTGGTAGAGGCACTAACATGGTGGTTCACTTCTGTGGTAGAGGCACTACATGGTTGGTTACACTTCTTGTATAGGCACTACAGGTGGTTACAACTTCTTGGAAGAGGGCACTGAGACAGTGGTGGTTACACTTCTTGTGTAGAGGCACTAGCAGGGTGGTTTACACTTCTGGTAGCAGTGCAACTGACATGGTGGTTACACTTCTTGGTAAGGCACTAACAGGTGGTTACACTTCTTTGGTAGAAGGCAACGACATGGTGGTTACACTTCTTGGTAGAGGCAATAACAGGTGGTTACACCTTCTTGGTAAGGCACTGACATGGTGTTTAACACGACTGTTAGAGGAACGAGCATGGTGGTTACACTTCTTGGTAGAGCCACATGGTGGTTCACTTCTGTAAGGCACGGAACTGTGGTTACCTTCTGTAGCGGCACTACATGGTGGTTACCATAGACTTGTACGCACTCAGCATGGTGGTTACGCTTCTTGTAGAGGCAATAACATGTGGTTACACTTCATTTGGTAAGAGGCCTAACAGGGGGTTACACTTCTTGGTAATCACTACATGGGTGTTCACTTCTTGGTTAGGAGAGGCACTAACATGTTGGTTCACTTCTGGTAGAGTGCACTAAAATGTGTTTACACTTCTTGGTAAGGCATACATGGTGGTTACTAACTTCCTTGGTAGGCACTAACAGTGGTTTACACTTCTTGGGTAAAGGCCACTACATGATGGTTTTACACTTCTTGGTAGAGCACTAGCATGTGTTACACTTGGTGAAGGCCTAACATGTGTTACCCTTCTTGTAGAGGCACTAGAATGGTGGTTACACTCTGGTATAGCGTAACATGGTGGTTACACTTCTGGTAGAGTACACTACATGTGTTTACACTTCTTGGTATAGGCACTGACATGGTGTTACACTTCTTGGTAAGAGGCACTACAGTGGTTACACCTTGCTGTGGTAAAGGCAGACATGGTGGTTACCTTCTTGAGACGGCACTAGCAATGGTTGGTACACTCTGGTAAGGCCTACAGGTGGTTACACTTCTGGTAGAGGCAAACCTGGTGGTGTCCACTTCTTGGTAGACGAGCACTACATGGTGGTTACACTTCTTGTAAGCGGAACTAATGGTGGTTACCCTTGTAGAGGCACTGACAGGTGTTTACACTTCTTGGTAGAGCACTAGCATGGCGGTTACACTTCTTGAGCGTACTAGCTGGTGGTTACACTTCTAGTAGAGCCTAGCCATGGTGGTTACACTCTGTAGAGGCCCTAGCATGGTGTTCTACTTCTTGGTAGAGGCACGAGCATGGTGGGTTACACTTCTTGGTAGATCGGCACTGACTGGTGTTACACTGCTTGGGTAGAGGCAAACTAACATGGTGGTTACACTTCTTGGTAGAGGCACTGACATGGTGGTTACACTTCTTGGTAGAGGCACTAGCATGGTGGTTACACTTCTTGGTAGCGGTACTAGCATGGTGGTTACACTTCTTGGTAGAGGCACTAGCATGGTGGTTACACTTCTTGGTAGAGGCCCTAGCATGGTGTTTACACTTCTTGGTAGAGGCACTAGCATGGTGGTTACACTTCTTGGTAGAGGCACTGACATGGTGGTTACACTTCTTGGTAGAGGCACTAACATGGTGGTTACACTTCTTGGTAGAGGCACTAACATGGTGGTTACACTTCTTGGTAGAGGCACTAACATGGTGGTTACACTTCTTGGTAGAGGCACTAACATGGTGGTTACACTTCTTGGTAGAGGCACTAGCATGGTGGTTACACTATCTTCTATCTATCTATCTAATCTATCTATCTCCTCTCTATCTTATCATTATTATCTATCTATTCTATCTATCATATCTATCTATCTATCATATCTATCTATCTCCTATCTACTATCTATATCTATCGACTATCTATCTATCTATCTATCTATCTATCTATCTGTCTCATATCTATCTATCTGCAACACCCCTGCCAATGCATAGGCAAGGTGGTTGTTGCGAATAGCGGCCTCTTTTGATCAGGATCTATCTGGTGAGGCTGCGCAACTCATCCAGAAGCTACTGCTAGGAGAACTTAGTGATTGCAGCTGTAGCCACTGCCTGGTAAGGAAAGAGTTAACATTGTAAGATGTTACTGTCCAATGATGTCCTTGTAAAACAAGCTGGAAGGTGATTGGAGGAGTGCTACCACCTGACCCAGGGAGTATATAAACCCCTGCTGGGCTGAAGCACGTGGTCTTAGGTCAGAGCATAGAGTCTGCAGATAGAACCAGACCTCATGGTCTGTTTGACAAAGCCAATGTCTTAATTCTAGGAGCTACAGGTGCGTCCGGCCTACTGCCTGACACCCAGGGCAAGTCCGGAGACTTAAGCCCAGAGCTGAGATCCATCAGCAGGGCTCAGCTCCATTTCTACCAGCCCAGCCTGAAGCTACTACCAGGCTGGGTGCACCTTTCCTTCTCTTCATGAGCATTCTAGCATGAGGAATCTGCTATCTATCTATCTATCTATCTCATATCTATCTATCTATCTATCTATCTATCTATCTATTCTATATATCTAATCATGATATCTCTCTATATATCTATACTATCTATCTATCTCATATCTAGAGTCGTAGATGAACCACTGTAGATGCGTAGATGGTAGATCTAGGTAGATTGTACCTCTTTCTGATCTGGAACAGCACCCCTTTTTACCTACCCTTAAGCAGATGGCGTCCGCATAAACTTGGGCAGGAGAACTGCGCATGTCCGAAAATGGCCACATGTCGGTGACGATCAGGTCCATGACTGAGACCTAATGACGACCGGAAGTGACGCGGACCAGACTGAGCCACATGCGAGACTAGGTTTCCATAGAGGCGAGGCAGTAGTTGGGGTTTGAGGGATGGGCGTTTTCGCACTATTTCAATGCTATTGGTGATCCCTGTACAGGGGCGGACTGGCCACTAAACCCCACCTGGAGAATTCCCGGTGGGCCGATTGGTTTGGGGCCGGTCCGGGGCCGGTCCTGTACTGGCTGGGGACGGTGTAAAAAACAATAACAATGAAACTAACCTCTCTAGCCCGACGCTTCCCCTGCTTGCTACAGTCGGCCTCGGCACGGTGACACCAACGTACGCTACGCCGATCCTGCTCGCAGCGGCTGAAGCATGCGGTGCAGCCTACCGTGGTGTCAGCACTGTGGTCAGGGTCATGCGACTTAGAGGGTTCAGGTCTGGTTATCGTGGTCTGTTACCAGCGGCTTCGAGTTGTATACGCAGGCGGAATCTGTCAGCGGGGATACTAGGGTAGCAGCTAGGGGTCAAGGCAGTGTTATTGTATCCTTATCAGGGGCGGCTGTACAGGCAGGCTGTGTACTGCATGGGGCTATGTGCGGTGTACCAGCTGTGGCATGGACTGTAATACCATGGCGCTAGATGGTGTGCTGGGTATAGCGATGCTGTTACGCCAGGGGCTAGGCTGTATACCTGGGATGGCTGAGCTGGGGCTAGGGCTGTACACCAGGGCTATGGGTGTGTACCAGGGCATGGGCTTGTATACTGGGGCTATGGGCTGACACGGTATGGACTGTAACAGGGCTATGGCTGCCAAACTGGGGTCTATGGGCTGCAATACTGGGGCTATGGGTGCAATACTGGTATTGGATGAATCGGGGCTAGGGCCATACTGGGGCTATGGGCTCGCAATACGGGCTAGGGCTGCAACTAATGGGGTTCTATGGGCTGCAATACTGGGGCTATGGGCTGCAATACGGGCTATGGGCTGCAATACTGGGGTATGGGTTGCAATCTAGGGCTCATGGGCTGGCTAATACTGGGTATGGCGTATGGGCTATGGCTGCAATACTGGGCTATGGGCTAACATGGCTTGGCGAACACTGGGGCTATGGGGCCTGGCAATGGCTACTATGGGGCTATGGGCTGCAATACTGGGGCAGCAACGGCTGGTTCAGGCCTTGCTGTAATCAGGGGCTATGAGGCTGTGACTATGCCAGGGGCTATGGCTGCTTTACATAGGGGACATGGTGCTACAATGGGGACTTGGGCTCATACGCGGGCCTATGGCTGAATACACCTGGGCTATGGGCTGTACCACAGGGGCTACTGGGCTGTACACCAGAGCGCTATGGGCTGACACCAGGGCGATGGCTGTACACCAGGGGCTAGGGCTGTACACCAGGGCTATGGGCTGTACCCAAGGGGCTATGGGCGTCACACAGGGGCTATGGGCTGACACTCAGGGATATATGGCTGTACAACGGAGGTCTATGGGACTGTACACCAAGGGGCTATGGCGGTACACCAGGGGCTATGGGGCACGGGATATGGTGACACCAGGGCCTATGGGCTGTCCACCGGGGGCTATGGCTTACACCAGGGGCTAGGCGTACAACCAGGGGCTATGGGTGATACCCAGGGGCTATGGGCTTTACACCAGGGCTATGGGCTGTCCCCGGCTATGCACACAGCGGGCTATGGGCTGTACACGGGCAGGGCGACAGGGCTAGTTGCTGTACACATGGGCAGGGCTGCAGGTGCTGTACAGTAAGGGTCTGTACACTCAGGGGCATATGGGGGCTGTACCCCAGGGGTATGGGCTGTACACCAGGGGCTTTGGGCTGTTACAACTCAGGGGGCCTCATGGGCTGTACACCAGGGGCTTATTTGCTGTAACACCAGGGGTTTATGACGCTGTAACACCAGGGCTAGGCTTATGGGCGTACATGCGACACGGGGCTATGGGCTGTAACACCAGGGCTATGGGTGTCACCAGGGTGCTGACGCTGGGCTGAACCCAGGGGCTATGGGATGTTACACATGGGTATGGGCGGTACACCAGGGGCTATGGGCTGTACACCAGGGGCTTGGCGCATGTACACCAGGGCTATGGGCTGTACACCAGGGGCTAGTGGGCTGTACACCAGGGGCTATGGGCTGTCACACCAGGGGCATGGCTGTTACGGGAAGGCTGTACACACAGGAGTGACAAGGCTTATGGGCTGTACCACCAGGGCTATGGAGCCTGACACCAGGGGCTATGGCTGTACACCAGGGCTATGGGTGTACACATGGCATGGTTACTGCGGCCTGACAGCCATGGGGCTAGCTTACACCAGGGGCTATGGGGCTTACACCAGGCTATGTGGCGTGTACACCAGGGGCTATGGGCTGTACACCCAGGGGCTATGGCGCTGACACGGGTAGGATTACACAGGCATGGGGTACACTAGGGCTGGCCTGAACACCAGGGGCTATGGGCCTGTACACCCAGGGGCTATGGGCTACACCAGGGGCTATGGTGCCAACCTGTTAGGCGCCCAGGGCTAGGGCTGTACACCAGGGGCTATTGGGCTGTACCCCAGGGGCTATGGGCTGTACCCCAGGGCTATGGTGTATCACCAGGGGCTAAGGGCTGTACACAGGCTAGGGCGCCAGGGCTAGTGGCTGTACACCAGGGGCTATGGGCTGTACAACAGGTCGGCTAAGTGGGCTATGTGGACACAGTATGGCGTACCTGTTGTACGAGGGGCTATGGGCTGTACACCAGGGCTATGGCTGCAAGGTAGGGGTACAACCAGGGGCTATGGGCTGTACACCAGGGTGGGTGTACAAGGTATGGGCTTGTACACCAGGGGCTATGGACTGTACCGAGGGCTATGGGCTGGTACACCAGGGGGCTATGGGCATGTCACCCCCAGGGGGCTATGGGCTGTACATCAAGGCGCGGTGTACTGCTTGTGCTCTGGTTTTCATGGCGTACCAAGGGCTATGGGGGCTGTAAGTCAGAGGCTGGCGCTGTTGTACCGGGGCTATATGGGGCATAATACTGGGCTATGGGCTTCCCGGGTATGGTTTATGACTGGGCCGCTGACTTGGGCTGCAAAATGCTAGGGTAGACTTTATGGCTGTAATGACTGGGGCTATCTGGCTGTAATCTGGTATGGGCTGGTTACTGGTCTTGGGCTGTATACTGCGTGCTATGGGCTGTAATACCTGTGCATGGGCTGTAATACTGGTGCTATGGCGTCAATACGGGGCTATGGGCTGTAATCCGCACTGGGCGTCATAGGGATGGGCTGTAATACGTGGGCTATGGTTTATGGCTTTGCTGAATACTGGGCATGGGCTGTATACTGGGGCTATGGGCTGTAATACTGGGGGGTATGGCTTGTAATACTGGGTGCTATGGGTGTATATCAGAGGCTGGCGTCGTTGTACTGGGGCTACGGGCTGTATATCAGGGCTGGGCGCTGTAAAAAAAAAAAATACTGGGGCGATGGCTTATGCTGGGCTCAGGGGCTGTAATACTGGGGCTCAGGG
Source organism: Engystomops pustulosus (assembly GCA_019512145.1). Lineage (NCBI taxonomy): Eukaryota > Metazoa > Chordata > Amphibia > Anura > Leptodactylidae > Engystomops > Engystomops pustulosus. Next base: position 216,871,702 of record CM033644.1, read on the forward strand.
CTGTAATACTGGGGCTCAGGGCTGTAATGCTGGGGCTCAGGGGCTGTAATGCTGGGGCTCAGGGGCTGTAATGCTGGGGCTCAGGGGCTGTAATGCTGGGGCTCAGGGGCTGTATACTGGGGTGCTGGGCTGAATGCTGGGGCTTCAGGGGCTGTAATGCTGGGGCTATGGGCTGTATACTGGGGCAGGGGCTGTATACTGGGGTTGTCTGGCTGTATACTGGGGCTGTCTGGCTGTATACGGGGCTGTCTGGCTGTATACTGGGGCTATGGACTGTATACTGGGGCACGGGCAGACTGAATATACTAGGAGGGCTGGCTGTATACTGGGGGGCTGTATATATACTACAGTGGGCTGGATGTATACTGTGGGGGGGGGGGTTGGGGCTGGCTATACTACTGGGGGGGGGGTGAATGGCTACTAGTAATAGTACACTATTCTTGTACATAGGGGCAGTATTATAGTAGTTATATTCCTGTACACTAGGGGGCAAAGTATTATAGTAGTTATATTCCTGCACATAGGGGGCAGTATTATAGTGTTATATTCCTGTACATAGGGGCAGTTGTAAGTAGTTATATTCCTTACATAGGAGGGCAGTTATTATAGTAGTTATATTCTTGTACATAGGGGCAGTATTATAGTAGTTATATTCTTGTACATAGGGGCAGTATTATAGTAAGTTATATGTCTGTACATAGGGCAGTATTATAGTAGTTATATCTGTACATAGGGCAGTATTATAGTAGTTATATTTTGTACATAGGGGCATTATGTATTATTCTTGTAATAGGGTGCGTATTAGTAGTTTATCTTGTACATAGGGGGCAGTATTAGAGTAGTTATATTCCTATACAGGGGGCAGTATCTTAGTAGTTATATTCTTGTACATAGGGGGCAGTATTATAGTAGTTATATTCTTGTAACATAGGGGGCAGTGATTATGTAGTTATATCATGTACATAGGCGCAGTATATAGTACTATAGTAGAGGGCAGTATTAAATATATTTACTTAGGGGCAGTAGTAGTATATAACTATTACACATTATGTTATGGAGAAGGTATTGTGTATGTTTTTAGTGTACATATATGGCAGTATTAAGTTGTGTGCTCTTAAAATAAGAAGTGTTATTCTTTACAAGGAGGCAGTTATGAGTCTCTTCTCTGCGGTGTACATGTTGACTTAGACATCTATTCACATTTGCATAGAGTTTAGTAACTCCACCCACATCACAGGCACGCCTACTGTTTTGACCCCCCGCCCACCGAATGGGCCACTTTTACAGTTTTTTCCAGGGCCACTTTAAATTCCCAGTCCGCCCCTGCTGTGAGCGTCACCTGCCACGTGCGCGATGGAAAATGTGAACGCTCTTTTTGAACAGGATCGTCATGTGAGTGTATGTTGCCACTTCCGTACACCTTGGAATGTAAATATTTGGATAATTTGCACTACAATACTCACGGTATTCTAGATATTACTATGTATTCGATGAGATTCAATCACGGCCCGGTATATTATAACACGTTTGGTATATTGTATAACACCGTGTATATATCTCCCCACCCATTTTTGAACTACTTCCTATTTATAAATCCTGTGGACACTTTCACTATTGCTTGACAAAGGCTTCGGATGAGGCCGAAACACGTAGCACTTGGGAATAAAACCACTTGATTTTCCCACAATTTGGAGTGCCGCCTTATTTTTCTATGCATTGACTGGGGCCTCTAGCCTGCCCGTTTGAGCGTGCACCCACACCGGAGGGTTAAGCAGATGCCGCTTGAATCTGTTTTATCTCATCGCTCATATCTATCTATCTCATATCTATCTATCTATCTATCTCATATCTATCTACATTATCATTATCTATCTATCTATCTATCTATCATCTATCATCTATATTTAGCTCATATCTACTGACTATCTATCTATCTATCTATCTCCTGTCTTCTTCTTCTCTCTATTATCTATCTAGGAATGACATAAGTCTAGGATACCCCCATATGTTCCCCCTCTGTTATTGGAGTAATATATGGCTTCTAGTTTCCGAGGGTTTTCCTGTCGGCTGTTTGTTCTCTGGCTCCGCATCAACAACAAATGCTGGAGCTTACTTAGCGAGGCGTCGATGAGACATCCAGTAGAACAGAGCGGCCGCCTCTCCTAGGGGGGACACAGGGGAAATGAGGTAAAGGTTAAATTCTCCGACCCATGTAGCAGAGCTTGAAAGGGGGTCACTAAATCCTGTGCTCCGTACAGTTACCATGGTGTAGCTATAGGCAGGCAGAGGCAGTGGCGCCCCTAGGGCCAAAGTCTGAGGGCCTAGGACCCTCCTGCCATACCAGTATTACAAGTCCTCAGATGGTGGCGCTGTTGCATTAGACTATGAAAAGATGTCATTGGCC
>CM033644.1:216874127-217007921 GCA_019512145.1 Engystomops pustulosus
CATCACAGTGGTGAGAAGTGGTACTGCACCCTCATCATATTAAGGTGGATTGAATCACGAAACATCTTGCAGGAATTAGCAGCGACATGGGAACTCTGCAGCGGCTAAATAAATTACGGACGATATTCGCAGTGAAGATTGTGTTTACATTCCACTTTAAGTGCCGCCGCATGATAGCAGAATACCCATTAAGACGCGAATCGGGGTCTGGAGTAGAATCCCACCGGAGGAATGACATCTCAATGGAGTTTGGGGGGCTCCCCGTGTAAGTGTAAGGGGCTGCTCTGTGTTCCCTGGATATTTTCAAGTATCACCCATCCTGCGCTGTCCTGGGGGGTCGACACTTTCTATCTATCTATCTATTATCATCTATATTACAGGGGGAATCGACCAAGAGGTGGAACCACATGCAGTGCCTCTACCAAGAAGTGTACCACCATGTGCAGTGCTCTAACAGAAGTGTAACCATCATGCTAGTACCTCTACTCCAAGAAGTGTAACCACTGTAGTGCCTCTACAAGAAGGTAAACACCATATCAGTGCATCACAAGAAGTGTAACCAACAATGTCAGTGGCCTCTACCAAGAAGTGTAACCATCATGTTCGTGCCTCTACCCAGAAGTGTAACATAATGTCGTGCATCTACCAATGAAGTGTAACCTCATGCTAGTGCCTCTACCAAGAAGTGGTAACCACCATGTAGCGCCTCTACCAAGAAGTGTAACCATGTTATGCCTCCCCAAGATGTGTAACCCATGTCAGTGCCTCTACCAAAGAATGTAACCACCATGCTAGTGCCGCTACCAAGAAGTGTAAACCACCAGGCTGTTGCCTCTACCAAGAGTGTAACACACATGTTAGTGCCTCTACCAAGAGTGGTAACCCCCATGTTATGGCTACTCCAAGAAGTGTAAACACCAGTTAGTGCCTCATCTACCAAGAAGTGTAACACCATATCAGTTGCTTCACAAGAAGTGTAACCATAATGCTAGTTACCTCTACCAAGAAGGTACCACCCATGCTAGGCTCTACAAGAAGTGCACCACCAATCAGTTGCCTCTACCAAGAAGTGAACCACAGTGTTCAGTGCTCTCCAAGAAGTGTAACCCACCATGTTAGTGCTCTACCAAGAGCGTAACCACCATTGTCAGTGCTTACCAAAGAAGTGTAACCACCATGTCCGTGCCTTACCAAGACGTGTAACCAGCATGTCAGGGGCCTGTACCAACGAAGTGTAACACCTGCTAGTGCTTCTACGAAGACGTTGTACCACCATGCTAGTGCCTTTACCAGAATGTAACACCATGCAGTGCCTCTACCCAAGCGTGTACCACCATGTCCAGGGCTTACCAAGAGTGTTAACCACCATGTTATTGCCTTCTAACCAAGAGTGTAACACCATGCTAGGGCTCTACCAAGAAGTGTAACCACCATGTCAGTGCCTCTACCAAGAAGTGTAACCACCCTGTGGATTGCCTACCAAGGAAGTGTAACCCCATGCTAGTGCCCTACCAAGAAGTGTAACCACCAGGTCAGTGCCTTACCAAGAAGTGTAACCACCATGTTAGTGCCTTCTACTCAAGTCTTGTTTCTTGAACCACCATGTCAGTGCTCTACCAAGAAGTGTAAACCACCTGCTAGTGCCTCTATCAAGAAAGTGTAAACACCATGGCTAGGGCCTCTTACTAAGAAGTGTAACCACCATGCTAGTGCCTTACTCGAAGTGTAACCACCATGCAGTACGCTACCAAAGTGTAAAACCTGCTAGTGCCTTCTACAAGAAGTGTAAACCACCAGGCAGGCCTCTACCAAGAGTGTACCAACATCTAGTCCAGCTACCAAGAAGTGTAACAACCTGCTAGTGCTCTACAAAGACGTGTAACCACCATGTTAGTTGCCTTACAAGAAGTGTAACAACCATGTTATTGCCTCTACCAAGAAGTGTAACCACCTGCTAGTGCCTTACCAGAAGTGTAACCACCATGTTAGTGCCTTTACCAAGAAGTGTAACCATTCATGTTGTGCCTTTACCAAGAAAGTGTAACACATGTCAGTGCCCTACCCAAGAAGTGTAACACCTGTGTGCCTCTACCAAGAATGTTGTAACCCATGTTATGGCCTCTACCAAGAAGTGTAACCACCATGCTAGCTGCATGTACCAAGAAGTGTAACCACATGTAGTGCTACCAAGAAGTGTAACCATCATGTAGGCCTTTACAAGAAGTGTAACCATATTGTAGTGCCTTTACCAGAAGTGGTAACACATGTTAGTGGCATTACCAAGAAGTGTAACCACCATGTTAGTGCCTCTACAAGAAGTTGTAAACCCTGTTAGTGACTCTACCAAGGAAAGTGTATAACCACCATGTTAGTTGCTCTACCAAGAAGGGTAACCACCATGTCAGTGAACTACCAAGAAGGTGAACACATGTTAGTGCCTCTACAAGGAAGTGTAACACCATGTTATGCCTCTACAAGAAGTGTAACCCCCATGCTAGTGCCGCTACCCAGAAGGGTAACAACCATGCTGTGCCGCTACCAAGAAGTGACACCACCATGTCAGTGCCTCTACCCAAGAGTGTAACTACCAAGTAGTGCCTCTACCAAGAAGTGTAACCACCATGCTTGTTCCTCTACAAGCAGTGTAACCACAATGGGCGTTGCCTTACAAGAAGTGTAACCCCATAGTCTTGACTCTACGTAAGAAGTGTATAACCACCGGCAGTTGCCTTCCCAAGAAGTGTAACCCACCATGTTATTGCCTTCCAACGAGTTAACCACCATGTCAGTGCCTCTCCAAGAGGTTGGTAACCACCTGCTAGTGCCTCTACCAGAGTTGTGTCTTTGTCTGTTGTAAGTGTTATTTGTGTAAACCACCATGTCAGGCCTCTACCAGAAGTGTAACACCACCATGTTAGTGCTCTACCACGAAGTGTAACCACCTGCTAGTGCCTTACCACGAAGTTGTAACCCACCATGTTGGTGCTCTACCAAGAAGTGTACCCCCAGATAGTGCCGCCTACCAAGAAGCTGTAACCACCATGCTAGTCGCTACCAATAAGTGTAACCACATGTCGTGCTTTACCAAGAAGTGTACCACCATGTTAGTGCCTCACCAAGAAGGAACCACCATGTTCAGTGCTCTACAAAAGTGTGTAACCACCATGTTAGCTTACCAAGAGTGTAACACCATGTCCAGTGCCTTTAGCAAGAAGTGTAATCACCATGTGATTGTCTACAAGAAGTGTAACCCCCATGTCAGGGCCTTTACAAGAAGTGTAACCACCCTGTCAGTGCTCGACCAAGAAGTGTACCTGTCAAGCTGATTTATTTATAGACGAGGTTTAGTTAACTTGCGTCCCTTCCTCATTTCGTGCCACCAATCACAACAATCTGTAACATCCATAACACTCAAGCATGTTCCCTCCTACTAAATGAGTGTCAAAACACCCCCAGGGGCACTATATACTCAAGTTCAACACCTTGGCCAGGGGCCTGTAACCTGGTACGACCGCCCCCCCTTACATGCCACATGACCTATACAATACCTGTAACATGTATAATATTGGGTCTGTCTTGGGACAACAGGGCCCATGTCGCCACGTCATACACTCCGGTTGTATCGATTGCCGAAGTTGTATGGAACTAAATCAGATGTGACGCGTAGGTTCTTGGGTCGCCTCCTGCCCAGGAAAGACAAAATGTAATGAACTGTGAACTGGCAGATGTCGAAGAACGAAAACCTCACATGCATAAGAGGACGAAATGAAGGAAAATGGCCCAAGGACCAAGCAAAGGTGCGGCCAAGATATAGATCCTAGAAGCGAGGTGTGAAGGTCTGGCCGTCCTGAGGGCTTGAAAGGTCCTGGGTATTCACAGCTGTGAGATACTGGGAAATCCATCCAAATCTACTATACACTTAGTTTTTTTAAGGACCAATACTACAACCAGCGATAGGAGTGTTTCTGTATCACATGTTGTTGTTTCATTGTAGAAGCAGGACTGTGAATCATGGCATTTAATTTTATGTCCTACACTGTTGTGCTCTCTGCTGCTCCGTTGTACAGCATCGTCCCGCTGAGTGCGGAATCAGGTCTTGTGTATGTTGTTTTAGTAGCAGCAGGGACTGTGCAAGATGGATTGATTTCCAAGGATGTAGCTTTCCTCATGACTGGAGTGTTATCTTGACACTGCTGTGCTTCCGCAGGCAGTGTTACGCATAGTTTCCTGTGCGATTGTAATCATACCTTGGATATGTGTTATCTGCAGCAGCGACTGTGAGATGTGGCTTTAGATTCTCTCTGCGGCCAGTTTAAGCCATTGTCACTGGTGATCGGTGTAATGGGCCCTTGTGTTATATTGTAGTAGCAGCAGGGAATGCGACTATGGATTTTATTGCCCGGATTGTAGCTTTTCCATTCGCGTGGAACTGTCCTTCACACTGCTGTAGTTTGTGCGCTTGCGGGTCAGTGTAAAGCTTTGTCCTGGAGTGATGTGTCTACTCAGACCATGTATGTGTAGATGGAATTTTTTTGAGCATGACTGCGCACTAGATATATATTCTAGGATTGTACTGGACCGAGGTGTGTCATCCACTGCTGTGCTCGTGCAGCCAGTGTAAGCATGTCCCTGGAGAGATCGTAATCAGGGTCTTAGTGTATGTTGTTCGTAGCAGCAGGATTGTGTGGAAACATGGATTTTCTATTCAGGTTTGTAACTTTCACTGTTGGCACCGTAACATGTTCTACATGTGTATTCTGTGTTCTTGCAGTCAGTGTTTAAAGCTTTGTCCCTGGAAAAGATGTGGAATCGGGACCTATGTAGGTTTGGGAATGCGCAGATGAGAAAATATGGTTTTTTCTATTCCAGGATTGTATGGGAGGGGGGTGGTCTCTAAAATGGGTGCTCCTTAGGTACATTGACTGCCCTCGGGGCTCCTCCTTCCTTGCTTCACAGAGCACAGCAGTGCTGTTGAGGCCGCACTAATCTACATCCTGCGCCAGAGCTTGCACTCTAATACAAACTGTTAGGGCAAACTCCCTGGGTGTTTAGAGTGCGAGTTCTATGTGATTAAAAGAATATATATAAGATAAAACTGTATAAAAATAGAAAAGTGACTAGTTCTCTTGTAGTCTCACATATGTAAATGAGGTGTCCGATGATTCCCTTTGTGTACCCACAGATGGAAGGAATAACAGAGGCAGATGGAAGCACCTTGCCCCCTGTGCCCCATCACAAACACCGTGAAGGTCCCCCTCCGCTTGCCGTTTTATGAACTCCTGTCTACATACGGATCTTCTTTCTATTTTCACCCCCCCGGAAGAGTCCATCTCCGGTCTCGCTTTGAACTTGAGTAGTGAGCAAGAACGCGGAGATGGATGTGTGACCACCCGGCCGGACATGACCCTGGATCTTGATATCTTGAAGTTGCCAGGATTTTTTCCTCGGATGCAGGCGACGGAGTGTTCCCCAAATCTAAACACTTGAAACGGGGTCTGGCTTGTGGTGTTCACTTTGTCTAAAGGGAAGATTTTTTTACCGGATTTGTGCATGAAGTGAGGCGTGATGTCTTCTTAAAGGGGGAGGAAGTTTAGACAGTTTTAAAAAAAACAAAATAAAACAGCGCACACTGGCTCTCACCGGTTGTGCCGGAGCAGCTAAAGTTTAGTTTCAATAATCCCCACTTCTAGGTAGGTTTGGCGTGTTTTTTGAAGAAGCAGCCCTCTTCAGTCCTTAGACATCCCTTAAAAAAAAAATAAAACCATCATGATAACCAGGGGCATTACTCATCGATCCAGGCACCGTGACTGTGATAATCTGTCTTATATTTGTTATCCTTGACCTCATTTCCGTCTACTATCAAACTTTAAAACTCTGCTAATAAGTCAAGGGGTACATGGTGGTGTAGTACCAGAGCCACTTGGGCTGTAGAACCTCTCACAGTGTTTTGGAACTTCCTCTGCTGTCTTTGATTACAGCAGGCAGAGGGATGGAAAAGAGGTCCTCTCCGGCACTGTTTTGGAACTCCCCCCTGACTGTGAGCTACGGAAAAGTAGAGGGGGCTCTAGTAACAAATCCTGAGCAATCATTTAAAAGTTGATTTTAGAAAGGAGGAGGAAGCACGTATAAGATATATAGAGCTTACCACTGTCACGGCTCCTGGATAAATGGCAAGGTTCTCTGGTTTATCATGGGGATTCTCATGGTACGATTTCCCTTAAGTACCGGTCCTTTAAAATGGGCCCATTGGAGCTTTCAGGACCGGACCAGGGTGCCTGCAACCGTCTGTAACTCACTAAGACAGACATTATATCTGCTCCATGGTTTAAAAAAATTCAGCACCCTCGAACTCAGTTGTTAGATTCCACATCTGTCCCTTAATGTCGGGGGTGTTTACTCACAATGCTGGTGCTATAGTCTAGGGAACCCCCATTGTTCCCCCTCTGTTATTGGAGTAATATATGGCTTCTAGTTTCCGAGGGGGGTTTCCTGTCGGCTGTTGTCTCTCGGCTCGCATCAACAACAAATGCTGGAGCTTACTTAGCCGAGGCGTTGATGAGACATCACAGTAGAAACAGAGCGGCCGCTCTCTCTAGGGGGGACACAGGGGAAATGAGGTAAAGGTTAAATATCTCCCGACCCATGTAGCAGGAGCTGAAAGGGGGGTCACTAAATCCTGGGTCCTAGTCAGTTACCATGGTTGTAGCTAAGGCAGGCAGAGGCAGTGGCGCCCCCTGGGCTAAAGTCTGGGGCCATAGGACCCTCCTGCCATACCAGTATTACAAGTCCTCAGATGGTGGCGCGTTGCATTAGACCTATGAAAAGATGTCATTGGCCAATCACAGTGGTGAGAAGTGGTACTGCACCTCATAAATATTAAGGTGGATTGAATCACGAAACATTTCAGAAATTACGCAGCGAAAAGGAACACTGCAGCGCTAAATTAATTAGGACGACTATTCGATGAGATGTGAACATTCCACTTTAAGTGCCGCCGCATGAAGCAGAAACTCCATTAAGACGCGAACCGGGTCTGGGGTAGAATCCACCTAGGAATGACATCTCCATGGAGTTTGGGGGGCTCCCCGTGTATGTAAGGGGGCTTTTGTCTGTGTTCCCTGGATTTTTCAAGTATCCCCCTCCTGCGCTGTCCTGGGGGTCGAACCTTCTATCTATCTATCTATATATATCTCATATCTACAGGGGGTCCCTCTCAGAAGTGGTACCACCATGTCCGCTTACAGAAGTGTAACCACAGGGTAGCCTCTACCAAGAAGTGTAAACCATGATGCTAGTAACCTCTACAGAAGTTAAAAAGTGTACCGTAACCACCATATCAGTGCCTCTACAGAAAGTGTAACACAATGTCAGTGCTATACCAAGAAGTGTAACACATGTTAGTGCCTCTACCAAGAAGTGTAACCACATCGTCAGTGCCTCTACCAAGAAGTGTAACCATCATGCTAGTGCCTCTACCAAGAAGTTAAACCCATGCTAGCGCCTCTACCAAGAAGTGTGAACACAGTTATTGCCTTCTTACACGAAGTGTAACCACCTGTCAGTGCCTCTACCAAGAAGTGTAACCACCATGCTCGTGCCGCCTACCAAGAATAGTTACCACCAGCTATGCCTCTACCAAGAAGTGTAACCCACCATGTTAGTGCCTCTACCAAGAAGGTAACCACCACATGTTATGCTCTCCTACAGAAGTGTAACCACAGTTAGTGCCTCTACAAGAAGTGTAACACCATATCAGTGCCTCTACAAGAAGTGTAAACCATATGTAGTACCTCTACCAAGAACGTGTAACAACCATGTAGTGCTCTACAGAAGTGTCACCACCATATCAGTGCCTCTTCCAAGAAGTGTGAACCACAGTGCTAGTGCTTCTACCAAGAAGTGTAACCACACCATGTAGTGCTTAGCCAAGAGGTAACAACATGTCGTGCCTTACCAAGAAGGTAACCACCATGTCCGTGCCTCTACCAAGAAGTGAACCATGTCAGGCCTTACACAAGTGAACACCATGCTAGTGCTCTACGAAGGCAGAGTGTAACCACCATGCTAGAGCCTTTACCAGAAGTGTAACACCATGTCAGTGCCCTCTACCAAGAGTGTACCACCATGTCAGTGCCGTACCAAGAGTGTAACCACCATTAGTGCCTCTACCAAGAAGTGTAACCACCATGCTAGTGCCTCTACCAAGAAGTGTAACCACCATGCCAGTGCCCTGATACCAAGGAAAGTGTAAACCATGTTAGTGCCTTACCAAGAGTGTAACCACCTGTTAGTGCCCTCTACAAGAAGTGTCAACCACCATGTCAGTGCTCTACCAAGAAGTGTAAACACCAGTGTTCAAATGTCATCTAGGCCTCTACCCAAGAAGTGTAACCACCATGTCAGTGCCGATCTACCAAGAAGTGTAACCCACCTGCTAGTGCCTCTACCAAGAAGGTAAACCACCATGCAGGGCCTCTACAAGAGTGTAACGCACCAGTGTGCCTACGGCTCTTACCAGAAGTGTAACCAACCATGCTAGTCCTTAGCAAGAAGGTAACCCCATGTTATGCTCTACCAAGAAGTGTAAACACCTGTAGTGCCTCTACAAGAGGTAACCACCATGTAGTGCCCTTACCAAGAAGTGTAACCACATGTTAGTGCCTTTACCAAGAAGTGGAACCCACCGAGTGTTTGCCTCTACCACGAATGTTGTAACCCACCAGTGCATTAGGCCTCTACAAGAGTGTACCACCATTGCTAGTGCCTCTCAAGAAGGTAACCACCATGTAGGCCTACACAGAAGTGTAACCACTTAGTGCTACCAAGAAGTGTAACCACCATGTCAGTGCCTTACCAAGAAGTGTAAACACCATGTAGTGTTCTACCAGAAGTGTAACCACCATGCTTACTGCTATACCAAGAGTGTAACCACCCATGTTAGTGCCTTACAGAGAAGTGTGTAACCACATGCTAGTGCCGTTCACCAAGGACGGTGTAACCACCATGTTAGGCTCTACCAAGAAGTGTAAAACCACCATGCAGTGCCTTTACCAAGAAAGTGTAACCACCATGTTAGTGCCTACCAAGGAAGTTAGTAACCACCATGTAGTTGCCTTACCAAGAAGTGTAACCACACATGCTAGTGCCTCTACCAGAAGTGGAAACCAGCATGTGCGTCGCCTCTACCAAGAAGTGAACCACCATGTCAGTGAATTACAAGAAAGTGTAAACCCCCTTTAGGGCCTCTTACAAATGAAGTGTAACCACACTGTTATTGCCTCTACAGAAGCGTAAGCACAATGCTGAGTGCGTACAAGCTATGGTAACCACATGTAGTCCGCTACAGAAGGTAAACCACCATTCCGTGCCTTACAGAAGTGAACCACCATGTCGGCCTTCTACAAGAAGTTAACCACCATTGCTCGTTCCTTACAGCGTTTAAACACCATGTCAGTGCCTTACCAAGAAGGAGATAGATAGGAGATAGATAGATATTAGATAGATAGATAGATAGATATAGAGAACATCTAGAGACAGGGCATGAGGAGCAGCCAACCCGAGGCACAATGTCCACAGGAGCAGAATTGGGGAACCCGGGACCCACATCTTTACATACTTGGGTTACAACTATAAGTTTCTCATCATATATGAAGAGCAAATCCTGGAGTCTTCTGGATGACACAAACCCATTACTCATCCTCTCGCTCTCTACAATTTGTGTTCTGATCAATTTTATATTCCATTTGCTTCTTGGCTGCAGGATGTGTCTCCCCCAGGCCCCAGGAGGGCAGCTGTGATGTCAGCAGTCACTGAGGCCTGCGCTGAGACACTCTCATATCACAATGTAGAAATATTAATGGATATACCAAAACACTGCCAGCTAAAGGGCAACTCCGCAAGTCAAAAAACTTGCACCTTTACTAGATCCTAACTCTCTGATTTCTGATGGACGGTCACTGTCCTGCACAAGAGTAACACCTTCATGTCCTGCTGCTGTGACAGTTTGCATCATCGGATTGGCCAAGTTCAAATTCTATCTCCGCCTACTTTGTAACTGTCTTAAAATCCTTTGATCTTATTGGTTATAGGATGTTCTAAACCTCCTCACCCCTCTTTTAGACATGAATACTGGTTGGGGCATATGAATGAGGAGGCTGGGCTTAGATAAAAGGGGTGGAGCTTTACATGCTTGGTCTTTTTTTAAGGTAGAACATCAGGATAGTCAATGTCATGGCTCCTGGGTCATTCAAAGAGATGGAGTAAATTCAGACAGGAATTCACATGACCCTCTTATCAGGAGTATTGGGGGTCCCAGTAGTGATAAACAACTGATATAACTTCTATTCTGTCTTTGCGGTACAACCCCCTTAAAGATAAATTTATCCTGCTGTGATCAAACTTCTACAGGATGGAAATTTACATAGTATTTTAGGAGCTACCCTAATTACACCCCCACACTCAACCCCTTTATGTCCCTACACAGTAAAATAATCCCCCCCCCTAATGTCCCTGATCAGTATGTGGCCCCACACTTGATAATGGCACTTTGTGGCCCCTACAATATACCCCCTGAAATGTGTAATCCCCCATTCCTCCTGTGTAATGCCCCCATTATGTAGTCTTTCCACTGTAAAATATACCCCTCTTTTGGCCCCAAAATTCAATAATCCAACCCCCACTGGCTGTCATACTTTATAATGACCTCCTTAGGGCCCCACATTGCTGTGTTACATTCACAATGTATAATACATATCCATTGTGATCCCTGGTGTATAATAGCCCAATCCTATGGGTACCATTGCTTGGGTCCCCATTGGGGGGCAACCGTTTGAGCAGAAAGTTCACAGGATCCATTTAGGGTCATGTGAATGAGGCCTAGGACAGTCCTGTTGTGGCTCTACACTATATACTGATCAGAGTGAATGGTGGAGCAGGGAGCTGATGCTTCCTTTTTCATCATTGTGATCAACACCAGTGTCGGACTGGCCCACCAGAGGATCAGGGGATCCTCCGGTGGGCCCAGGCTACAACACAATACTGGACACCATAAATACACCAGAAGACAACCTCATTTTTGAGTCCAGTAGATTCTATTTCTTAGAGGAGGATGAGCATATTTGGGGCCCTAGAATATTTTCATCTGGAGGGCCCAAGGAGCCCCAGTCTGATACTAATCAAATCTTTTGATCCTGTAACTGCCCACCTCCAGGGACAGCACCCAAACTCCAGTACTGTCCCACTGATTCGTGGACAATCGGGTGGTGTGCAAATCCCATCCTTATCTGTAGACAACACAACCAGATTCCCCATTGTTGTATATCTCCTCGCCGGGCCTTGTGCACAAAGGACATTGTTCTCTCTATTGTCATGTCACAGATACAAACAGCCCTCGATAAAGTAATTCAATAATCCTGACGTCCTTGCCGAGGCTTCTGAAGAACATTTGCTGAAGGTGAACGCGTCGTTCTTATCGCTCAGGATGATCATCCGCCATTCACTGTGTCCTTGATAGGAATTATTCTCTAGCTGAGGGAGTCAGGAGGTGAAACATCATCAGCATTCAGCTTTTGAGTCATACAGTCCAATGTCATAGCCAATAAATATGTGAAAATCTATGTGAAATGCGTTGGAGGCAGGTTCCGGGGAGAGAATTACGGCATTATATGTGGTTCTAAGGGAGTAACGGAATATGGAGGCAATAGATAACAGCCGCTTTCACAAAGCAGATAGACCTGAGTTGACCTTGAACCCAATTTTGAGTCAACTTGCTCCTCAAGCATTGAGTAGAGATACATAGAAGAACCCTTTTAGTCGGCCATAACATTAAAAAAAAACCTTCTGCTCCTAGTTCCTCTTCGAGAGCCTAAAATAGCTTGGCCACGCCAAGGATGGACTCTGTAAGATCTTTGAGGGTGTCCTAGAGTTTTAAGTACCAAGATGTTAGCAGCAGGTCCTGTAAGTTATGAGGTGGAGCCTCCGTGAATCTGACTCCCAGCATTTGTGCGTCTATAAAGATATATAGGGGGGTCATTTACTAAGGGCCCGAATCGCGTTTTACCGTCGGGTTACCCGTATTTTACCGCCTTGCGCCGACTTACCCTGAATTGCCCCGGGTTTTTGGCGCACGCGATCGGATTGTGGCGCATCAGCGTCGGCATTGCCGCAACAGAGATGGGGGGCGTGACCATAAGAATACCCGACGAATTCGGAAAAAACGCAGTATTTTTTTTTTTTTTAAAGTGTCGCTTGACACGCGCTTACCTGCACCCAGGGTAGCTTGGTGAACTTCAGTGAACTTCGACGGACTTCAGCGCAGCAGCGGAAGACCCGAATCGCCGGAAGACCCGAATCCTCCACAGAGAACGTGCTGCTGGATTGCGAATGGACCGGGTAAGTAAATCTGCCCCATTGTATTTAAGAGCGCTGCACCAGGGCTCCTTCGCTGAGCTCTTGTGTGACACGCTGAGTTGTGATGCTGTTTTTATGCACTGAGCTTGGTGCTGATGCTGTGTTTATGTATAGAACAAGGCTTAGGTCCTGTATTTATAGGCAGAGTTTGGTACTTGTGTTGTATTTGTGTACTGTACTTAGTGCTGGTGCTGTATTTATGACGCAGAATTGGGTTTTGGGTGCTGTGTTTTTCTACGGAGCTTGGTTATGATGCTTTATATATGCAGTGTACTTGGTTCTGGTGCTATATATTATAACTGTGCTTGATTCTGGTGCTGTGTTTTGGGTGCTGTGATTTTTTTATGGAGCCTAGTTTGGATATTGTATTTATATACAAAACTTGTTTCTGGTGCTGTACTTGTGAACTGATCTTGTTTCTAGCCATAATAATAATTCCTTTATTTATATAGTGCACACAGATTACGCAGCGCTGCACAGAGTTTTGTCAAATCGATCCCCAATGGGGCTCACAATCTAATCAACCTACCAGTATGTTTCGGAGTGTGGGAGGAAACCCATGCAAACATGGAGAGAACATACAAACTCTCTGCAGATGTTGACCCTGGGACTTGAACCCAGGTCCCCAGCGCTGTAAGGCTGTAATGCAATCCACTGAGCTACCGTGCTGCCCCACCTATGAATGGAGTTTCTAGTGATGTACTCATAGTGCTGGTGCTGTATTTATGTACAGAATATGGTTCTGGTGCTTTTTTTATACACTGAGCCCAGCTCTTTTGCTGTATTTATGTACTTCACTGGGTTTAGGTGCTGAATTTATGTACTGAACTTGGTTTTGATGCTATATTTCTGTAAGGAAACCGGGTCTGATGTTTCTATATTGACCTTTTTTGTGGTAATTAAGTTATGTACTGAGCTGCAGTTTTTGTTGGGATTCACCCTGTTGGGTTGATTACCTGGAAACCACCCTGCCCAGTGTCAGACTGGTTATGATCTCGGACTTTGTCCCATCAGAGAAAATTGATCTATGGGTCCACCCTTCATTGTCTCCCGGGAAATAGACTCTAGCAGCCTCTAAATTAGGATGTTTTCTGCTGGACCTCTGGAGGTCAGTATTGCTTGGAGCCAGGGCCCACCGGAGGATCCTTTGGTGCTCCGGTGGGCCAGTCCGACACTGCCTGGATGCACCTGTCCTTGGTTGTCCACATGAGATGGGAACCCAGTATAATGTTGCTGAGTGGATAATATAACACCTGCGTGATTCTCTCTCGACAGTCACTTCCATGTTACCAATAAAGATTTGAAGGGTCATATATGACACCACGTGGAGAACCACCACCAGGGGCCTCTAATAGATAACTGCTCTATGTAAGGCTTAGCACTTATGCTCTTATGTAAGGTGTACACTAGACCCAGGGCTGTCATACATTCATCCTGCATCACAATGAAAGTCGCTGTGGGCTCAGTGTGACTCATGATGCAGGACTGACTCATTACATGTAGTCTTTCTTCCGAAATAAAGGAGATGTTTTGAAGAAGCAGTGGGTTGTTCATATGAGAACAGGAAGGAACAGAAGAACGTGTTGTCTCTATTTCTTTATTGAAGAATGATCTCTGACTGTGTCACGTGTCTTCTTGGGGATCTAAAACTTTACATAAAGCGAAGTTTCAAGAACAATGGATAGAAGCCTTGTCAAAAAGTTTGCTACGGTCCAGACTGGGGATCCATGACCTGAAATATCTCTTTATGTGGTCTATGAAGCCTCCAACATAGAAGTTTCTTCAGTCTGTTGTTGCTGTGGACCTCTACATCCTCCAAAGCTTGGTCCTAGAAGTACCAGTGTCCATTCTTACAATCCATGGAGTTATCATTTTTGCCCCAGAGTCATCCATACTCCAAAAACCACCCATTCTTCATCAGTTATGGTGGAGCTTCAAGGAGGACTTGAGTGCCAGGAGTCTGGCAATGCAGAAAAATGTTTCGAGCTAGTTTGTTTACATCATATGTTAATAAAAGCGTTGGCCCACCACCATCCAGTTTGGGGTTAGTACCTTGGGGTAAGGTCTTTTGTCCATCGGCAGTCTGAAATGATGACTCCTGAAAAAAAAGGGGATATCTACTGGTTGCCACCAAAGCAAGAGAAGAGTCAGATTATGTAGAAGGTGGCTCGAGAACAAAAGGTGAAGAGTCCAATGATTGAACCAGACAGGATTGAGGATGTAGGAGTTGGGGCTTATTACATTGGGGGTAGGTCCTTTGACATGGGTGCAGGCAGCCATGATTACATAGGGAGTCTCAATTACATTGGAGCCGAAGATGATGTAAAGGTTGATCCTGACAACAAAAGTTGATGCTCCCATTGACAGTAGAGGACATGACTAATGATGTATAATTAGGGATTTCGACTCAGGGGGTAAGTCTATTGACAAGGGATCAGTTGTTATGACATAGTGAGTCACAATGACGTAGGAGCTGATGATGTAGGTGGTGGCCTCGACAATAAAAGGTGATGGCCCCATTGACAGTAGGGGACAGGACTTATGATGTAGGAGTTAGGGCTAATGACCTTGGTGGTAGTTACTTTTACATGGCGGCTGTCATAGTGAAATAGGGAGTCCTATTAACATATAAAATGTTCATACAATGGGTGGCCCTGAGAACAAAAGGTGAGGGTCCCATTGACAGTAGTAGATGAGACAGATGACATAGGAGACAGGGCTTATGATTTAGGGGGTGGTGGGAGCAGTCTTAGGGAGTCCCTTTGATGTGGGAGGAGATGATGTAGGGAATGGACCCCAGGACAAAAGATGATGGTAGCGAAAAGGACTGATAAAGTAGGAGGCAGGCCTTAGGACGTAGGGAGTATGTCTATTGACGTGGCAGCAGTCTTTTTGGCATAATGAATCCAATGAACCAATGGTGTAAATATGTTGATGTAGAGGGTGACTTTGGGAGTCCCATTGACGTAGGAGCTGTAGATGTAGGGGGTGGCCAATAGAACAAAAGCTAATGGTCCCATTGCTGGTAGGATATATGCTTGGTGATGTAAGAGTTAGGGCTTGTAACATCAGGGGTATGTCCTTTTACACGAGGGGTCATAATGACTTAGGGGGTTCCAATGCCATGGAAGATGATGGTGTAGTGGATGGCACCTAGACCAATAAGAGATGTTCCTAATGATGGTAGGGGACAGGACATGCTGTAGGAGATAGAGATTAGGATGTAGGGGGTAAGTTTATTGACATAAGAGAAGTCAAAGTGGATGGTCAAAATAATAAATTGGTTTGCTTATGTAGGGGAGGGGCTGATGAAATGTGGGGTTATTCCAATATGTTGTTGGACTTACCCCATATTTCATCAATAGAGTTGCAGTGTGTATACGCAACATGTTGCTCTATTTGTCTCTATGGTCCTGATGGGTGTAGCATAGCACAATATAATCAATGGAGGGACAGTGTGTATGCTCAACCTGCTGCTCTATACATCTCTATGGCACTGATGGATATAACATAGCACACTATAATCAATGGAGGGGCAGTGTATATGCTCGACCTGCTGCTCTATTCATTTCTATGTTATTGATGGATATAGCATAGCATAGTACAACCAATATACAGGCAGTCCCTGGGTTACGTACAAGATAGGTTTGGTAGGTTTGTTCTTAAGTTGAGTTTGTATGTAAGTCGGAACTGCATATTTTATAGTTGTAACCCCAGACAGAATTTTTTTGGTCTTTGTGACAAGTGGATTTTAAAAATGTTGGGTTGTCATAAGAACCAAGATTAATAATAAAACTTTATTACAGATCATTGTAGCCTAGGGCTAAAGTACAGGAAATTACCAACATCCGGAGGTCCGTTTGTAACTAGAGATCGTCTGTAAGTCAGGTGTTCTTAAGTAGGGGACTGCCTGTAGTGGCAGAGTGTATACTCCACCTGCAGCTCTATCCATCTCTATGTCACTGATGGATATAGCACAGCACAGTACAATCAATGTTGTGGCGGTGTGTATGATCAACCTGCTGCTCTGTACATCTCTATGGCACTGATGGGTATAGCATACCACAATATAATCAATGGAGTGGTAGTGTGTATACTACATCTGGTGCTCTATTCATCTTTAATGCACTGATAGATATAGCATAGCACAGTATAATCAATGTTGTGGCAGTGTGTATGCTCAACCTGCTGCTCTATACATCTCTATGGCACTAATGGGTATAGGATAGCACAGTATAATCAATGGATCAGATGACGGGACATGAAGTTTACTTCTGGCTTAAGCTTCATGCCCTTAAAAATGTGTCTAGTATGATTGAAATAAATTGGGGTGACCTGCAATAACAATACTGTGGACC
Source organism: Engystomops pustulosus (assembly GCA_019512145.1). Classification (NCBI taxonomy): domain Eukaryota; kingdom Metazoa; phylum Chordata; class Amphibia; order Anura; family Leptodactylidae; genus Engystomops; species Engystomops pustulosus. The sequence goes on from CM033644.1 coordinate 216,890,894, forward strand.
GGTGGATCACTATTTCGCTTCTACCATCGGCCATTCCCTTTAAATCCGTTTTTTTCCATGTGATTTCCATAGCGGTGTCATAGAGAAAGAGGAAAGCAGATTAATGATGTGTCATGTGAAAGTTAAAAGCAAAGGAGGATCAGTACACAGTGAGTAGGCTGTAAAGGAGGACACGGAAGCCGCCGTAATAAAATTCCATCTTTTCTTTCCCGATGTAACCTCTCTGGTTATTAAATTAACACAATTTTATTTTTATGTTAAAGTGATTGGCTAGCCAAAAGCTGAAAATATAACTAATGCCCTGAGTGGAGGGACCCACCCTAGCCCCTAAACGTCATGGGATCCATGGGTGTGTATTGGCAGACTGCTCCTGCTGCTCTACGTGAATCTAATGTTGGGAACGGGAAGCATGTCGTATTCTATATGCTGCTCAATGCAAAAGTATTCACTGATGAAGTTATATTTCTTATTTAAAAGGGTCACTACCAGTTATGCCCTACATGATGACACATGGGTGTCCCAAGAGTGAGAATCTTGCAAATGTCAAAAGAATGGGGGCTCATTATTCCCCAAATGAATAGAGCACCTGGTCGAGCATACACACTGCCACTCAATTCAATGTACCTCACCATGCCATATCCATCAGTAACATAGAGATGAATATAGACCTGGTTGAGCACTGCCCTTCCATTGATTATTCTGTGCTATGCCATATCCATCAGTAACATATAGATGAATGGACCATGTGGTCGAGCATACACACTGCCCCTCCATTGATTGTACCGCGCTATGCCATATCCATCAGTAATATAGAGATGAACAGAGCTACAAGTAGAGCATACACACTGCCACTCCATTGATTATTCTGTGCTACGCCACATCCATCAGTAACATATGTCTCAGGACCTTGTGTATGTTGTTAGTAGCAGCAGGACTGTGAAATTAGGATTTATATTCCAGGATTGTAGCTTCTGTAAGTGCACAGCAGCTATGTCCTTACACGGCGTGCACTGAGTTCTCTGCAGCCAGTGTTGGGCATTGTCCAGGGTAATCAGGTGTAATCATATATATGTGTATGTTGTTAGTAGCAGCAGGACTGTGAAATTGGGATTTATATTCCAGGATTGTAGCTCTTCTAAGTGCCCAGCAAGCTATCCTTACACTGCTGTGCACTGCAGTTCGCTGCAGCTCGTGTGGGCATTGTCCAGGTAATCAGGGTAATATATCATATGTGTATGTTGTTCGTAGCAGCAGGACTGTGAAACTTAGGTTTCTATTCCATGATTGGTAGCTTCTGTAGTTGCACAGCAGCTATGTCCTTACACTGCTGTGCCACTGAGTTTCTCTGCAGCCAGTGTTAGGCATTGTTCATGGTAATCATATATATATGTATATATGGTATCATATATGTGTTATAGTTAGTAGAGCAGGACTGTGAAAATACAGAGATTTACATTTCAGGGATCACAGTTGCTCACCATTAACTCATGGGCCCGCAGTTGCTGCAGAACCTCTTTTGAAAAGACCTATATATGAGGTTCTGCAGAAGCTGCAGGGAGGGTGAATTGTGTCTTCAATGCTAAGGAGCCTACAGATGCCTCCTAGCTGCTGCAGACCCTTCGCTGTAAAGGTAGAGTGAGACAATGAGTAGGATGATAATAAAACTAGATTGTGAGGTTCTGCAGCAGCTTGACAGCATAAGTAAGTGAAATACCTGATTACAGACGTATGCAAACACCTGAAGATGAAGAGAGCCTTATTAGTCTTGTAGTAATATTAACATGCTGATGTGGAGTAAAGGTTCTGCAGCAGCTATTACATAAGAGCAGATGTGATGCAGCTCGATGCATTTTTAAGGTTAAGGTCACTTAACAAAGTCTTGTAATCTGTCAGGTGCCACTAGTGGGCGCCTTACAATCTTCTATTACCTTGTTACGTTACAAGTCTACAGAATTCTCCGTAATTTTGCAATACATGTATAGTATCAAGTATAAAAGCAATAGCAGACTCCCTAGGGTTAAAGTCCTAGAAGCCTAATAATAGTAAAAAAAAAAATCTAAGAAAAAGTAAAAAAAAAAAAGTTAATTTAAAAAAAAAAAATGTATTAAATAAAATTTAGTTTCCCGTGATTGCACCGACCCAAAAAGTAAAGGAGACTGTCTTCTGAGCGGCAAAGTGAAAGGCGTAGAACCGAGCCCAACAAAATTCACCACTTTCACCGCATCACTACGGTACCAACAATACCATCACTACAAAAGTGAAATTTACTAGCAGAACAAAAAAAAATAATAAAATAATAATAAAATTTAAAAAAGTCATCGATTTTTGTGGGTGGGGTGAAAAATGGTGATGCAAAAAAAAAAAGACAATCATTAAGGGGTTAAAAACTACAACGTCATCAAGAAATCCACTTTTGACCACCAAGAGGCATAATCATCATAATGTTAAAATTTAGTATAAATGTATCCTATACTTACTGCAGATTAGTCCAAAATCCTAACCCAACCTGGAACGACATAAGCAATTTCATTGTCTTGGACCTGTCAGGGATCTGTGGACATTGGGCCCCTCCACTCTGTGCAATGCTGTATTCACAAACAGCGCCCCTCTTGTCTATAGGTGTGTCTGGTACTGCAGCTCAATCCCATTGATTTGCCAGGATCTGTAAGTCACCATGTCCATCCTCCATTATTTATGGCCGCCGTCCCACCAGCAATGATGCGCGCTCCAGCCTCCCGTCTTTGAAATCACTTATCCCCATCGCCTAGACTTTAAGCCGTCTCTTTAACACGAGAGGACGTCCATTAATAGGCGTGGTCAGCGCTAAGTACTAACACTCACCACTGCAGGAAATCCTGTCGGCATCACTGGCGACTGTGAGATAAAGGGAAGTGGGGTTAAATCCTCTGCTGCTAAAGACCAAGCACTTATTTTACGGTTTTAGCTCCCTCTAGTGGTGGCATCAAGTTTAATAACAGTGGCACAAAAGGGTCCAACAAGGGGTGGAGTGTATTCTGTCCAACTGCAGGGGGTCTCTCTTTCCAAGGTGGCCCAAAAATAAAACTTCTCTCTGTTCAGTCTGACTACATTATTATATACCCTGTGCTGTTATTATGAACCCCTTATCATTGTAGACCAAGACAGTTTTAAAACACCTTAGTTCTCTAGCCCAACCGGAGCCGATCATAAACCCTTTGTGATCCTAGGCTGCCAAGGGATGTTTTAACCATTCAATCACCCTAGTCCACAGGGATGTTATTATAAACCCCTTCATCCTGGGATGTTATTATCCACTTCATTGCTAGGAGCACAGGATGGTCATAAAAAAAAATCAATTGATGGCCTTAGACACACCAGAATGGTGATATAAACCTCTTCACTGCCCGAGACCATTGCAGATAGTTATTAGAATAGAATTTCCTATCCCTCATTGCTCCTCATCATCATCATCATCCATCCCCTTTAACACATCACCATTCTTCTCTTCTCCTCATCTCATCGTGGCTCTTAGCACCTCCTCATCCTCCTTAACTACACCATCACCCAGCTTCCAATTATACATCCTCCTCCATCATCAAACAGCATCATAGCTCCACCCCCTCACATAATCCACTGATCCTACACCATTCATTATACTACTCTACCTCCTCTCAACCATAAGTCCCTACTCATCACCATCCCCGTCTTCTCCGCACCATATCCTCCACTTCATCACCTCATATTCTCCCTTCAAACCATAATCCTCCTACTATCACCTAATCCAGCATCCCACATTCCATCCTCCACCTCATCACCAACGTATCAATCCTTCACCTCCTCATCCACAACCTCATAACCATTCATCGTCCGTCTCCTCATCATCTCCGCATCAGTATCAACTTTCCATCCTCCATCCCATCGCCTCCTGGGCTCAAGACATCAATGCATCCTTCAACCGTCAACAATACCTGCAGTCCGGACTCCTTCTTACACCACCTCCTTGCGACCTCAGGCACAGCACCAAGCGCCGACGGAGGCTAGCACCAGCAGCCGCCGAACGGAGCCAGCACAGCAGCAACGCCGCAGCACCAGAGCCACACCGCCGCAGCCAGACATCAGCCTCGTACAGCACCAGCAGGCGCCGCCCCCGGCTTCACATGCCCCAGGATCACCTCCGTAGTAGCATACCATCATCCTCCTCCTCATCACATCATCCCCTTCTTCTCCCAGCAGTTCTCCTCTACCGCCTTGCACATACTCATCAGTCCTCCGACGAGATACAGCACCCTCAGCCTGCCCGCATCACCATCATCCATCTCATCACCCTATTCTCCTCCTCGGGTATTACTCTTCCATCACCATCAGCCTCCTATTATCATGAAATCATCCAACTCTCATCCCCATCCTCCCCTACTCCCCTTTACTATCATCCTCCTCAGCATCAATGCACCCTCCTCATCAGCATCACTAGCCATCTCCTCCATCTCTCCCATCACTATCACATCATGCATCCTCCTGCGTTCCTCCCCCATCTGTCCTCTGTTAGCGGCGTTATTCCCCCTTCTCTAGTAAGAAGCAGAGGGGGGCTCCCCGTAACATTTCGCCCGCTCCACTATCCCCTCTTACTTAGGCAGTAATTGGCTTTTTGAGCACAGCAGCAACATCCTTCTCATAATGGCTGCCAGACGCCATGCCTCCTGCCTGAGGATTGCATCTGGACACTCTCAGTGTCTTCACTTGGTACTGGATTGTTGTCTTAGGTTTACCCCAGGCAGCGGGGTGACAGGGGTAGGACTTTTCTCATCGGTTTTGTGTGTACTATTCAGACCTTCTCCCATCGGCTTCCCTTTACGCCCCTGCCCTACCGAACTGGAAGCGGGTTGGCTCCTGAGATACCCGGCCGCTCCCAGCTCCTCTCGGCTTCCCATCGGAAAAAGTTTTTATACCCCCCCATGCCCTTCCCCCCATCAGTCCTGTCTGCCAGGGCTAAAGAGTGGTCCATGTACTCATAGCTGGTGGGTTCTCAAGGAGAGATCCCTATGATAGGTCATATGGCTTCAACAAGAATGCTTAGATATAAAAAGAAAACCCAATATTTTTATTTTAGAAACCAGCGCCACCTTGTCCACGTCTAAGCCTGGAATGCATTAAATTCCTTCATTAAAGGGTAAACCTACCACCACAATCACCTATAAAGGTAGTCGGGTGGTAGTGGATCGATAGGAGGTGAGGATAGCCCTTTTAAGGGCTAATCTCACGTCCACCCACACTTTTTTGTTAACTTTTATTAGACTTTTATGCAAATTTACTTATGCGGTACGGGCGGGAGTTAGCCGCATCTGAGATAACACGAGGGCGGCTACTCCCCGCCCCGGTAGCTCTTTTCCACTCCTACTAACCTCTTCGGACGCGCATGGCAGAAAGAGCAGGCCCGCGCTGTGTCGGAGCAGTGACCGACGCAGTACGCGGAGCTGCGCGCCGAAGATGGATGAGTCGGAAAGGGGAGCAAAGGGCTACCAGCGGGCGTGGAGTAGCCGCCTCGTGTTATCCAGTTGGCGGCTACTTCAACGCCCCATAGACGCCATAAGAAATTGCATTTTTCTGTCCATTTACGGGTGGGGTTGCGTTGGGTGCCTTTTGTTATTGTTTGTGGGTTAGGGGGTGGGCTGGTTTTGAGTTTGTTGTTGTTAGTTGTGTTGTTGCGTGGGGTTGGGGGGTTGTTTGGGTCGCAGTGGGGGGGTTGGTGGTGTGTGCTTTTGGGTTTTTTTGGTCGATAGCGTGGGTTGTTTTTATTTTTTTCGCGAGCCCCGCGCTCTGTTTGGGCGTGGTGGTGTTAAGAACATATCATAGAACAACCCCCAAGAAAGCAAAAAAGAAACAAACAAAAACCAAAACCCACCGCCCCAAAACCAAAACAAACAAAACTTACCACAGAAGCAACAAAAAAATGATCTAACAATCAAACATAAAAAGAATAACAGACCAAAAAAATAAGAAACAAAAGACTCAAAAACTAAAAAAAACAAAAACAAAAACAACTACGACACATTCGATAAATAAACTAATAACAAACAAAACAAAAGTAAACCAACAAATACAACCAAACCTACCCAAAAACCAAACAAACAAAAAAAATGTATTACGTCTAATAAAAAGTTAACAAAAACGGTGTGAGTCGTGAGGATTAGGCGTTTTAAAAGGGCTATCCTCACGTCCTATTGCTCCCCCCAAAAAAAACCTACCACCCGATTCTCCCGTCTAGGTAGATTTGTTTGTGGTTTAGTTTCCTATTTTACATGCCGCTGACGCTTGCACTCCAGGACAAAGACCCTGTCTCGGGTGGCGAATTTGTTGACCGTAGTCCTACACCCAAAGCACAAAAGGCGTTTATTTGCATGGTCATGACCCCTCCCATTAGTCTACGTTTTGTGCCATGTTTGGGGGTCTCTATTTGGGGGTCTTCAGAGGGCTTTTTCAGCCTAGGTGGTTTCGTGGACAATTTTAAGAGCCAGAATTGAAATTTTGGATTCATGCGGCTGCACTTTTGAACACGTTTGACATATGGCGAGTTACAGCCACTTGTCGAGGGTGAGCGTGTCCACCCTTTTTTTTTGAAGCTGCCACATATCCAGGCTCCCCAAAAAATGGGGAGTCCTTCCTTGGTATGAGGAAAGGAATAGGCAGATGTGCCATCCTGTCAGAACAATGAAACCACTCACAGGACCAGCCTTTTATTGCCTCCTAGTGCTATTTAAGAAGTTACGGCTGGTGATTGGTTGGCAGGGACCTTTGGGCTGTCCACACATAATGTGGATAGCAAAATTTAAGTATCCATTATGTCCAACCAAATCCTCAAACCACCTCCCCCAAGCTGGAGGCGCCTGAGGTTACTCTGTTCTTTTGTACAAAGAATTATGGCCGTCACCAAGTTGAGATAAATGGTAGTTTTCTTTCGCCTACATTTTACACTTTCCAAAAAGTGGGTGGTTGGAGACCTAGTATATGCCTCCGATGCCGCCAGAACATCATAATACACACCTCAGCTATTACAGAAATCATATGTGTGGTCAATCAGTGCTGCCGAACCTCCGTAACACCTGAGATGTATAAACATCATAAAATTACCTCCGGTGCGCAGCCACATATACAACATCTGGCTGCTCAAAACATATAAATATACCACCTCAGTCGATGCAGAACCTCATAGACACCCACTCGTGCGGCAGAACCATCTAATAGACACCACCGCTCCAGAGAACTAATAATATCACTCAGCTGCTGCGAGACCTCATAACACACCTCTCCGCTGCAACAAAGCTGCAATAATACACACCCAGCTGCTGAGAACATCATTATGCTATAGATCAGGCTGCTACCGGACATCATATTGATACACCTAACGACTGAAGAAATCCTAATTCACAACTAGACTGCAAAGCTCATAGTAAAAATACATCAGTGCTGCCGAACCTCTAACACAAACCTCATCTGCCCTGATAACATCATTAATACAAAACATCAGCTGTGTGTGCAGATTACCTCTAACACCGGCAGCTGCTACAGAACCTCAAAAATACACACTCAGCTTCCGGATTCACAAAAACACCACTGTAAACTGCTGAGAACATCATTATTCACACATCAGCTGCTGCAGAACATCATAATATCCCATATTATATATCTCATATATTATCTACATGGAAAACAAGACAAATACAACAAGATATTTAATAAAACAAACACACGAGCAGAACTGATCACATTGTCCATGTCACACCTCCGCTGCTGCAGACATCTAGTGATCCCCATTATCTATCTATTGATAAATGGAACAAAATAATATGAAACGAATATATAATAAAAAGCACATGCAACAGAGCAGACTGTGTCCCTGTCAACTTCGCACCTGGAGAAACTTCCGTGCGGGTTCTTCGCCATTCCCTATCCCTCTAAACCATCCGGATCAATTATGTGGAGCTGTAATAAGCCAAGTTAATTAAATAGTCCTTGTAAGTAGTGCCCGCGATGTGCGCGGGGGGGGGGGGGAGGTGTTATGTGGCTGCATGACGTTCTCTGGGTGTCAAGTTGTCAGCAGATGATAGTACCTACCTTGGCCGGTATGTTGGACTGTAGGAGGTGCGCTGTGTCAGGATCTGGATGGGATTGGTTGCAGGCTGGAATATTTTGGGGAGTGGAGTCTTCTCTATGCAGTGAGATGAGCATTGAATCCTATAGAAACACGGGAGATGCAACTCAACATGTGTTCTATCTCAGGGTGAAGATCGGCAGGCGTGCTCCTCCGAGACATTTTGGAAATTCGTCTCGGAAAAGGGAAAGAACACCCAAGTAGGAAGGGGGGGCACTAATGTATTCCCTCAGTATATTCTATCTGTGACATGTTAATAAACTCCTGTGTTGTTCAGTATATTGTGAATTATGGTTCTATTAAACAAAAATGTGTGTTATGAGAAATCAAAACGTTCTGAAAATTAAAATAAAAAAAATGTGCAGCTGTTTCGGTAAGAAGGAAATATAACCGCTGGCCGATTCTAAAGGATCCAAGCGCGAGGGTGTGATCGAGGAGATCAGGCATGGCCAGGCTGGTTGTTCGCTTTGCCACCATGGAGCGACCGCCGTCAATTTTCCGTTTTTATGCGATTGCTCGGCCTTTCTTCCCTGTTTCACCGCCGTTCCACACCAGTTTTGCCCATGCACTATCGATATACTATTTCGTGTGTGCCTCATTATCCAAGTTGCGCCCCCGGTGGCATGCACCGTCGCGCATAGAGCCGCGGGTCCTAAATTTCCCCCCCTCACCCCCTTCCTTTAAGGTGATGTCACACGATTAGCCTTTTGATTCGTTTTCGTTCGTTTCCGCATGCCTTTCCCGTTCATCCCACAAAACCTACGGTTTTTGATCGGTTTCACCACTTATCCTTCCTTACGATCCTTGGGATAGAGCCAAACATGGGGCAAAAACTGATGCGTTTCAACAACGTGGCGTTTTTAACGGAATCACAATACTAAACGATGGTGACATCAACCCTTAAAGGGATTTCTGAGGACGCGACGGTTCAGTGGTTCACCTGCCTTCTGCAACAAATCAGTGGCTCAATTCTCCAGAACCATGGAGGGTCCCATGACATATTCTACATAATGGGGGCAGATTTACTACGCCGGCCCATTTGGCGATCAGCGGCGCTTCTCTGCGGTGGATTCGGGCCGGCTGGGATTCACTAAGGGAGTTCTCCGCTGTCCACAGTGGGCTGCTGCGTGAAGAGCATCGGCCCGCCACTGGAGTCACCGAGCCGGGCTGAGTGAAGGTAAGCGCGTGCCGAGCGCCAATGTTTTCAAAAATGCGACGTTTTTCCGAATCCGTCGGTGTTTATCGTTCGGCCACGCCCCCGATTTCCGTCGCGTGCATGCCGGCGCCGATGCGCCACGCAATCGATTTGCTGCACAAAACGGGGAACTACAGGGCAAATAGGCTCATGAATCGGCATATTCAGGGTAAACACGTCGGGAAAAACCCCGAATCGGGCCCTTAGTAACAGAAACCCCCAATGTAGCTATGCCTAATACAGCAGCACCAAACCTATTAAAGGGGCTTGACAGATATCTACAACTAGTGACCCTACTCAAGGGATATTCACCAGATAGTGGGTGTCTGCTCTCATGTCACATGTGACAGTTATCCATAGTAAGTTCAGATTCAAGGCCAAATCATTACAGACACCATTTATTTAAAGGGATAGTTCAGTATTTCGAACTCATTTCTAGAATCATTTATTTCATATAAACTGATGCACCAAAAAATTTTTTCCCAAATCACACCGTTATATGGGAACAATCTTGCAGTTCTGGAGGGGAGCTCACAGCACGATAATCACATTATAGGACATACGGCAGGAAGTGGCAACACAGCGATTGCAACGACTGAGTACAAAACGGTAAGGCTTTAGGATCTTGCAGTTATCCTGTCCTCGAGTATGCAGATGCAAGATTGATCGTCTATTTCTCATCGATTTATCTGTTACTATATCAGATATATCTCTCGATCTATCTAGACGATTCTAGGATCGATCATATCTCTCTATCTCTATATCTCAGTATACATCTATCTATCGCTCCCATATCAATCTATCTATTTCGCTCTATTCCGATATCTGCGCAGATCGTATCTAATAGAGCTATCTATCTATATCTATCTATCTATATCTATCTGTCTATTATCTATCTCTTATCATCTATCTGTTATCTGTCTATCTCACCAAACTATCTAGCTAGCTCATATCTATCTACTTGTTATCTCACATCTTATACTATACATCTATATTATATTTATCTATGCTTTTAGCTATCTCCCCTAAGGAAAGTCCAAAGCAGGGCCCCCTCCGAGGAACACAGGTACGTATCTTCTTTACATTAACTTACTGGAGGGGCATCCTCCAAATCCTGGGGGATCCCTGTGACTTACAGCTAATGGGGTCATCCTTGTGCCTGTGTCTGGCCATTTTATTCTCGGGAGACCGGAGAATACGATACTAGAGGGGCTGCAATTGGGCATTCCTTATATGGGGGTTGGGGGTGGGTTGCTATCAGGCGTTTCATACAGAGGGGAGGGTGATGGGGCATTTAATTTTCAGGGGGAGGTGCTGCGGTATTTACATACTCAGGAGGCTATGACAATTAATTTCCACACCTCGGCTTATACTCGAGTCAATAAGTTTTCCAGGTTATCTGAAAGTAAAATATTAGCGGCCTGGCTATACTCGAGCTCAACAGTATAGTATTCAATATAGAACTGTGTTTACAGTAATCAATATAGTACAAGACGCCACACATAAGCCAAATCATTACTTGCCCCTTCAGTAGCCAATTTAAAAGAGGGCCTCTACCGTAGCTAATATTGATAAGTGTAGCCCCCCATTAGCCAATTTAAAAATGGTGCTCCCACTGAGAAATAGAGGATGGTACCTCCACATTTGTCGAATAGTAACATATTTTACTATATTACGGTGGCCCTGCATAGCCCATAGTACAGAGCCCCCAGTAGCCATTAGTACAAGATCTTTGTAGCCAATAGTCATAGGTTTTTCCCCGTAGCAATGGTCACGGACCCCTCTTTGCACAGGGCTCTATCTAGCACTACTCCCTGGGCCTTTCGTTAACCCAATAGGTCACAGGGCCCTCTGTAGCTTATGTTCAGAGCCCCAACCACGTTTCAGAACGTCGCTGTTTAAAAATATTTACCTTCCCTGCTGTCTCTGACCTCATCTTTATATATACCGGCAGCCGCCCGGTTACGTACAAGATGGTATGAGAGGTTGTGCTTAAGTTTGAATTTGTATGTAAGTCAAAACTGTATACTTTATAAATTGTAGATCCAGACAAAAGCGTTTTGGGCCAGTGACCATTGGAGTCTTAAACATTGTTGACTCCAAGGGCCCAAGGATTATCATAAAGCTTCATTACCGACCCCTACATCTGATTATTGCAATCTGGGATATAGAAAGCAATCAGAAAGCTTCCCAGAAGTCAGAGGGGTCTGTGCTGTAATATTGGGTTGTCGTAAGTCGGGTGTCCTTAAGTAGGGGGACCGCCTGTATTGCTCTTATCTAGGACATCTACACCCAGGCTCAAGGATTGTAAACCAAGCACACTAACATGCAGGTGCATGCCCCTCTGCCAGGATGTGCTCTTCTTAGCTTTTAGGACCTTGTTTTCACAAAAAAGTTTAAAAATATGCAATGAGTGGAGGAACTCGAGGCTCCCATTGAAACAAATGGAGTCAGTGCCCCACAGGACTCAAATTGCATAATTTTTCACAAAAACAAGGTCCTAGAAGCTAAATGAAGCAGAGATCTCACCGCGGTGGAGGGGGGGGGGGGGGGTGCACACTGTATGTCAGTGTGCTTGGTTACAATCCTCATCCAGGTGGTGATGTCCTCTAAAAATTACGTAGAGATTCATAGCGCGGATTAAAAGGAGCATGGGGCGTGCAGTTGAAAGTCGCATTGGGTTGGCCAAATCAAAACAAAGGAAAGGAAAAGTGAATAAAGGGGTTATCCAGGGCTGGGGGGGCTAGTTAAAATAATAAACATGTACTTACCTCGTCCGGCCCTTGCCGATGTCCAGCGCCGCGTCGTCTCTTGGCCGTCCGGAAACCCCATCTGACCCAATCTCCCAGTGTTACACACGCGAGAGGATAGTGACGGATGGGAGGAGCCGGCCACATCGCGGACCGGAATTTCCTGTGCGTGCACTCTGTGCCCCTGTAAACAAACGGATCCAAGGACCGCGGAGGCCGGGAACAGTGCGCCGAGGACAAGCCCACCCAGTCCGGCCCTCAGTCATTTTTAACAGCCGGATAACCCCTTTAACTCTATTCGGACTGTCTGCTGACTTTAGACGTCAGCGAGCGCAGGTTGGGGTCTCAGTTTTCTTCCCGGTCAGGACACTCGGAGCCCTCGGGAGAGGGAGATTGTTACGAGTTCTCCCTCTCCGCTTCCCTCCAGCATCACGCTTGAATGAGGCCATTGCATAGAGGAGGGAGCAGGCAGCCCCCGGCTCCATAGGTCACATGACCGCCGGTGTAAAGGGGTTAATCAGCGCTGCGGGGTTTGATTGACCCAGTCCAGCTCTGATCAGTACACAGTGAAGGTGGTCATTTCCCCTGTAACTGAGGCTTCTTATAGATGGGAAAAGCTTGCTAAGAAAAACTTCTTTAAAAAACGTGAAAATTGTCCCCCAATGGGTCGGCTATGACCTCTTAGGGAATATAAAGCAAAACACACAAAAAAGAATATTAATAAAGATTCATAAAAAATACAATGGAATTTATCCCATAGAATTAAAAAAAAAAAAATCTCCCGGTACACTACAAAAGCATCCCAAAGGTCGCCCCGTTTGCCCATATACATCAAAACGACTTGAAACAAATGCGGAATTCATTGATCCTTGTTGTAAGCTTGTTGTTACAGTGCACGTATCCAAATCTTCGGTATAATAGAGCGTCTGATGCCCAAATCTACAGGGGGAGACAAAGATATTAAGTGACATCGTACAACTCAAAAATAGAGCAAAAGAGGGGGGGGGGGGACAAAATAGTTTAAAACTGGCCGTTCAGATGTGCATGGGAGATGTATAAGACTACGCTGCCCAACATGAAGCTGGCTCTTATCTTGCTCGGCAACGCCTGTGTGACTTTTTGGTGCGTTAGAGCTCAGGCTAGATCACGCGTAGTGTGGAGCGCATAGCTTGTAAATGGGTGGGGAGATCCTGAGTTGAATTCTGAGGTTGGGGGAGTGGTGGAAAGAACGTTGTTTTGATTGTACATTTGCTACACCAGGTAGAACATGGGTGGTAGGAAACATATCCTGTTATGGTCATCCCATCGGATACATCGGGGGGCTAAAAGGAAAAAGATAGGGAGGCCAAGCAGGAAAGGAAAGGGCGAGGGAGCGGAGAACAGAGAAGGTAAAGTGAGAGTCAGCAAAAAGCACATAATAAGGTAAACAAGGACAGAGAAGAAAAGAGGCCGAAAGATGCTCAACACAAGAGCTCTTGTGTTTGTATGCCTTGTAAAAAGGAGAAGATATCGGTGTGAGAGAAGCACGCGGGATGATGAACCTCTCCTAGGGCGAGCTTAAGTCGATTGAGTTTTTACGGATGATCGTGGATAAACAATAAGGGCTGCGCGGGCCAGTGATCGGTGTCTGGCCGTCAGACTTTGGATGAGTGGGTCGTTGGGGGGATCCCTGGTTAGGCTGGTCCTACGTGTGTGGCTGAAACCGGGGATGTGGGATGCACACTGTGTTGGTTGTGGTGATTCACGCTGAGGGATTTTTACTTCCATGCAAAAGGCGTGGAAGAGACAGAACATAGGAGAATGATGTGGGGTTATGTTTGGGTCCGGATCTTTATGTGTCGTGGTTTCGCCCGCCTTTTTTATGTTGATCTTGCTCTCGGTTAGTGTTTTTTTTGTGATCTGTTCGGGGATGAGATACAGAGGCTCGGAGAAGAGTGGTGGGGGACTTCATCCTACAGTGGTTGATGTTGAGGGCTTAATATGTAACTTTTTGGTTCCGTTTAGAGGAATGTATATAAAAAAAGCTTATTTTTTAAAAATTCTTCTTGAGCACTATTATTTTTACATTTTTTTTTTTGTATTTTTATTTTCTAAGAAACGACTTTCTCAAACTACAACATCATTGATTTGTTTCATTCCAAAAAAATTGCATCTGTTGTGACTGAAGTTGAGCTGCCATACCATTCAAAGCCTTTGGAGAACGGTGACGCTGATGTTTTTTTGAGAAACTCTGTGAAGGTACAACAAGAAAAAGGCTGGACTTGGTGTATACTATATGTATATTTATTACAAAGTTGAGTTTTCCAAGGTCATCACAGGGTCATAGAGGTCCCCCACCAATCTGATATATCTCATGGATATGACCATCGAAAACCCCTTTAAGAATTTGTTTATATTCGGCTGAATCTTATATATTTATGTTTTGATTAACTTGTGTTATAGCTTTTACAACAGCGTCATCAGGCGAGACTCATACCGGCCAATCAGATTTCTATTTTCCAAATTGAATTGTTTATCATTTATGTCATGAAAATAATAGCTAAAAAGTGGTCGTATGATGTCGTTGTGTCATTGAGATCCAAACGTGGCTGTATAATTTTAATTTAGTTGTAATTTTAGTGTTTGTAATAGGGTGTGATCAGTGTGTTTAGAATAGGTGCGGAATTATGTATAGTCATCTCCACTGTATGAATTTTTTAACAGTACTGTATTTTTCGGACTATAAGGCGCACAAAAAATTCTTTGATTTTCTCAGAAATCAAAGGTGCGCCTTATAGTCCAGTGCGCCTTATCTATGAACCGTACTTACAGACAGCTGCCTTGAACTGTGCACAGGTCTGCCACCTGCTGGTCATTCATCCTTATTATCAGGTGCGCCTTGTAATCCGGTGCGCCTTATATATGAAACTAGTTTTTTTAATAGGCATTTATTGATGGTGCGCCTTATAATCCGGTGTGCCTTATAGTCCAAAAAATACTGTAATTTCATGTCTACTGTTTGATGTCTTCAGATTGTTTATGATTTTTGTGATTGTCTCCTTCCATAATTTAGATACATAATTTGAAGCTTTTAGCTTTCCGATCAACCCTACAAAACGTATACATTTGTCTCTCGGGGCGCGAGACTTTGGATCCCATTGGGTATAGTGGTAGACCTTCAACTTCTTCTTCTGCACTACCTTAGCTTGTCTCCTGAGCTAGGAGTCTTCCTCTTCTTTTGTCTTGATGTCTCTGAGGTTTTAGATTTTCCAAAATTTTCTAAAAAGTTTCTATGGTAGATGTATGCTCCTCTCCTATAATATTCCTGGGGTGGTCAAGCTTCTTACCAGAATCTATTTTATTTTGTTTATCCAATCTTTGTCCAAAAGTTTGGATTGAAACATTGTTCGAAATTTTTTGAGAAATTATGTCCCAATGAGTGGGTGAGAGGATAGTATTGGTCTACAAACTAGGATGTGTCCTTCTATATTGTTGATCTTGGACCAAGATATCTTGAGTTGAGTGTCAAGACAGGACCAGCTTAAAAAAATAGCATGTATCTAATGGGTCACCACAAACCAAGAGGAAAAGTAAGACATTGGGGCAGATTTACTTACCTGGTCCATTCGCGATCCAGCGGCGCGTTCTCTGCGCTGGATTCGGGTCCGGCCGGGATTCACTAAGGCAGTTCCTCCGCCGTCCACCAGGTGGCGCTGCTGCGCTGAAAAGTATCGGAACGCACTGGAGTTCACCGGCTCGGGCTGAGTGAAGGTAAGTGCAAGCTCCGCGTTTTA
Source organism: Engystomops pustulosus (assembly GCA_019512145.1). Taxonomy (NCBI): domain Eukaryota; kingdom Metazoa; phylum Chordata; class Amphibia; order Anura; family Leptodactylidae; genus Engystomops; species Engystomops pustulosus. The sequence goes on from CM033644.1 coordinate 216,906,737, forward strand.
AATGCTGCGTTTTTTTCCGAATCCGACGGGTTTTCGTTCGGCCACGCCCCCTGATTTCCGTAACGTGCATGCCAGCGCCGATGCGCCACAATCCGATCGCGTGCGCCAAAATCCTGGGGCAATTCAGGGGAAATCTGCGCAATTCGGAAATATTCGGGTAACACGTCGGGAAAACGCGAATCGGGCCCTTAGTAAATGACCCCCATTGCCTCCGAACTTTGAGTGTTAAAGGTTGGGGACCACTGCTGTAGAAATTGTTCACATTCTAATGGATCTTCATGAAAAGGATGGCTGGAAAAAGAATATTTAGAATTTTTTTTCAGAACTCTCGACGTACAGATGTGTTTTTCTTTGCTATGATCTAAAGAGTTGGTTGGAGGGTATATTATTAACATGTTGTATAGCAGTGGTCTTCAGCTGTTTAGATGTGTCCTTCATTATCGTTCTTCTCTGCTCAAGATACCTTGAATTATGTTACGGGATGACAAGATTTTAAGAGAAAACTGGGGTCATCTTGTTGAATTTATTCTGGTATTCTTAGGCCAAAATGGAACATAAGGAAGACACCTCTTTATCCTGGTTACTTTAGGACTTTGTTTAAGGACACCATAGTGGAGACCATTGTAGATATTGATGACTTTTTTAATGTTTTGTTTTTATGAAAGCCATAACTGGAAAAAAAACAGTAGGCAGGTATGAAGTCATATTGTCAATGACCTACCTTACAATTTTTGGGAAATCTAAATTTTGTTATGTTGGATAGTATTTTTAAGAAGGAAAACTTGCTGAGAGACGTATCTGAAATGTCTTCAGTTGCCTCCTGGACCATCCAGTGTTACATATTGCTCCTCTTAGTTGTAGTATATTGGATTATGTTATTTTTATGCTGTGTTTATTGCCTTACTTCCTTATGTTGTTTTAGTAATGGTTAACAGAATCACTAAAGCACTGGATGTATAATTTATGATTGATGTACTCCATTAGGTAGCCAGTTGTAGGCCGAGAGTGGAAGAGCACAACTGAAAGGATAATCCCTGTCCAAACAATAGAGACATTATGGAAGGGGAGGGGTGGGGGGGTCTCTGATGATGAATGGTGGGGATTCCACCATTTATATTCCTGAATGGATAGCCACTCTGTAACAAGTGGTTCAACTCTGAAGCTACTGGGTCCCAATGCACCCTCTCCAATAAGGCCTCGGAACTCGGAATACTGGCATCTGCTTTTGTGGTAGGGTAGTCTTTGGGTTCTCTGAGTGTTCAAGGCCCAATGGTGACAGTACCTACTAATAACGGTGTGCAGAACCCACATGTTTTGAATTCAATGCATATTTTCCTAAACCATGTCCATTTCTGTGTGGGACATATCCCTTTATGTGATGACGGAACTTTTGGTGCTGGTAATCTTTGAGGATGTGACTTGAACATGAATAGGCCATATGGCACGTATAACCTAGGAACCTTGCATTGTGGTCCCTTTTGGAGGATTTGCCTTCTCTTCTGAGACTACAGAAGGTTTCCTCAATTTCGGGAGCCTCCCAGATATTTTAGGAGAGTTGGGGAATTTGGATGTTGGCCTTGCACTTTTAAAAGGGGAACATATGGAACACTAAGGATCAGATTTATTAGGACTTGTACTCCAGTTTTCTGGCGTATAAGCTGTGAAATAGTCAGGCCAAGAATTGCAACGCCCACTTCCTATTTGTCATGGAGGGGCGAAAAAGGGGCTGTGCCGGGCAGCATAGTGGATCGGCATTCTTACCCCATGCCTGTGTACTACTTCTAGACTGCGCCAGGAACCGAGGATGTGTTAAGGATTTCCCCGGCTTCTTGGTCCATCCCATAGTTACTGGGGAACACGCATGCTACACAACAACGCTTCCAACTGAGGTCTGTTGACACCAGCATCGGTAAATTCCAATATTCCGCTCCATCATCAGAGAAGAACTACAAATTTAAGTGTCACCTGACCCCATTAACCATTAGCTTCCCGCCAAGGAGTCCCTCATTTTACGGGAAAAAATATTGCTAACTTTCTGTTCCAGCACTTATGACACATTCTGGAAGTCTCTTATACAGATGTGAACAAAGCCTTAGCATATGGGTCATTTTACTGTCCAGCTGATGCATCTGCAATAGCAAATGGTTTCCATTGCATAGATAAAACTTTTTTTTTTTTTGAACTTTCAGCATTACACAGATGATTAGGAATTCCCTTTTCACTGCTCTGACAGCTCCCACTAAAAATAGCCCGGGAGCTGTATACAAATCTTGTCAAAAATGAGAAAAAACAGCAGTTTTCATGCTCGAAACGTCCATGTTTTTCACATTCACACAGGGGGAGGCAATGTATTTACAGCCGCTCAATAAACTTAAAGGGGCTCTCCAAAGTTCTTAGAAATATTGTTAGTTGGAACCAGCGGGGGTTGTCTTACTGATCTTAAAGACGACCCACTTTTTACCTCAAAATCTTGAGTTATTTTGTAGTCCTTAGTACCCATTTTGTTCTCTCACCGAAGAAGCTACTCTTTTGGGTGATAAAAAATTCCAACACTTTGAAAGCCCAAAGAAAGTAAGCAGGGAGTGTTGAGCTAGTAGGGTGGTCCTCTTCTGAACTTTAGGAACCATGTTGTAGCATCACATTATCTTCTGTGTCTTCCACCCATTGTTCGCTCCTCAGGATTCCTCAGCCTCTCCTTCTCCCTCAACTTGTCTATCCTACCTGCCCTCTATCTACATCCCGTGGCTTATCACAATCACTTCCAGCTCCTCACCACTCTCTTCTCCTCTACCATGTCCTATCTTACCCTGACCTCCATTAACAATCGATGAAATTAGAAAATTGTTGGCTTATGATTTTTATGATCTTCACAGTATCTCCTACGTCTTCCACATATCCTTGGCCTCTCAGAATCTCTCAGCCTCTCTTCTCCTCACTTTCTCTCTTCTCCTCATCACCTTCTCTCTCCTCCTCACCTTCTCTCTTCCTCACCTTCTCTCTCCTCCTCACCTTCTCTTCTCCTCACCTTCTCTCTCCTCCTCACCTTCTCTCTCCTCCTCACCTTCTCTCTCCTCCTCACCTTGATTATACTGTGCTATGCCATATCCATCAGTAATATAGAGATGAATATAGCTGCAGGTCAAGCATACACACTGCCCCTCCATTGATTATACTGTGCTGTGCCATATCCATCAGCAACATAGAGGTAAATAGAACACCTGGTTGAGCATACACACTGCCCCTCCATTCATTGTACCACACTGCCTTATCTATCAGTAACATAGACACGAAAAGAGCAGCAGGGCTCATGTGCAACATGTCACTCGTTTATTTGGGGTACATTGGAGCCCCTTCCTCTCCATCCATGGGTTCAGACCAATTAGCTAGTTGAGACATCAAATAGATGTGGGTACCACCTTTGACTCCCACCATTTGTGGCTTTCTCCATACACTTCTATTAGAATTCTAAACATACCTTAGAACACTTGCTGCATTTTTTTTGGATCTACCATAAAAGTGACTGTATTCACACTTATATCATATCCCATAGAAAAAAGCTGTCCAAGATTGGAATACCCCTTTAAAAAGGAGGTCCTCTATACTGCTAAAGGAGGTGATGAATCTCTTCTGTATATGATACCTGGAAACAACATCATGACTCTGCCCTATCGGCCAAGTGCACATTGACGGAGGTGGATGAAGCTTCAAAAGGGGTGTGGTTATTGAGAAAGTAGGTGTGGTCAAACAACGGTTGTGAAAAAATGCTATCAAAAGAATCCAAGAGGGATAAAAAATTTGGTTGCTACAAAATATATTGATATTTTGGTGGTAGAACACAGAAAATAGGAGAATCTCTTATAAAGGGAAGAAGCTGTTTGTCTCCTGGTTTCTGACTGGCTGATGTTGTTTTAAGACCTTTGGCAAAGTCGTGATTTTCATGGGATGACGTCAAAGGAAACAGAAAAAAAATCAAGAGCGAGGCTGGAATTCAGTGAATGTGAGCAGTGGGAATAGACTACGTGAATGGCAGCGGTTATTTAGGGAAGGGAAATTGACTGGGATGTGATGTCTCCACGTTAATCACTAAAAACCCTACAATAAACCCCACAGCCAATCAGATTACAGTGGAGGGCTGTTTTAGGTTGCCCCCCCACATTTCAAAAAGATGTAGGAACTCCCAAGGCCATTCAGTCTTGCGGTAATGGAACGTGCAGTGAAGATTTTTGACCTGTTATGACCCTTTATTCCCTTTGACCCCATAAACATCTAGGGTCCATTGTACCACAAATGTTGTGGATCCCTGGTATTCACCCTTTAACCCCAATAAGAGACAGGAAAACCAGGATACCCCTTCCGATATTCTCCATTCAGGCAGCAGTGGGACAAACTGGGAAGTGGTCAGTAAACAATCCAAGGTCAGGGAAGACGGCACAGGTTCAGAATTGATATACAGGCATGGGTCAGGGGAGGTACCAGAAACAACGGGGGGGAATTCATTAAGACTGGCGTTTTGAAGGCCTAGTCTTAAGGTTCCCTCCACTGGCGGTCCGATGCTCGTACCCACTTAGAAGCCCAGGCCTATAAGTCTCCCATTTTTCTACAAATTTGAATGTGCCATCAAATCCATCCAGATAAGCTAGGGACCAGGGCCATCACTCATAGATCCAGGCACCATGACTGTAGTAATCATCTTATATTTGTTAGCCATGGCCCCCTTCCTTCTAAAATCAACTTTTATAATTATGCTAATGAGACCTTGTGTGAACTGACTTTACAGGCTGGTACACTGTCTTGCTGTGCAGGAAGCACTCAATTTTCCCAATCCCCTGGCACTTCCCCCTCCCTCTGCCTGTTGTAATCTCACACAATGGGAGAGGGAAGTGTGAAACATCCTGTGACGGTACAGCACAGAGGGGCTCTGGTAACACTTCCAGAGCCCTTCAGGCTCATTAACATAAACGTTTATTTTAGAAGGTCGGGGGTCATTCAGAGCAAAAATATAAAGATTACCAAAGTCACGGTGCCTGGATCTATGAGGAAGTGCCCTGGTTTACCATGATGGATTTTGATGGTAGATTTTTATAATGGATTTTTATCAGTAGCTGCCACAGACTTACTGAAAGCTAACTCCAGGGTCGGATTTTTTTTAAAGGGCCAGCGCACCCTACATTCCAGGACTGGAGCACATCTCCCACAGCCGGAAAAATTGTTGCGATGAGACGTGTGTGTGTGCTTCATTTTCTCGAAAAATTGTGCGGGATAAACGCCGCCTTTAATAATATATGTCTCATCGCTGAATGGAAATGTGAACACCTGCTGATAATAACATGTTTCTCCTTCCACCAGGATCCGTTATCTCTCGCAGAGCCGCGGTATATAAATAGCGCATGACCTGAGCGCTCGGAGAGGGATACCGGACCCTGTTATTGTCAACCATTTATCCCGCATCTGCCTATGTAAGATCCCAATTATAGTGCCTTTCGCACCATCTGCTTCTATGTGATGTAGATTTGTCTGTGGAGCAGATGGAAGACTCTGTGTTACTCACCGGAACAAGGGGGGGGGATCAAATATTTTTGATATAAAACGGCCTGGGACACAGGTACGACGACCTTGTCTGTGTCATGAAAGTCATAAAATCCCACTCGTTGGCCCCACAGGGACTATTGGAAGATGAATCTTTCCCTAGACATTTACTATGCGTAAATTAAGAAAAATTCATAAATGCACCCTCTGGCAACTTTGTCATAATTACATGACACATTCTTCGCTATTTGCTGTATGTAAAGAATCTTTAGATAAAAGTGAACACACATCTTTCAACATTTGCATCCCCAAGTGTGGGAAAATGTATAAAACCCTGCTCAGGTCTGTCCGAGAACACCCACATTTATACTTATCTTGGCAAGCAACGCCCATTTTGTTACCCGTTTTGCAGGAAAATCTTGAAAAAAAGTTGATGAGGCAGAGTTATGGGTAAATCTAATTAAAACAAGGATCACTTGAGATACTTGAGGCATTCCTTAGCCAATCAATACCTGTCGGACTCCACCCACTTGCCATAACTTTTTTTTAGTTATTTAAAAAAATTGTAATACATTTGTGACTTTTCTTGTCTTTTTTCTCCTCGATTGATAGGTGGGTGGTGTTATCTGGAGGTGGTGGAGACAAAATATATTTGTTGTAAAATAGGAAAAATTTAGGCATGTCACATTCCAAAATGGAGTTTGGCAACCAAATGAGGATGGCCACACCTACTTTGGAGGTTGGATGACTTGGTCGTTGAATAGGTCTGGGTTGTCCTGGGGCGGGATAAGAAGGAAAATAATTGGAGAACAAGATTCCTCTTGATCATGACCTTCACCCAAGAATCCAAAGAGGAAAAGTTCCCAATTAATGGGTTGTGTTTGTCTCATATGTCACTGATAGAAGGAAGGCGGCCATTTTGGATAAAAGCAAGAGGGATGGCGGTCATATCAAAAAAAGACCACAAATTGTTTCAGAAATTGATTGCCACAATCAGATTTGCTAATTTATTGTGGCTCTAAAGTTATCACCTGAGAGATTCTCCATTCGGGTTCATAACGACTGGATCCAGCACCTTCAGCTCTGTGTTCAGCACCATGGACAACACATCACATAGCTGTGTATCACAGGGAATGTTCCTGGTTGTTGTTGCAACTTTCTGGGGCACATTTACTTACCCGTCCCATCGCGATCCCCGAGGTGCGTTGTCCAACGAGGATTCGGATCTACCGCGATTCACTAAGATCGTGCGTCCAGTTTCCTGCATGTGTCACTTCCCTGCTCAGATCCGCCGGAGTTCACCTTCTTCTTCCCGGTGTATGTGAGTGCTTGGCTTGCGACACAATTTTGAATGTTAAATCCCGTGCTTAGTCCGAATCAGTCGGGTTGTCCGACAGCCACACCCCGATTTGTGTCGCATGAAAGCCGGCAAAATCCGATCGCGCGTGCCAAAACCCCAGTTAAATGCGGCGCTAAATGGAAAAAGTCAGGAAATCCGACGAAAATGCGGTCCGCGGCACCCTTAGTAAATGTGCCCCTATGTCGCTATGTTGCTAACTTTTGAGCCACAAGGATATTGCTGAACTGTTTTGGACATAACCCTAAAAGATAGACCCCACCTCAGCCATTACTTGTTGGGGTATTCAGATATATAATTTTTCCTTTTGTTTCTAAAATAAGGGGTGCCCAGAAACTAAGATCCCTTGGGAATTTGATCATACTCCTTGACTTCTTCCCCATTAGGACTATCCTTAGGACTTCCCTCCAATGTCAAACAAGATGCCCATCCTCCTACAGGCAGCTAATACAAGTTGTCCTGGTGGCGCCACATGACCCGCCATCTATGTGCTACAGAAATGGACAGTACATAGTTCACCCACATAATAGGGCGGTAGAACCGGCTATTCTGGTTTCCTTCAGGACAAAAACATCTGTCACCGATTCCTCCGAGCTGCTGGTTCAGAATCTGCTCCGTCAGCTCTCCTCTGACATGTCATAATCCGATCACTCCTATAGAAATGCAGAAATTCTTTCACTTTGTGAGCCCAGAGCTTTTATGTACAATGGATGGAGGCCATTTCTTCGGCATCCATTTATATTTGCATTGAACAGATCCCTGTGATTGGACGGTGATTGGCACCTTTTACGAGCCATTTTAGGGGAAAATCACGGGTATTTTACAGCAAGTTTTTTTTAATGGGGTGCAGATAGAGTTTAGGAGAAGGGGCTCTGTGGTAGTGGCGGTGCTGAGTTTTGGGTCATGAAGAGGACACAAAACCGACTTAGATTACACTAGTATTATAGACGACGTGTGGTAGGTGCACCGAAAAGGTCAGAAGTTGGAAAATGTTCATGTTCTAGGCCATGCCCCTTATCCCTCCACTAACCCTACCCACAGTATAATATACCCTAGTGTTCCCAGTATTATACATCCCTATTCCCTCACGTAGCCCCTAATTGATAATACCTATTGTCTGTCCCACACTGTATGCAACTCCTGGGCCCCCCCACCTAAAGCACCCTCCTGATGTGCTCCAGCAACTAGTAATGCCCCCTCCCTGTAACCTTCACTTTTAATCTCTCCCCTTTAAAGGAAATCTACCACCAGGATGAAGGATTGTAAACCAAGCACACTAACATACTGGTTTGCGCCCCCTCTGGCAGGATCTGTTCTTCTTGTAGCTTTGTATACCTTTTTTTATAAGAAAAAGAGGTTTTAAAAATTATGCAGGTGAGCCTTCGTACCTCCAAGCTCCATAGACATCTATAGAGTCTGGAGCCCCGGAGGCTCATTTGCATAATTTGTGAAACCTTTTTCTTGTAGAAATAAGAAAAGCAGAACCTACCAGAGTAGGCACTCACCAGTATGTCAGTGTGCTTGGTTTACAATTCTATATCCTGGTGGTAGATTTCCTTTAAGTTGCCCCCTCACTTTTCTGTACACCCCAAACTTAAAGAAACCTCTGTTCCTTTTTGCTGTAAAATTACCTCCCCTGGTTCCCCATCAGAATCAATGCTGTGTGTGGCGCTAAGGTTGGCACAAGCCTTGAGGTGACATCATGGCACCCACATGCATCAGGGCCACACCCAGCTGTAGCAGAGCAGAATGCTTCACTGTTGTATTCTTCTCCATCGGAGGATGCTGATGAAATTCTGGAACTCACCTACCACCATCCAGCAACCGAAATGTGGGACTGTTTTGCTGAACTTGAAGCTAAAGGGGCCAATGCAATAACTGGATTCAACGCCCCCAATTATAATCTACAGGAGGAGTATAAAGTCCAATTTCACCAGTTTATTTCAGAAACAAGGGATAAAATGATATATGTGATATGTGTGAAGCAAGTATTGGTTGAGGGGGGCATATATTTTAGGCTATAAACAGAGCATTGCTGCCATCTTGAAAACAGCCATATTGGATAAAAGTTTTCCAATGGGAAGGTGGTCGTGTAGCATATCAAAGAAGAATGAATTGTCTCAGAAATGGGTTGCTGCAATCAGATTTTTAATATCTTTTGTGATTCAAAAGTTCTGAACACTGAAAGGTGCAACAACAACAACAGGAAATGTTCCCTGTGATGCACAGCTATTTGATGTGTTGAACACATGCAATGGATTCAATAGTTATGAACAAGCATGAGAATCTATGAAGAACCACAAGAGATTTTGCAAATCTGATTTTCAACATCGATTTCTTTGAGACAATTCTGTTTTTCTTTGAGCTGCTACATGACTATTTTCCATTGGAAAAACCTGCCCTTGATCCAATATGGTGGCTTTCAAGATGTCAACCATGTTTCAGATATAGGCCAATTTTCCCTTTCTATTCTGAAATAAAAGGGCGACTTGGAAATTCTGACTATCCTTGTATTAGGTATTATGTTTTTATATGGGGAAGAGATTCCTAATGGACACCACAATGGCCTCTGAACCATGTTAAGATTCACCCCTGTGTGTAGACCATGTATAATAATGATATACTCCAATGTAATAGCAGTAGCACAAATTTACTGAGGCTTTTGTCTGTCACTTAGGCCTCAATCTTGTAGCACATTCTATGTACATTCTATGCAATAGTAGTACCATAAATTTACGCAGGCTTTTGTCTGTCACTTAGGCCTCAGTCATGTAGCACATTCTATGTACATTCTATGTCATACTAGTACCATAAATTTACTCAGGCTTTTGTCTGTCACTAAGGCCTCAGTCATGTAGCACATCCCAGGTACATTCTATGTAATAGTAGTACCATAAATTTACTCAGGCTTTTGTCTGTCACTTAGGCCTTAGTCATTTAGCATATTCCATGTACACTCTATGTCATAGTAGTACCATAAATTTACTCAGGATTTTGTCTGTCACTAAGGCCTCAGTCATGTAGCACATTCTATCATAGAAACAATTGGCTCCAGTGCCAGAGGCCACAACTTTCTTCCATTTATTTCTACTCTCGTCTTTTGGTGTTTACTGTCAGGTGTTTACTGTCACAGAAAAGAATCTGCCAGAGAGAAGATCCCAAGTGTATCATTTCCTCCCATCTCAGTAATGGCTGACTCTCTCTCCATTAATGTTCCAAGAGCCTCTATTTATTCCTGTCACATATGCTTGCACTCCCCTCACCACCGGCCGGCTTTATATGTGGGGGGTGGGATGTCTCACGTGAGAGAATTATCCATTATTTGTGGTGATAAAATGCATTTTACAGGAAAAACCTCAATAATGGCCCCGATGCTATTATATAAAATGAATAATGCAGGATGATACTGGTAATGGACTGAAGAATCTGTCCATAAAGTGAGCAAGAACCCGCCATATGTGACGCATACATAATACAGCCATACTAATTAAATTAAAAGAGACTCTCATTGGTTGGAAAAAGAGGTTTTGGATGTAGTTGATGTGGAAATTTTGATATGTTCTGTACACTATGACAAATGATTTCTATGGGGGAACTATGGACAATCCTCTGAAAACCATAACTAAAACTTTTTTTCAGAAAATCATAAAAACCCACATGAAAAAATTGCATGATTTGGCACCATTTTGGACTGAAAGCCAACTCCTAAAAAACTTCATCTATGTTCCATGTCGATGTATCCTTATAGAACTTGTCTCCCTATATAGGGCTGAGGACGTTTCCCATTAATATTCCATAGCCTCGGTGTGATCAAACCTCTTAATTCCCAGTGGTGAAGCCCTTTTCCACAGGGACCTTCAATATCACTGGACATTTCCTCTGCAGCCATAACTAGAAATTTTTTCAGAAAATCCTAAAAACCAACATGAAAAAATTCCATCATTTGGCGCCGTTTTGGACTGAAAACCAACTCTTCAAAACTTCAGCTACTTTCCATGTTGATGTATCCTTATAGAACTGGTCTACCTACTGTATATAGGGCTGAGGACGTTTACCGATCATATTCCATAGCCTTATTCCAAACCTCTTAATTCCCAGTGGTGAAACCCTTACCCACCACAGGGACCTCTTACCTTGCTCCGACTCCTGGTCAGTATTGAGGTGGTCTCCAGTTTTTCAGCCAAAACTGCTGGGGTCACTGGACCTCATTTGGCAATCAGTGATGTTGCAGGGTATGCTGAGGCCACTCAGGTCCTGTGACCCTTGACACTTCTGTCCCATCTGAAGGTCAGTAGACCACCATGACAATGGTGCTGGGGTAAGGTAAACTTTCTTATTCAGTCATCCCAGTCTGTGGGAGTTTTCCAAAATTCCTGGAAAATCTCTTTAAAATGTGGGCCAATGTCTCCAGTTCTAGATTTAACTAGATTTAGTTATTTTTTTTTTTTTTTTTGCATTATATGACAAACTATAACTATATTATTTATTTTTCCATTTGCTGAGCTTAAGTGAGGTCTTGTTTTTTGCTGGATAGGTTAACATTTTTATTTGTACCATTCTGTGTTATGTGTGTGTTTTTCAATTGTATTTTACTTAATTTTTAGTGCGGCAATGTGCGTAAAAATTCACTATAATGAATGAATACCATTAATCATACAGATCGTATCTGAGTTATTACTGACCACTGCAATTGCTGGGCTGTACAATGACAAGGAACATGATGGACTCTTAGCCATTCACAACATCCATTTTTTTTTAAATCAAGGGTTATTTTAGAGTTAAACTGTATACAACAAGCTTAGCTCCCCCTAGTGATGGCCTCAGGTATCCTGAATTTTATCATTCAACTTTATGTCTATTTGTCAGATTTGTGTCAGGAAAAAAAATACTAATTTCAATAAATTCCAAGAATGTTAAGAAATATTTATACAAACATTGACAATTTTAGCCTCCATCTCAGTGAAAGTGACATTCCCGTCTTTGTGCGGGAGGACTCGTCATTTACATAAATCATCATTAACCTGCAGTGATTAAGGTCTTGCAAGTTGTTCCATTCACTTAATAAATGACCTCATCAATTCTGGTGGGAATGATCACAGTGTGAGACACACAACCCCAGAGTCTGTGGTGCTGTCATTCCAAGGACATCTGTGGCTGAGGGCGTCCTGCCCCGGGCCATCAAGTCCTGTTCTGCTGGGATTTATTTAACAAAAATAACTGAGCAGCAGGGGGTCGAGCATCCATCATTTATTATAGGGATGTAAAAGATACCACTGGGGGTAACAGATGTATCCTGATGACTGAAATACGAGGCGTCCACTTGTAGTAATAAACAAGTAAGGTGATGATGAAGAGGAATAGCTATCTATCTCATATCTATCTATCCCATATCTATCTATCTATCTATCTATCTATCCCATATCTATCTATCTATCCCATATCTATCTATCTATCCCATATCTATCTATCTATCTATCTATCTATCTATCTATCTATCTATCTATCTATCTATCTATCTCATATCTATCTATCTCATATCTATCTATCTCATATCTATCTATCTATCTATCTATCTCATATCTATCTATCTATCTATCTATCTATCTATCTATCTCATATCTATCTATCTATCTATCTATCTATCTATCTATCTCTATGTTGTGCAGATTTTGATTTACAGAAAGTTCTGGAATTTCCTGTGTGAATATTAAACTGTACAACACAAGAGATAAAACCTTTAAAAGTGACAATCCTCCCCTAGGCACATTCCTCCGCTCCATAACAGGTTCTCCCATGTAGTGTATGTGGGAGTGGGACACAGTTAAGAAAAAACTATATACAGTATTGGGCTACATTTGCACAATGTACCGTTGTACGGCGGGCATACATCGACACCGGGGAGAGGAGGAGGGGATGAGCGCTGCTCACCCCCGCCCCTCTCCATAGCGATATATGGCTGCCCGTATAGGCTTAAGACTATATTCACACGACCGTGTTGGGGATATATATCTGCCCAGAATTTATCAAAACTGCCCAATAAAAGGAACTTACTTTGTTGCCCATAGCAACCAATCACATTTCAGCTTTTCATTTTTATTTTCTTAAAATGAAAGCTGCACTATGATTGGTTATAAATGACAGGCTCCGACTGAAAGTGAGTTATGACAGGTCATGTCCACTGACCGGTCATGGTGCGATGTGCTTTCAATTCTGTGTCCCTGCTGGTACAGGGGGAAGGTGTCGGCCTCCCACCAATCAGCCCCCTTTTGGGATGTGTATATTGTACATGCCAGTCACATCATAGAAAAGGACTGTACAATAACTAAATCACGTCCACTGAGACTTCTTATATCTAATATATAACGCTGGGTGTATATGTGTGTGTATATATTTGCATGTGTGATGTATGTGTGTGTGTATATATGTGTATGTGTGTGTATGTATTTGTATGTGTGATGTATGTGTGTGTGTATATATGTGTATGTGTGTATGTATATTTGGTTGTGTGATATATGTGTATGCGTGTATATATGTGTATGCGTGTGTGTATATATTTGGATGTGTGATGTATGTGTGTGTGTGTATATATGTGTGTGTGTGTATATTTGGATGTGTGATGTATGTGTGTGTATATATGTGTGTTTATATATGTGTATGTGTGTGTATATATTTGTATGTGTTATGTATGTATGTGGTAACGTGTTTATGTGTGTTTGTTATGTGCGTTTATATTGTGTGCGTGTATATTTGCGTGTATGTTGTATGTCTGTATGTTAGGAATCCACACCATTGTATTTACAATCACAAAATTGGGCAGAGACGCCCATGACCCGGGAACGTCATAGACTGTGCTTGAGTGGAAATCTTTACACTCTACTTGCCAAAATACCGCTTAGTAACTTAATGCCAAATCTAGGACAAAACACAGTGAAGGAGATTTATCAGAAGTTTTCTGAGGTAAAACTGTTTCTAGGTGCCCACGGAAAAACCAATCAGAGCTCAAGTTAATTTTAATGACGTTGACTGCTGATTGGTTGCTAAGAAGAACTAGAACTTCTACTTCTCAGACGCTTCTGATGAATCTCCCCCAGTCCTTTTACTGTTGTGGCAGTTAGCCTCGATAGCGACCAATCACAGCTCAAGCCCTATTTTGCGTAGGGCATTAATATGAACTCTCATTGGTAATAGGCAGGGCCATGAGCAGTTTCAGGCGCAGGCTATAGCAGGGTTTTAAGCCAAGCTGGACTCCCCCTACACACTGACATTGTGCCCACACCACCAGACATCTATCAAAACATAGAGCTAAGTGCACCAACGTATGATGGTGCCCCTGGCTCCGAACAGATTTATCAGGAGGCTCCCCTTGTTGGTGGCATAAGGTGTGAATAGGCACAATTTTTGGCCAGAAACTGTGCCTCTTCAATGCTTGTACACCATTGTTATTTCATTTGGATCTAAAGTCTATATATATAGTTATAATACAGTTATATACATATATGTGTGTTATATGTATATTTGTATGTGTGTAATGTGTGTGTATTTTGTATAATTTCACGTGTGTATGTACGTGTACGCACTGTGTGAGCAGCAACACGTTTACTTATAAATAAACCAAATCCTTACCCGCCCAGATGTAAGACTGCTCTTCTACAGTGGTGGGGTCACCCACATTCTTTAAACTGTATCAGCATTCACAGGGTGCAAATACAGTTTAGATCTATGGAAGGGGAGAAAACAGAGTCGCTGCTTTTCATCCAGAGTGAAATTAGACATAAGGAGTGCCCATACAGAACGAAAATGTGCGTTATTTTGTGGAAATATTTGTGATTGTGAATGTATTGTGTGTATTGTGTATGTATGTGTGTGTATGTGACATTTACATGTGTATATATGCATAGTGTGTGTGTATGTGTTGAATATAATATGCATGCATACATTTATGTGTGCAATGTATATATATTTGTGATGTATATGTGTGTTGTTATTTTATCTGTATGGACATTTATGTGTATGGTGTATGTATATGTTGCATATGAACATTTATGTGTGTAATGTGTATGTATATATGCGTATAATGTGTATGAATTAATGCTGGAGGTTTATCATATGCCGGCGCCCTCTCACTAAGGCCTTTACATCTATCCGGTGGCCGCATGCCTGACCTGACGTAGCTTTGTGTAAAAATTAGTTTCGTTTTTTCAGAATTACGCAGACACGGGACGGGAATGCCTGTGCTCAACTACTCTGCCAGCTGCTGGACTTCTAGTCCCCTCCACTCCTATATGGCCTGGAGGTGGGTAGTCACTGTTAAATCACAATTTACGATTTCTCCAACTGCTTCTGTAGTTTGTATATATGGTATGTATGTGTGTATATGTGGGTGTGTAGTGTTAAATATGTGTGGTTTGTAATGTGTATATGTGTACAGTTTTCGTACATTTATGTGTGTAATTTTGTACTGTATTTGTGTGTAATGTTATATGTGGGTGTGCAATGTGCATGTATATGGTGGTAATGTATATATATATAGTGTGTATGTGTATGTATATGTATGTAATGTATTTATATGTGTGTAATGTGTATATATATGTGTGTAATGTGTATATATATATGTGTGTGTGCAATGTGTATGTATATGTGTATGTATATTGTTGTGTTGTAATGTGATGATATGTGTGTATTTTATCATTTTGTTGTACTTGTGTATGTATGTGTGTGTGTTATGTGTTTTGTATAGTATGTATGTATATATGTGTGTAATGTGCTTATCTGCGTATGCATATTTATCCTGTAATGTGTATGTATATGTGGAATTGGGTATGTATATGTGTGTAATGATATGCATCTGTGTGTAATGTGTATGTGAGTAATGTGTATATATGTGTATGCATACTTATGTGTTAGGTGTATATCTGCGCATGTATATTTCATGTGTGTAATGTGCAATGTAATGTGTATATATGTGTATGTACATTTATGTGTCATGTGTACATATTTGTGTGCATACTGTCTTTGTATATGTGTATGTAATGTATATGTGTGTGTGTGTAATGTGTATGTATATGTGTGTAATGATATTATGTGTGTATATGTGTATTCTTGGTTTGTGTAATGTGTATGTATTGTTGTGTGTAATGTGTTTGTATAGGTGTATGATATATGTGTGTAATGTGGCTTATCTGCGTATGCATATTTATGCCTGTAATGTGTATGATATGTGGAAATGTGGGTATGTAATGGTGTGTAATGTATTGCATCTGTGTGTAATGTGTATGTGAGTAATGTGTATATATGTGTATGCATACTTATGTGTGTAGGGGTGTATATCTGGCGCATGTCTATTTTATGTGTGTAATGTGCATATGTAATGTGCACCCCACGATCTTTCACACGGTGCCGCTCCAACCTTTCAATTGTAATGTGTATATATGTGTATGTACATTTATGTGTCAATGTGTACATATTTGTGTGCATACTGTCTTTGTATATGTGTGTAATGTATGTATGTGTGTAATGTGTATTTCATTTACGTGTGTAATGTGTATGTATATGTGTGTAATGTGTATGTGAGTAATATGTATGTATATATGTGTAAGTTCATTGGTGTGTGTAATCTGTATGTATCTGTGTGTTCATCAAAACATTTCCTTTAAGTAATCTTCTTCCTCCTTAGGACTCGTATAATGGCAGTGACATCCAGGCGGCTGCTACAGAATGACATCCAGATAAGTGAAAATGTCCTGCAAACAGGACGGCTGCTCAGATTTGTAATGTCCCCCCGGGCAATGTTACACCAGCCCTCAATGTCATCTTACAAGGAGTTCACCTATCACGCCAGGAGCAATCCATCATTTGTCTTAAAAGGAAACTTCTAGAGAATCTTTATTCCCTGATCGTCTAGATAAATGTCTACAAAATATCTACAAATCACATTTCATCTGCAGACATGGGAGAGGCGCACAGATTCGCTGTCTATGGAGGCTGATGTGCAGTGGAAGGGCCCCGGAGGACAGTAGGGGGATATTTATCATACTCCAGCGTACGATAGCCCCCCCGACCCTCCGGCACAGACGGATACATCAAGATGTATCCGGTGGGTGGCTGTGGAGCGTTTATTTCCATGCCAGGTAGGACAGTATGAAATGTCTCCGGAGTGCCCAGGAACGCCCCGCGCCGGACCACTCCTAGTCCGCACCCCCCTTTACACCCCTCCATGTCTCCCCCCTGGCATGGAGGTGGCGGAAAGTGGAAAATAATCGCAAATGCTATCTTATTGCTAGCAGTCACTGCACTTACACGACTTGTAAAGAGGAAGGACATTTATTAAAGGAAATGTTTTGATGAAGACACAGAAGTACCATAAAGATATATGTAATAGCAACATATATACATACTCAAAAGAAAGTCCAAGCAGCACAAACCTTAAAAGAGAGGAATGGGTGCAGGCATCCCAGGACTGGGCCACAAGTCCTCCAGGCTTGAAAAAGGCTCTTGCAGAGCGGAAACGTCGCTGTCATTGTCACCCACTATGGAATAAAGACACTTTTGTAAATTTTACCTACAACGGAGTGCTGCCCGCTTTCAACATATATACATAGATATAGATATATATATTTCAGGGCTTCTACGCCAGTATCCTGGTAAATAGCCCCCATATTCACTGAACTGCAGGACAATGACAAACTATAGTATCTATCCATCCATCTGTCTATCTATCTCATATCTATCTATCTATCTATATCCTATCTATTATATCTATATATCTCATATCTATGTATCTATCTATCTATCTATCTATCTATCTATCTATCTATCTCCTATCTATCTATCTATCTATCTATCTATCTATCTCATATCTATCTCATATCCATCTATCTATCTATCTATCTATCTATCTATCTATCTATCTCCTATCTATCTATCTATCTATCTATCTATCTATCTATCTATCTATCTATCTATCTCATATCTATCTATCTCATATCTATCTATCTCATATCTATCTATCTATCTATCTCATATCTATCTATCTATCTCATATCTATCTATCTATCTATCTATCTATCTATCTCATATCTATCTCATATCTATCTATCTATCTCGTATCTATCTATCTATCTATCTCATATCTATCTATATCCTATCTATTATATTTATGTATCTCATATCTATCTATCTATCTATCTATCTAATATCTATCTATCTATCTATCTATCTATCTATCTCATATCTATCTATCTCCTATCTATCTATCTATCTATCTATCTCATATCTATCTATCTCATATCTATCTATCTCATATCTAACTATCTATCTATCTATCTCATATCTATCTATCTCATACCTATCTATCTCCTATATATCCATCTCATATCTATCTATCTATCTATCTATCTATCTATCTATCTATCTATCTATCTATCTATCTATCTATCTCATATCTATCTATCTATCTATCTCATATCTAACTATCTATCTATCTCATACCTATCTATCTCCTATCTATCCATCTCATATCTATCTATCTATCTATCTATCTATCTATCTATCTATCTATCTATCTATCTCATATCTATCTATCTATCTATCTCATATCTATCTCATATCTATCTATCTATCTCATATCTATCGAATCTCAAACGTATTCCCTTAACTTCTTTTCACATGATCTACACATGTAAGGAACAGAAGCAGCAGCCTCACGATCTGTCCCAGGAAAAGGAAAGTTACTTGTCAGCTGTATTTCTGCAAGATGTTCTGCAGCTTCTGGCCAATGCTTCTTCTTCACCTTCCAGGTTGTGCCCTCGCCCTATGCCCTGCACTGCCCAGGCTGGTGCTGCGCATCCAGTCCATTCATTCCTATGGAGCAGATGCTGTACATTGTGCAGGGAGGAGGCAGAGGAGAGGGCTGGCAGTGAGCTCCAGGAGAGGTGGCTTCTTCTTCTTCTGTGACACTCCCCCTGGACGTCAGTGTGCTCCTGGGGAGGGCGAGAGACTGGAGCTGCTCCTCCACCTCAATGACAGCCAGTCTGGAGGGGACCCAGGGACTCACAATCAACAGATTGCAAGGAGACATGCTGCAGCCCAAATAGAAGAAATCCAAGCCACCGAGAAGATGATTGCAACAGGGTGACACCTTCTGCAACCATGTCCAGCACCACAGCCAGATGTTCTTCAAGCTTCATGATGAGGAGATGCACCACTGCCAAGGAGCTGCCAATCATCTTGGAATTATAGGTGTATAGACCAAGGAGGAGGCTGATTACTGCAAGGTTAAGGGTGCTTACCCTAAATCTGGAGACATGACAGTGGTGTCTGGGGAGAATGTGGATGAGACCCTGGTGTCCCTCAGTGCCCTGGGGCAAGAGGGCTATGACCCTGAAAGAGCAACCCAGGACTGCTGTGAGAGGGTGGTGATCAACATCTCAGGACTTCGTTTCGAGACCCAACTGAGAACTCTTGCCCAGTTCCCCAAAACCTTACTAGGAGACCCCAGAAAGAGAATGCGTTTCTTTGACCCCCTAAGGAATGAATACTTCTTTGATCGTAACCGACCTTGCTTTGATGCGATCTTGTATTACTACCAATCGGGAGGTAGACTTCGCAGACCTGTCAATGTCCCGGTTGATATCTTCTTGGAAGAGATCAAGTTTTATGAACTGGGAGAGGAGGTCATTGAGATCTTCAGAGACGATGAAGGGTTCATCAAAGAAGAAGAGCGACCACTGCCCGACAACGACTTCCAGAGACAGGTTTGGCTACTTTTTGAGTATCCTGAGAGTTCAGGACCTGCAAGGGGCATTGCAATTGTGTCAGTCCTCATTATTCTTATCTCCATAGTCATCTTCTGCTTGGAGACCCTTCCAGAGTTTAGGGAAGAAGTCAGGTTGGCAGGTGAGCATCTCTCGGTCAATGGGACTCATCCGGTTAAGGACAGTCCCTTCACTGACCCTTTCTTCCTCATTGAGACCCTATGCATCATCTGGTTCTCCTTTGAACTCTTGGTCAGGTTCTTTGCCTGCCCTAGCAAGCCAGCTTTCTTCAAGAACATGATGAATGTCATTGACATTGTGGCCATCATCCCTTATTTTATCACCTTAGGGACTGAGTTGGCTCAGCAGCAAGGTAGCAATGGGCAGCAGGCCATGTCCTTGGCTATTTTAAGGGTCATCCGTTTGGTGAGAGTCTTCAGGATCTTCAAGCTCTCCAGACATTCTAAAGGTCTTCAGATCTTAGGGAAAACATTGCAAGCCAGTATGAGGGAATTGGGTCTTCTGATCTTCTTCCTCTTCATTGGAGTCATCTTGTTTTCCAGTGCTGTGTATTTTGCAGAGACTGATGACCCCGAGTCTTTATTTACCAGCATTCCGGATGCTTTCTGGTGGGCAGTCGTGTCCATGACAACTGTTGGGTACGGTGACATGTACCCTCTGACCATTGGTGGGAAAATAGTGGGTTCTCTCTGTGCCATAGCTGGCGTATTAACCATTGCCTTGCCAGTTCCTGTGATTGTCTCCAATTTCAACTACTTCTACCACAGAGAGACTGACCACGAGGAACAATCCCAATACACTCATGTCACCTGTGGTCAGCAACCTTCTTCTTATGGTGACCTGAAAAAGAGTGAGAGCAAACAGTCATTCAACAAATCAGATTACATGGAATCAGAAGACCTGGAAGATGCAAAATACCCCCACTTTACCACCAACCAACATTTCGGAGAACCCAAAAAGTTAACAGAGGTATGACCCCCACCCCTCCTCTTGGTAAGTTCTTCAGAAACTTCAGGTCCTATGGTTTCACGACCTCATCACTAACCTGTGATGTGTAGAAGAGGGCCTACCACTCCACTGTGGATAGTCCAGGACTCTACTGTAGATGTTTGAGAAGAGTCCATAGCTGTGAGGTTGTCCTACAATTATTAGGTGTCTTTAGAAATATGGATCTTGTGGTTACATAAGAAACATACATAGTCCACCATTCGAGGAATCGTCATGTTGTACCAAGTAAACTGTTGTCCCAGGGGTCATCCTCCTCATGATCCTCACCAAGCCTGGTGGATACATCTGGAGGACCTTTTTTGTGGTGTTTCCCAAGGATTATTAATATATCTTCATGCCATCCTACGGGAAGCTCACACTAGCACATCATTTATATGGCACAAGCTGCTATGGATAGATTTTTGTATCAGTGCCATGTAGGAGATGAACTCTGAAACAACACAACACAGTGTTCTTCTAAGGGAGGAGGACTTTGAGGAGCCACCGGGGTGGAAGACCAGCTGTTCCGGATAAGAAATGACCATTTCGAGTTATTTTTGATGGAACCCTGCTTAAATTTACCACCGGATCATCATTATTATCCAGAATACTGCACAAAAATGGGCAAAAAATTCTCCAAAAATGTTGACCGTGACGCAATTAAAAAAAAAAAACAAAAAAAAAACCACGGAGGGACATTTTGGTTCTTCTCGTTCTTCTCACATCTGCAGTTTTTTGCACGGATCTTAATTTGTTTACATCATTGCCGATGATTATGGCGTTTTTTTTTTTAGGGTTTTTTTTTTTTTTTTTTACATTAACCCTTTGGCTGCTAGGGATTCCTGCACAACTTCTCCTGTTCTGGAAAGGGTTAATTTTTAAAATTTCTTTTATTTTTTTGTGTTGAAAAATTTTTTTTTTGTTTCCTTAACCAAATATCTCATTCTCTGTAAGTGCCTTCATGTGTAAGGTAAAAACAAAAAAAAAAAATTATATAAAAAATATTTGGTTCTGTACATATTTTATTTTGACATATTTTTAGACCAGAGAATTTATTGGTTGAGACTTTATCGAGGGGCCAGAGGTCAAGTGGAAGGGAGGGAGGGTGGGGGGTCAGGGGTCATAAATAAGGCATATTGTGCTACAAGGGGAAAATATATTGCATGAATGTAAAGTAGCCAAATATGCACTAAAATATATTATTTTTTACTACGAACGTCTTCATTGTCTCCATTTTCTCAGCCCATGGTCCATGACCTGTCACTGTGACGACCCATCTTAAGCCATCGGGGGACATTGTTTAAGAAAATGTGTTCATTGGGCGATGATCATATATATCATTTATTATTTTGTGCACTGTGCCTTTAAGTTATTTTAAAGGGGTTGTACAGGATAACAAAAAAAATAAATAAAAATAGCGCCACACTGGTTCTCAGGTTGTTTATGGTATTGCAGTTCAGTCCAATTTACTTTAGCAATACCAGACACAAGCTATGGACAGATGATGCGTTATTTCTGGAAGAAAGCAGCCATGTTTTCTAATCCTTGACCACCCCTTTAAGATATATATTTAGATTTTTATTTAGCATTTTAAGGTAAAATAGCTAAAAATATCTAAAAATAGCTAAAAATATGATCTCTTTAGTCGTCCTCTTCTGTCCAGATGTCTTGGTGTCCCATTTACACTACAATGTGATGGTTTAGGGCCCCAATATGGCCGCCTTTACAGATTTCCTAATACATATATATGGGGGATAGATGTAACCCTACAAAACTAGTCTAGTTACTCAGTATGAGAGTGAGATTGGTAGTCACCCAGCTTTCCCAAGCACAGATTTCACAGAGGAGGATGATGCATTGACTTATTTTTGCCATTTATATTGAAGTGAACTTCCCCTTTAAGTATCATTGTTGTCTATTGATGAGTTTATAACGTAAGCTTACTCAATACTGACATCTTGAGTATTGAAGTAGGTACAAGCCAGAAAGGAGTCATCGCACTATATTATAGATAGGGGTGTATCTAAAGAGAGTTCATAGGACACGGGATGGGGGGATAAGGGGGTTAAAACCTACCGGGTGTATAGACACCTACATATTGTATAATGCCTTTAAGATAGAACTACCGATAGTGGAAGTTGATGGTTTACCGATTATCAAATGTTCTGGATTATCAAAAAAGGCATAATTTCTATTCTTTTACTACACCTTTGCCCAGTTTACTGCCCATAATCCTAATCTGTATTGTGGTATAGGTGCTGGATTATCAGATTTTTCGGATGATCAGATGCCAATGCAATTTCACATGAGATAAATGTGAGCCTCGTATTCTATGGAATATCCCTTTAAGGGATCCATAACTAATATGGTATGGTATCATAATGGATCCAAATAGGTTTTGACGGGTCTCCCAAGTTTTGTACTCCGACGGTCAGATCGGTTGTCTCGTGTTACATCTTAAAGGGGTAGTGAGGTCAAAAAGAATTATCACCCTGTTGTTGGTGGAGGACTTGTGTTTGGACTCCCACCTCGGTTATGCCATACTATAGCTTAAAGTTATTGTCCGGTCCAAAACATATATCACCGTGCTCTAGTGTTGGTGGAGGACCCTTGGTTGGACCTCCACTTTGAGTTTTAGATCAGTTGCAACATTCAATATTTAAAAGGGGTAGTATGGTACAAAAATGATAATATCTAGTGTTGGTGGAGGACCTGTGGTTGGACGCGACAGATCAGTTGCCCCAGGCTATAACTTAAAGTAAAAGTCGGGTCAAAAACATTGATCACCTCAAATGTTGGTGGAGGATCTACATTTAGACTCCTACAACCAGCTTCAGATTGGTTGCCCCCCTTCTAAAGAATTAAGGGGCAGTCTGGTCGAAAACAGTTATCATCGTTCTCTAGTGATGGTGGAGGAGCCATGATTTGACTCCGACCTTTAGTTTTAGGCTATTTGCCCCATTCTATATTTTAAAGGGGTAGTTTGGTTAAAGAATGATCATCTCTAGTGGTAGATGAACTATGGTTGGACTCATGAGATCAGTTGTAGCTAAAACTGTAGCTTTAGGGGGTGGTCTGGTCAAAAACAGGTCAAGTGTTGGTGGAGGAACTTCTGTTAAACTTCCACCTCTAGCTACAGATCGATTGCCCCCTGCTATAGCATAAAGGGGTAGTCTGGTCAAAAACAAATATCACTGTACTCTAGTGTTGGTTTTTGGATCAGTTGCCCCATGCCACATTTTAAAGGGGTAGTGTGGTAAAAATGATCATCTCTAGTGTTGGTGGAGGACCCGTGGCTGGACGTGTCAGATCATGTGTCCAAGGCTATAGCTTGTAGAGATAGTCCGGTCATAAACAAGGACCACCTCAAGTGTTGGTGGAGGATCTATATTTAGACTCCTACCAGCAGCTTCAGATTGGTTTCCCCCTGCTATAACTTAAAGGGGTAGTCTGGTCAAAAACTGTTATCTGACCTGTTGGTGAAGGACCCATGATTTGACTCCCACAACTAGTTTTAGATCAGTTTCCCTCATGCTATATTTTAAAGGAGTAATTTGGTAAAAAATAATCACCTCTAGTGTTGTTGGGGGCCTGTGGTTGACTCATCAGAGCAGTTACCCCAAGAGGTTGTCTAGTCAAAAACACTTATCACCTCGAGTGTTGGTGGAGGATCTGCAGATGTTCTTCAACCTCCAACTTCAACTTGGTTGCCCTTTGCTATAGCTTAAAGGGGAATGACCTCCAATGATTTATTTTGACCAGAATATCCCTTTAAGTTCTCATCCGAGCATTTTCCGATCCTCTGGACGGCCAGAACCACCTGTGGACTCTGCTCCTGACATTGACACATGTTGGATGAGGACACGGCTTGGGGTCTGAGCTGGGAGTCTCACTGACGCCAGGAATAAAGGGCTCCAGAGCTCAAAAAAAGGCCATTGATTTTACCGGCGCCTTATCTCATCTCATTGTAATAAATACCTTTCCTGGTCCAACACCGGGTCAGGGTGACAGAAGTCAATGTCTTAGGTGAGGAGATGTGTGAATCCCCCCAAAATTAAAGCGATAGCTCCATTTTAACAAACTATAGTAGAATAATTTAACCATTAACAGTCAGTGTCTAGAAGATGACAGACTCTCCGCCTTCCCGCTCGGGAGGAGGCCACAAATGTCACCTTGAGAAATAATTGTCGTATAGGGGTTTATGGATTCATGTAATTGATTTATAGCTGTGTATGGGGGGGGGGGCATGAGATCATGCTAACCATATCGCAGAACATGCTTAAGGCATCATAACATCCCATTTCTTCTTTAATTCCAGCTTACCAGTTACCATGGCGACCGGCGTGTTGTAAAGCGACGGTCGTGCTTAAACGTGTGTGAAGGTTAAATTCTTATGTGATGACTTGTGGAATGTTGACGGAACAAGGTGAAATCAACGCCTGACCATGTCACTTGTTTTGGGGGGGTTCTCCTTAAAGGGGTTGTCGTTTAGGGAATAAATTAAGGTCAGATAGGGTTAAGGAGCTGTACAACACCTCTATTTTTCTTTCTGTGCCTTTTTTTATTTTTTAAAACTATTCACCGGGACACCCCTTAGGGAGTCCATTGTACAACCCAAAAAGACTAAGTTATGTATGGAGTTATGAAAAAAAAAAATAATGAAAAAAAATACGCAGATTGGCTCAGAATATGCAGATTTTCATAGCCCTAGGCCTGTTAAATAGTCGGGCATTGACTGACAATTGATTTTTAATAGATGTCGCTAATGGAACAGCGAGATTATAGTACGAAAAACCAAAGTGCGTCCTGGTGTCTCTGTTTAAATGTTAGTCGTACTGTATGCCTGTAAACAAGTACTAAGTTTAAAGGGGTTGGCCACGTTATCTCATGTTTTTTGTAATGTGTGCAAGTGTGAGGGGCAGGATATTTGGTAATCTACCAATATACATCTATTAATAGTTCTACTCCACTTTCTTGATATGTAAAGTGAAGCCTCCCTTTTTTTTACCTCATCAGCCTTATGGTCAGAGATTCTTGACCATAAAATGGCCGCCGATGGAGGGTCATGTGATCTCTAACTGTCCATGAAGAATCGCCCTGCCAGGACCTTATGATAGTATTCATGAATATAAGATTAAAGTCCTGGCAATAGAGATCACATGATCCTCCATCTGCGGCCATTTTGTGGACAGGAATGTCTGGCTGATGAGATAAAAGACTGGAGGCCTCACACACAAACGTGAGGTAAAGTGGCCAACCCCTTTAAGCTTAGACTGCACCTTGGACTGTCCTCCAAAATGATGCTCTTACTGCAACATGATTTGACTAATTAAAAACACATTGCGTAATGATCCGTATAATCCGTGTGTTTGGCTCACCCCTAAAAATTTAGGCCCCAAACCAGAAATACAAACCACTCTTCCCAACATACCTAGTTCTTCTCCTTGGTGGTACAGTGTATCCAGTCCTCCTTGATGGCCACCACTCTAGGAGGTCTTCCTCCAAGGTCTTTCCTGATGAAGGCCTCAAGAGGATTTATCTCATCAGTTCTTTCTCCTGGTCGACTATGAGGTATTTTGTCTCCCCCCCCCCCCTGCCATTGAACCACACAGTAATGACCTTTTTCTGATGAGGATCCTGGAAGGTCGTGCTACAAGTCAGTCTAGTTCAATACTCTTCGCTGACGTTATTAATAGGAAGCCAATCGATTAGGATTGACCTGTGACCCTTTCCTGTCAGACTCCAAATAACTGTATCCTCTTGATGTATATTATCCCAATTTATGTAAGAGGTCGCTTATGGGACCATGCTAAACTAATGCTGGACTAATAAAACACACTTGGACCTGTACTTGATCTGGACCCTTCATCAGGTGGGTCCTCCACATTAAGGTCAACAGTAGTTAGAGGAGAGGAACCTCAAGTAAAATTGACCTTATAGCCCATTAAATTAGTTGTTGCTGCTGGTTATGAAGTTCTGCAGCAGCTGAGGCGTGTATTATGAGGTACTGCAGCAGCAGAAGTGTGTATTATAAGGTTCTGCAGCAGCTAGGACGCAGCTCTTAATATAATACACTCTGCAGCTGCTGAAAACCTTTGTTCAAGCATCAGACTGCAGGGAGAGATAAGCAGCGACCATGTAGCGCCGCTTATCTTTGTATAATTGGCGGGTTGTAATAAGTATGTGATTGTACTTCTGTCTCTGTGCCGCGGTTCTATTAGCTATGAATCTCGGTAGGCGTTCGCGTCGCCACTCGTCTCCCTTTCGTAATTGCACCACATGCAAATGACTCAAACAACAGACGTGGTAAACGCTGGATGTTACACCAAATAATTGATTTGTAGAGAAGGCTTCAGTAAAGTGGATTTTCCATTTCAAGTCTATGCGCGTCTTTCGGAAGGCTTTCGTTGAAGGCCTCTCCGGAGACCACTGTTTCCATAGCAACCTATCCAGACAGCTATCTCTGCCTCCTGACATTGGCTACCGGTGAAAAAAAAACTCATGCAAAATCTCCTTCAGCCTCCTTATTGCTCCAGCTTTTAACACAAGTGCCACTAAAGTTCCCGTCTACAGACATGCAGATGCATATATATATATCCCCACACCGGATCATACTGGGGGCCATATAACAACATGGCGTGTCATTACTTGAGGTATTTTTTGGAGTATTTTAGTAGTAGAGCAAACTAAACCTGTTCATAGTCAAGTTTAACCCCCCAACACGTTTAGACTTCAACCCTGGGAGCAACCCTCAAAATTTTTGGTGTAAGTTTGCTTAAATTCCATCCCTTTGACCGATAGTCCCACCAAATTCGGGACTGCAGGTATGTACATTGATGAATACTTGCCATCTGTCCCAGAATTTCCAAAAAATTGGCATACTCTAGTTCATAAATGGGATAGAGCTTGGAAGACCCTGTTGAGAAGTTGGTGGCTTCGACCAGTTTAGAGGCAAGACTGCCAATCTAGGGATGGGAACTAAACACCCGTACTCTACCAAGTGTGATTTCCCCATTCATAGTAGACTTATCAGTGTGTTGGGAACATTTTGGGGCAAATTCAAGCTGACCTTCTATTCAGTAGTGGGATTGGGCAGATCCAGGGGCGTCTCACGCGGCGGGACTTAAATGTCTGTAGTCTACCCAATAAGAAGTTGGGCCCTGATGAAAGATCGACATTGGGCCACCAACAACTACTACGAGCAGCACAGCTGGGACTCTTTTTTTTTTTCTGGAGGACTCAAATGGACATGATGTAACTCCTAATTTGTCTTGATGGTGGTGCTGCTGTAAATATCAGTTAGAAGTCTATGGTACGGTATGAATGATGAAGTAGATATGAGCAGACTTGACAATTGTATTCGGGTTCAGCCACGCAACCTGGACGTATTGCCGGATTGGTGGGTGAACATCCAATCTGGCCAATTGATGCCCTTAGCTTCTGGCCAAGCAGAGCCATGGCTAGGCCCGGCTGTTCGTCCGGCAATAGGACCAGGTCACGTGACCGTACGCGTACGTGGGCTCATCTCTATCTCTAATGATAAGTAGTCATTGACATGAGTTGTGCTGTTTTATCCAAGTCAGTTAGAGATATGTACAAAAAATTATTTTACTTTGGCATCTGATAATCCAGAACCCCCCAAAAATGCAGAAACTTTCAAAAAACTCACGAATGACTGAGCAAAGAAAACTTTGATTAGTAATGACTAGTAATGAAATTAAAGTGAAGGTAACATATTAGTCCTGTAGACTCTCTAACCTTCGAAACACATTGAAATATCTATCCATCTATCAACCTAAATAGGAAGACTTGTAAGTTGGTGGTCCCAGACCTGACCATGCATTGCCCTATCCCAACCCTAAACTAGGTGGGACCACCCACTTATGGACAGGGTTTTGCAACCTCTTTTAAAACTAGGACATGTCCAAATTTACCTCGACTCTTTCGGAAAGTTGCGATTGTCCCACCAAATGGTCTATCCACCAAATTCCTTTAAGAACAGATAATCTCTTTTTGATTGTAGGTTTTTAGCCAAAAAAGTTCAGGTAAATTGGTCTTGAACTTCAGGTGTATAAAAAGGTTAACTCTAAAAAGGTGAAGACTAAGGGGCCCATTCAGATGGCCACACGTGTCAGATACACTTCCCAGTCTCATCGTGGTTTAACTTAAAGATAGTGATATATGGTGATGTGAGTTCCAAAAGTACCATAGCGCTATGGTTTGGTGTTTCCCAGAATCATGTGAATATGGGACAGTAGAGCCACATTCATTTCGTTTGGCATATCGTAGATCAGCCTGAGTTAAGTTTGGAGGAGCTGTGGTGGAGGCAGGAAATTTAGCTGGGCTGTGGACTAAGTTTCGCATCCCATAGGTAACAACTGAATGTGCCTTGAAGTAAACGACCAGATTCTTAACTATCTGGTATGGCTCCAGAAATTTCAAAAATTTCTTTGACATTCTGAAAAAAAACAAAAAAATCCTTTTAATACCTGGAGCCTAATTGAGAAGGAGGAGCATGCCGCATGTACAAGTCCATAATTTACCACCATTCACACATCTACACGACTGATACTGATACTCGATCATTCATCCTGTCCGATTTTCTTCAAAACCACCATCGCACTTTTGATTTGTCCACATAGGACACTAGCTTCCGTTCCATCTAGTCCCAGTGCTGTATTTTCCATACTTCCCTCTTGACCTGTCATGAGTAGTTTGGCCTTTCTGAAGCCTCTTTGGTCAGTCCTTTATCATCAGTTTTAAAAGATTTTACGGAAAAGGGCCCTCAAAAAAAAATCTTGAAGAAAACCGAACGAATTCTATGTCCTATCGTAAATTTGAGACAAATGATTTTCAAGCAAAAGTAAGATCTAGTTGGTTGAACCTTCTACTCCGTCATCTCTGTAGCCTGAGAAAGAAAAATCCGCCTGCCACCAAAAAAATGATGTGAATGTTCTGCTGAGCTACAACTAAGTTCTCAGGATATATTTTTTTTTCCAAAGATATGTACCAGATGCAAGAAACTTATCAAGTGTTCTTCTCCTGGAATGTCATCTATGATTTCTATGCTGTATAGAATTGTAGGATATATATATAGAAATATTGTAATTGTGAATCTCAAGGAGGATCATGTGGCCCCACAATTGGTCTTCTTCACTTCTTTTGCAACTGGACCTTATAATAGGTAGGAGTCGAAAGAGAGGAGATCCTTAGAAGAGCATTGATGCCTCGGCAGCCCTGTTCCATCAAGAAAAGTTCACAGGTCAACCCGTGCTCGAATGGAAAAGATGCCGTCTTAGCGCAATAGCGGATTGCTAAAGAATGTTTCCACATAATTTCAACTGAATGAAGTCCAACACTGAAGCCTGACCTACAAAACAAAAGAACACACTCTGCTCGGAGATTGCTCGATTCACTCGACCAAGAATGTTACAGCTGTGGATTATCATGCCTCATTACAGTCGCATTGAAATATCCATTCGAGAGAAAAAAAAAACCCCAACAGCTGACGCATTGGGAGGGGAAGGAAATGAGATGTTCTTTATAGTTCCCACTTAAGGACTTGAAAGAGGTGGCAGAGATTACTTATCAAGGAAGCTTCACAACTGCATTCCCATAACGCAAGGCAACAAATCTGCTGGAAGAGACACAAGAGAAAGGCTGAGAAAGTCAAAGGTATGTTCTTCTTTTACCATCTTACCATCAATGGGCATTGGGGTCAGATTGGGGGCATTTTACGGGAAACTTAGATAAATGTTGGCCTAATGTTTAGAAGGATTGAGTTCCAGATGTTGGTACAGACATAAACATTAGATGGTTGACCAATCCCAGAAAGATAAGTAAATGAATGATGTTTACGGGACAAGGTTGGATGGGTCCACCAGGAGACAGAAAGATCCTCTGATCAACCCAAGCTCTGGAAATAGTGATGGGCATTGGTTATAATATGGACCATGAGGTCCTCATAAAAACTCCCCAAATCATTTATTTGGAAACCA
The DNA here is from genome assembly GCA_019512145.1 of Engystomops pustulosus. Classification (NCBI taxonomy): domain Eukaryota; kingdom Metazoa; phylum Chordata; class Amphibia; order Anura; family Leptodactylidae; genus Engystomops; species Engystomops pustulosus. Next base: position 216,937,378 of record CM033644.1, read on the forward strand.
CTGCCACCATTGTATGGGACAACTTTTTATAAAAAATAAGATGGATGGGAAGCTTGATCTTATCGTCTTTGTTGAGAGCAAGGTTGTCCTATTATAAGAGGTCCCCCTTTTCACTGATGTTTCTTCATTGATAGTTGGACAAAATGCGAACAAATAAGCTCCATGCTTGGGTATACATTTAACTGAGAGGCTTCCATTAGGAAAAACAAGCTGTGGAAATGGGAAGGCACTTAGACTTATGGACAGGTAGTCTAGGTAGAAGAAGTTAAGCACGCACTTTATGGTCAGTAGGCTTAGAAAAAGATTGTTAGACCAAGTCTTTTTGATATCAGGTTAGATTGATTGAATCTCTTGGACCAAAACGCATCCTTAAAGTGGAAACTGTCATCAGTTTAGGGCCTCCTAAACCAGCTTCATCTTTTCATGTTGCTGAGGTCTAGAGCACCAAACCTGTTGGCCATAGTCCTGTTGAGCACTATGTTTTTGTGCTTTCTTAAAAGATGTATTCTGCTGCGAAGAGTCATCCCAGATTAAGATCTCTAAAAACTTGTGATCAGATGGGACTGGAGGGGTAGGTATGGGAAGGAACTTACACTTATGGACTGAGTAGAGGATGTTAAGACCACACATTGAGCAGCCACGCAGGTCGGTAGGCTACAAAAAAGATGGGCAGACAAAGTCTTTAGATATCAGGTTGGTTTGTATTCATCTAATGGACCGAAATGCAACCTTGAAGTTGGAACGGTCATCAGGTTAGGGTCTCCTAAACCGGCATCATCTCTTCATGTTGCTGAGGTCTAGAGCACCAAACCTGTTGGCCATAGTCCTGTTGACCACTATGTTTTTGTGTTTTCTCAAAAGATGTATTCTGCTGCGACATTCTAGGTAGAGGATTTTAAGACCACACATTGGGACCACCCAGGTCGGTAGGCTACGGAAACGAGGGGTAGACAAAGTCTTTAGATATCAGGTTGGTTTGTATTCATCTAATGGACCGAAACACAACCTTAAAAGGGAAACTGTCACCAGCTTTGGGGTCCTACATATTTAGAAGGAACTAGTTACATTTTCCTTACAGAACAACCCTCAACTTGGAGAACTTGGAGTATACATATGAAAATTGTGCCATACTTCCTTTCACCTGCGGGGGAGCTGCAGGGAAATCGAACTGTTGCTGTAAGATTTCCCGATTGCAGGAAGTGCAACGTCTATAAAGGGATTGTGCAAAATAAACGACCCCTTTAAGTTCCCGTCACACCTGCTATAGGCCACCCGTAAACAGATAATAAAACATTATAAATAATTGCCAAATTTATTACAGCGATATAAAAAGCCATTGGAATCAATGTAAACGATACTAAATAAAAAGCCCCTGCGTTCCTCCAGCTGGTACAGCTCTATATTATACGGAGGCTCTGGATTGTATAATGTGCCCGGAATGTAAGGATGGATGTATACAATGTATTCCCAGCAGAACCAGTGCCAAGATGATTCCCAGGATTCTCTCCCGCAGCCGTCTAGCCCCGTAATTGCCGTGTGACTCCCGGAGGAAGCAGCCGGCATTAAAGTGTGCGGCAAACGTCAAAGAACTAATGTGAAATATAATAATAGAAGAATAAATACAATTAGAGTAGTAATAACAGAAAAACACAATGATAACAAATCACTGAGAAAAAAAAAAAAAAACAGGGAAAACTTCATTAAAAATGCATTATCCAGAATTTTCAAAAGGGTTATTAGTGGAGCGGAGCAGATGAAGAAGCAGTGAACTAATTATGTTCTTTATTCCTGTCTTTTTGGGTGTCATAAATTTCAAGAATCCAACAGAGCCGGAAAATAATATGGAGCAGCCGGACTATAATATGTAGCAGCCGGACTATAATATGGAGTGGCTGGACTATAATATGTAGTAGCTGGACTATAATATGTAGTAGCCGGACTTATTATCCCTGTACTGTGACATCACTGTGTGTATTATCCCTGTACTGCCAGTAAAGAATGGAAACCCGCACAGCAAATCTATAATAGAAATATATATACGAGGGCCACCACACTCTAATTCCAAATGTATAAACAGAAGACCAAGAGGAGTGTGTATAGGCCAAGAAATCTGGCCTAGGGGGACTCCTCTCTGGCCTAGGGGGACTCCTCTCTGGTTGGCTCTTCTCTGGCCTAGGGGGGGCTCTTCTCTGGCCTAGGGGGGGCTCTTCTCTGGCCTAGGGGGGGGCTCTTCTCTGGCCTAGGGGGTCTCTTCTCTGGCCTAGGAGATATTTCTGGTTTAGAGTCTAGTCTTGGTCTAGGGGACATTTCTCTGGTCTTCAAGACTCATCTCTGGTCTAGGGGGACTCCTCTCTGGTCTAGCGGGATATCTCTCTGGTCTAGGAGGAACCATCTCTGGTCTAGGGATCACATATAGGGGAGCAGTCGTATCACGGCCTAGGAGCCCTGTGGGACCATAAGTGTCTCTCCTGCATCTGAGGACCAATACATAAGTTGCATTTAGGCCTTTGCCCTCAGTGTTTTTGTGCCATTGACCATGTGTAAGGTAAATGGGCCAAGTGTGGCACAGCAGGAACCGTACAAACATATCAGAGGCACATCAAAGGGTTCGGTAGACCCCCTTATGTTTATTGGGGACGTCATCTGCCCCAATGGCATCTGTTGGGTAGATAAGGATTGCACAGTTGGATCCTTTTGTTCTTGGGGAGATAAGTCACTGGAGAGTAGACACTAGAGAGTCTAGCGGAAGCTTCTCACGCTGTGCCACCCTCTGGGGTCTCATGCCCACTTGTGGCCCACCAGACAATATCCCGTCATGCATCACATTTTGCCTACTTCTTCAGGAGCTGCACTTTTGGTGACCCTTAGCTTCATTATCGTTGGCCGGGGTGGAGGTCGGCATCATTTGACCTTGGGTTCCCATTTATTAAAGGGATTGTCTAAGCCCCTTTAATATGGAGTCCATTTGTCTGGACAGTGAAGTCTCGGGGTCAGTGTGATGATATCGGTCATGTCCCTGGTCTGTCACTATAAACATTGTAGGATTTACCAGGACTCGGAATTCTGAAAACTTGACCAATATTCTCCAGAAATGGCGCCACATCTCTCTTGTGGTTATTCTTGGTATTTCATCCTCTGATATCCTGTTGCCCCTGTTACTCTGGAGTATATCTGTAAATTGATCCTGAGCTGATGATGAAGCCCTACACCCTCTGGAGGGAAATCGGAGATGAAGACGTCTTCTAGGATTGGGATTCCATCAATTATTGATAGTAACGTGGCTTTATGTCCAGCAGACTGACACTGACCTCTCCATATGTTTACCTTTTGCTTTGTAATGGGAGTTGTAGTAGCTGGAGGGTCTTAGTTTTCGGGGCTATTGTTCTTTTATCATCTGGTCAATAGAAGATACAAGAAGCTACTTGTGCCTGTTGTAGATGCAGATCTGCATACCAAAGGCAGGGCCCCCCTCTCCTGGTGTTATCAGGGGTCCTTCCCCTGCAGGGATAGACTATAGTGATAACTCAGGGGCCTGGAGACAGTCAGCAGGATGGATTGTGTCTTCTCCTCCTCTGTGTTCACACTTGGCAGAGGCTGCGATGACACATTGTATATAATAACACATTGATGTCATACAAGTTTCTACCACCAATTATCTACAGAGCTTGGGCGTCCGTCCTTAAAGGGACACTCGGCTTTGGAATGTTGTGTCCCTTTAGACGAAAAGTTTTGTTGTGATGAATTTTTTTGGAATTTTGATGCTTTGATTTGAATGATGGTGAATTTACATAAGGTTATAGAGAGAGACAGCCATAGATTAGTACAGGGTGCAGAGCGCCACACACTATGTTGTGGTTATGCATGGTCGCTGCAACTCAGGCCCGAACTGAGCATTACATGGAGGTGCCAAGTGATCCCCACTGACCTGCAAAACCTCCTTTTAAGAGACCATCATTCTGGATTCCTGCGCTAACCCTTAGTGATGAGTATACTGCATACTAATAACTCTGTATACAGGAAGCTCCCTCTAGTGGTGACTTCAGGTGGACAGAATTTTATCTTTAAAGGGATATCAGAGTGATCTGATGAGTTCAGTGCATTCTGCTTATCCATTGAACTGAGTAACAATCCTGTATACAGTAAGCTCCCTCTAGTGGTGACTGCCGGTGGACAGAATGTTATGTTTAAATGGATATTAGGGGTAGCTGATGAGTTCAGTGCATTCTGCTTATCCATTGAACTCCGTAATAACACTGTATACCGGAAACTCCCTCTAATGGTGACTGCAGGTGGACAGAATGTTATCTTTAAAGGGATATCAGCATTCTGCATATCCATTGAACTGAGATATAACACTGCGCACAGAAAGCTCCATCTAGTGGTGACTTCTAGTCTACAGAATTTTATCTTTCAAGGGATATCAGGTGGAGCGGATGAGTTCACTCCATTCTTTTGAATGGAGTAATAACACTATATTCATGTAGCTCCCCCTAGTGGTGACTGCAGGTGGACATTAGGTGGAAGTGATGAGTTCATTGTACAGACAGTCCCCGGGATACATACAAGATAGGGCTTGTAGGTTTGTTCTTAAGTTGAATTTGTATGTAAGTCGGAACTGTATATTTTATCATTGTAACCCCAGCCAGAACTTTTTTGGTCTCTGCATCAATTGGATTTTAAAAATGTTGGGTTATCATAAGAATCAATATTAACACTAAAGCTTCATTACAGACACATTTGATAACTGTTACAGCTGTTTATTGTAGCCTAGGACTAAAGTACAGTAATTACCAATATCCAGAGGTCCGTTTGTAACTATGGGTCGTATGTAAGTCGAGTGTTCTTAAGTAGGGGACCGCCTGTATACTGCTTATCCACTGAACTGAGTAATAACACTGTATACAGTAAGCTCCCTCTACTGGTGACTGCAGGTGGACATTAGGTGGAGGTGATGAGTTCATTGTATACTGCTTATCCACTGAACTGAGTAATAACACTGTATACAGGAAGCTCCCTCTAGTGGTGACTGCAGGCGGGCAGAATGTTATCTGGTATTATAGAAATTCTCTTCTTTCCCCCAGCAGTCCAGCGCTGGTAGTGGTCTTGTGCCATATTGCTGGCATGCCCATTATGTGAGGAAAGCCATGATACAACTAGTACGACAAGCGACTGCTGCTGATGTCCCTTGGAAAGCTGGGTCATAGCCATGATGGAAGTACTGTAGGAAAGTTAGGTGGTTTACACATTTTTGGTAAACATAGATTTTTGGGGCTTGATTGGGGGGCTCTGAACTAGCCGATGACTTATCCGTTAATGTTGCGGTATCGGTGCCCACACTCTCCTCCACCGTTACTAATGATTTACTTAATTAACGACCCGGATGTTTAGTTTTAGGACTTTGTCTTTAATCCAGCGCAGGACAGTAAATCTAGCGGGGAATGCAGCTGGGATCTTGTTGGATACATTGACACATAGCTGACTGCTATCAGTATCTGCTATAAGCCGCTTGTACATGATACATTCCATTCCGTACATGCCTGATACTTTGTATCTCTGGTAACAATGCACCCTGGTCCTGGTGGCAGGCTGCGTTAAAGGGATTGTCCTTACATGTTATTAGGGTCCTGGTGCCGAAAATCCCAGCAATTTTTGCTGAAACCTTGCAGTAAGTGTTTAATTTTCCTACGCTGCCTCCGCAGGTGAAATAAAGTATTACATATCGCCCATTCAAAGCAATGATCAGGTCCTCCAGGGTGAGAAATACCCAGAGAGGAAAGACACTCTCTAAAAGGGGTGTCTAATAACAGCTTATTTCCCTCCCCTCTTGAGAACATACTAGTTAAAGGAAATCTACCACCAGGATAAATGATTGTAAACCAAGCACACTGACATACTCGTGTGTGCCCCCTCTGGCAGGATTTTCTCTTCTTGTAGCTTTGTATGCCTTTGTTTTTAAGAAAAAGAGGTTTTAAAAGTTATGCAGATGAGCCGTCGGGGCTCCAAGCTCCATTGACATCTATGGAGTCTGGAGCCCCTGAGGCTCATTTGCATATTTTTTTTAAACCTTTTTATTGTAAAACCAAGGTCCTAAGAAGCTAAAAGAACGGCAGTACTTGCCAGAGGGGGCACTCACCAGTATGTCAGTGTGCTAGGTTTACAATCCTTCATCCTGGTGGTAGATTTCCTTTAAACTGAGCATGCATGTGAAGAGGTGGTCTGGGGTAATAGCTGTCAGTTGATCAAGCATGAATCCAATGGAACCAATAGCTAAAAAAAATGTAAAAAACACATGCCCATTGCATATCTACCATTAGGTAGTTGGCTGTTGGTAATGGTCACCCATCTAATGTGTATGCGGTCCAAGGGACCCCCTGGAAGTCAGGGATGGGGTGGGGGGTAACGGATTGGTCAAGGGGGTATGGTCGCCAAATCCTTTTGATCTGTGGTAGATACATTTTCCTCTGGAATGACAAGTCAAGCTATGTACATGCTCAGCCGAGCTGAGGGTGCATGTGTTGGGCGAGATCTTATGTGTAATGTAAGTATGTAAGTATGAGCTGTAGATCTTCATGGACAGGCAGGATAACGAGACCACCACCCCTTGTGATGACTTGGCAAGTAACCCTATATGTGCTGTAGTACATTCATTACTACACATCCTGAGTACAGACTATAAATTATGTCGCACACTGTTACACAACTCCCCCCTGTACGTTATATGACGTCCATATGTTAACAGCTAATAAAGTTGCACAAGTTATCACTCGGGAGCTTACTGTAATAGGGGCCATGGGACTTACTTTTACCCCTCGTATATAGCAATGGCCTCACCCAGCTTTCCTATAATTCTGCCATCCTATCTGGATAAAGCTGGGTTAGGGCATGTGTGGTGTTCTGCTTCGGACCCCCCCCCATGTTATTAGAAAGGTTTACCAATAATAGGCTGAGTATAGGGGGATATTTTGCGAAGATCACGGCGATCATTTATGATGTGTAGAGGAAATCCACCTCTAATTTCTCTACAGCACCCCCGCAGGACAAAAGAAGTATTACACCATAGTTCTATAACTCGCTGTGAAATGCATGGGGGTGGTGAGTCCTCCAGGTCAGGAGATGATCCGTGTAGCGAATAGTAGGGGAACTAGACAAGCACCTTATGTGTCAGGAGAGAATTTCTGCAATCGCATGTTCTTCTATATGAATGTATCCCTCTAGTAAGAGGAAAATTTCCAAAATAAATATTTTGTTACGTTGTGCTCCACGGGAGTAGGGCAGGGGGTGTATAACGTTCCTATGTGTCCGCCTAGGAGTGTATCACAGTGGTGGCATTCAGGTGACATCCCATTGATCCAGCCCTGGGTCCTATAACAGGGGTGGCTCTTATGTATTGTGCCCTGATGACCCACTGGGGTTACGTCAAAGCTGATGTGAAGAGGCTATTTAGGGTGAGGTACGGCAGCCTCGCAGATCTGAGAGTGTCAGTGGTCCTCTCAATTTTCCAGGTCCAAATTTTACTACTTTCAGAGGCTTTTTCATGCATACTCATCTCGGCCGAGTGTGCATGTGTTCTCATAAAGAAGGGAGTAACCATTGTTGAATAGTTGAAAGGATTGGGCATGTTGAAAGCCACCTGTCCCATCCTTCTTTGTCTAGCAACTGCTTTCGATAGAGAGTCAAGGTGCTTGACTTTTTTTTACATGTAATTAGACTTCGAACTTAAAGGGGTTGTCCAGCTGATGAAAAACATGGCTGCTTTATTTATAAAACGGCTCAACACCTGACATCCGGTATTGCAGCTCATCTGTATAAAACTGAATAATACAATATCACACACTACCAATGGTCAGGAGAAGAGCTGTTTTGGGGAATTACCAGCCATGCTTTACAACCCCTTTAAGGAGGACCTTTTGCCGCCTATGCCAACTCCTTCTATCCTGTAATAGGTAGTCTCGAACTGATTCCGGCACAGTTGGAATTTTTTCTCTAGCCCGCACCGTTCCCGAGCAAACAATATTGTTAGTTTTCGAGTTCAATATGTTAATTTGGCACTCTACTGTCAAAAGGGCGGAGCAGAGTGTCTGACCCTTCCTATTTGTCAGTAAAGAGCCTAATTGAAGCAACTTAAAGCACTGATTTCTTGGGAACGGTAAGGGCTAGAGAAAAAATTCCAACTGTTCCGGAATCAGTGGAGTAGAATGTATTAACTACTGCAAAGATCTGGAGATGGTGAGAGGCCCCCTTTAAAGGTTTTGATGGGGCACCTAAAAGGCTTTGAAATGCTGAGGATGAGTACTGTACCTCTGTGTGCCCACAATGTGATGCCAAATTTTACTCATTTTGGATCATATGCTCATCTATATTAATATACGACACTCCCTCATATTCTCACCCCCTTTAATATCAGGCATTGCGTGTCCCCCAGAAGCATATGGCGGCCACCTGCGCCGAGGTCATGGTTTAATGTATTTCCTCCTCAGCTGCGGCTCGTCCTGGTAACACTGTACATCCCCTGTTGCGTTAATAGGAACATTATGGCGTCGCATGTAACATCCTGCAGTATATAGGGATTCCTCTGTGGGGTCATTGGGACTGTATTTGGGATCATTGGACAAGGGGCTGCTAGGGGTATCTGGCCGCCCCTTATCCGCTTTCCCTATTCAAGTTTAACGTGATCATCCAGGTTTTCATATTTTATCGGGATGGATGGAGATGATCGATGCCCGGGTTCAAGCTCAGCTGACAGCTGTCTAATATGTTTGGTGAGATTTAAAGGAATTGTCCACAGCTTTACCACTGATGACCAATCTGTAGAATAGGTTGTCAAAGATTGATTGGGGAGGGTCCAACTTCTGGCACCTCTGAAAATCTGCTGCTACATAGATTTATATGACGTCTATTGGGTGGCGCAGGTTCTGGGACTGAACTTGGACCTTTATCTCTTCAAGGATTCTATAAGGGATGGGTTTTATGTGGTTATCTACTCTATTGTGCCGATGACTGGTTGCCTTTAAAGAACCCCCAATAATCTGTTGCTCCATAGTGCTATATAATACATAGCAGGTTCCAAAGGTTCTGGGACTGAACTTTGACCTTAACCTCTCATGCGCCTCCACTGATTTCATGGTAGATTCTATTAAGGTAAGAGCCATATGTGGTTGTCTACTCTATTGTGTTTCAGTGCTGGGGCAGGTTGCCTTTAAGGAATCTTCAATGCTACAAAGTTCTATATAAAACGTAGCATCTGGTAATGGTTCTAGGACTGAACTTGGACCTTTACCTCTCCAGTGAGGGTCATGATAGACCCTTTTAAGGATTCTTCAAGGGAAGAGTCACCTTTGTCGTGGTGACATCGTGATATCAGGTGACAGGTTGCCTTTAAGGTATCTCTGATATTCCACAGCTGTAAAGTTCTGGACAATTCAAAGTGGGTGGCAAAGTTCTAGGACTGAACTTGGACCTTTACCTATTCAGTGAGTTCATGACAGACTCTTTGAGGTCTGAATCATGTTTGGTTATCTACTCTATTGTGCAGGTGACAGGTTGCCTTTAAGGACCCTTGGACAATTTGTTGCTGTATATGATGTATAGCAGGCGGCAAAGGTTCTGGGAATGAACTTGGACCTTTACCACTCCAGTGAGTTCATGATGGACTCTTCAAGGTCTGAATCATGTTTGGTTATCTACTGTGCAGGTGACAGGTTCCCTTTAAGGAACCTTGGACAATTGGTTGCTGTATGTAATGTATAGCGGGCGGCAAAGGTTCTGAAACTGAGCTTGGACATTTACCTCTCATGCTCCATTGAGTTCATGATGGAAGGGGAGAGTCATACGTGGTCCTCATTGTGTGTCCGTGCAGGTGACAGGTTCCCTTTAAGGAATCTTTGTCCCCTTTAGGTCTTTTCATGTTCGATGTCGTCTTAGATCTTACATCCCTACAACTGTCTGAGGTTTCACTGATCAAAGCGTCGGATCAAAGGTTCCACTTCATCCTCCGGCAACGTAACATCCCCCAGGTTGTGTTTGTCTGGTAAACGGAGCGTGGACGGGGAAGGGGGGGAGGGGGGGGACAAGGACGAGTTGGTGGGAAACTCTGGTGCATCACAGAAGATCAGGTGATGTCTCATGAGTGGTCCAAGGACTGAGGCCATAAGACAATAATACAATTAAGGGCACAGTCCCCAATATATAAGTTCTAACATATCTGACCCTTCTTCCCCCTGACCTTTGCCAATGGAGGGAGTTTGGAGACCCCACCTCCCCCCATCCTAACCCAGCCTTCTTTAGACACTTGAAATAGGGTAGACCTACCGTATATACTCGAGTATAAGCCGACCCGAGTATAACTCGAGGCCCCTAATTTTACCACAAAATACTGGGAAAACCTATTGACTCGAGTATAAGCCGAGGGTGGGAAATGCATTGGCGACAGCCTCCCCAGTATATAGCCAGCCAGGTTCTGCCCCAGTGTATATAGCCAGCCAGGTTCTGCCCCAGTGTATATAGCCTGCCAGACCCTGCCCCAGTGTATATAGGACATCACTGTGTGTATTATCCCTGTACTGTGACATCACTGTGTGTAGTATCCCTGTACTGTGACATCACCGTTACTTTATACAGTAATAAATATTCGGGGGCGGCAAAGCTCTTAAACTTGGAAATGGCGCACCCCACGTTGAGGGAAGACGATCCATGTGGCACAACGCGTAGGGACAATATTCTTAGTAACACCGCTGCTCCGGTGCCAATGATTTAATAATCATAGGGAAAGACAACAGATTTTAGTTTTGTTGTGGATACCAACCTACAAAGGGATTATGTCCCCGGCCCGCAGAACAGAGGCTTTAAGCCAGCGCTACTAAAGAATACACCAGGCAGTTGTCAGCCAGGACTGTGACACACACTGGCAGGCGGGCAGGGATCAGAGCGCAGGATGAACTGTCCCTGGCGGAGGTGCCCAGTGAATTAAACACATCCATCCGGAGAGGGATCATGTGTTATTGGGGGAAGCCGAAACCCTTCACTTCCCTGTGTTAACTTCACTTACGCATCGAGGACTAGGAGAAGGAGCAGTATAATCTAGGAGGTCAAGAGTTAAAATTTTTGATCAAAAATGTGGGTCTGAACATAGATATTTAGGTAAAGTCATTCCTGTTCTGTGCAAATCACTGCTTAGCTTTACTGTGTAGATCGAGGCAGAGTCAGCCGAGTCATTTCAATGGTCTTATTAGCTCTGGTGTTCTTCTAGAGGATAGTAACATTATATATAATATAATTATTGATTTGTTAAGGTAGCTACCTTTACACTGACTAGTTTTAAGTGTAGGAGCTCTGCAGAATAATCCTGAGTCTGTACAGTGCAGCTACCATAGTTCTTGTAAATACTGCTGCACTATCTATGATGAGAGAGCAATTTTAGCAACAAGTGATCCAATTTTGTAGCAAGTTGAAAGGGGTTAACATTTACTGTTGTGTGCTGATAACTTTTTTTAGCTTTAATGTGTAGAATGAGGCAGAGTCAGCTGAGTCATTTCAATGGTCTTATTAGCTCTGGTGTTCTTCTGGAGGATATTAACATTATATATATACTATAAGTATAGATATGGAGCTACATTTACGCTCACTAGTTTTAAGTGTAGGAGCTCCGCAGAAGAGAGTGTATCGGGACACTTCTCAGTCTGTTCACTGCAGGTACCATAGATCTTGTTCATACTGCTTCAGTATGTTGAGAGAGCAATTTTAGCAACAAGTGATCAAATTTAGAAACAAGTTGAAAGGGGTTAACATTTACTGTTGTGTGCTAATAACTTTTTTTAGCTTTACTGTGTAGATTGAGGCAGAGTCAGCTAAGTCATTTAAATGGTCGTATTAGCGCTGGTGTTCTTCTGGAGGATAGTAACATTATGTATACTATAATTATAGATATGGAGCTACCTTTACGCTCACTAGTTTTAAGTGTAGAAGCTCCGCAGAAGAGAGTGTATCAGGACACTTCTCAGTCTGTTCAGTGCAGCTACCATAGATCTTGTTCATACTGCTGCAGTATGTTGAGAAATCAATTTTGGCAACAAGTGATCAAATTCTGTAGTATGTTGAAAGGGGTAAACATTTCTTGTTTTGTGCTGATAACTTTTCAGCTTTACTGTGTAGACAAGTGATCAAATTTAGTAGCAAGTTGAAAGGGGTTAACATTTACTGTTTTGTGCTGATAACTTTTTAGCTTTACTGTGTAGATTGAAGCAGAGTCAGCTGAGTCATTTCAATGGTCTTATTAGCGCTGGTGTTCTTCTGGAGGATAGTAACATTATGTATACTATAATTATAGATATGGAGCTACCTTTACGCTCACTAGTTTTAAGTGTAGGAGCTCCGCAGAAGAGAGTGTATCAGGATACTTCTCAGTCTGTACAGTGCAGCTACCGTAGATCTTGTTCATACTGCTGCAGTATGTTGAGAAAGCAATTTTAGCAACAAGTGATCAAATTCTGTAGCATGTTGAAAGGGGTAAACATTTCTTGTTTTGTGCTGATAACTTTTCAGCTTTAGTGTGTAGGCTGAGGCAGAGTCAGCTGAGACATTCCAATGGTATTATTAGCTCTGGTGTTCTTCTGGAGGATAGTAACATTATTTATACTATAATTATAGATATGGAGCTACCTTTACGTTGACTAGTTTCAAGTGTAGGAGTTCTACAGAAGACATTGTATCAGGACACTTCTCAGTCTGTACAGTGCAGCTACCATATATCTTGTTCATACTGCTGCACTCTATCTATGATGAGAGATCAACTTAAGCAACAAGTGATCAGATTTAGTGGCAGGTTGAAAGGGATTGACATTTACTGTTTTGCGCTGATCACTACTTAGCTTTACTGTGTAGACTGATGCAGAGTCAGTGAAGTCATCTCTTTTTATTAGCTCTAGTGATCTGCTGGAGGTTTGTAACATTATATATACGATGAATATAGATATGTAGCCACTCTTACACAACTAGTCTCAGGGGAGGAGCTCTGCAGGAGACATTGTACCACTATATGGACACTTCTCAGTGTGTACAGTGCAGCTGCCATAAAGCTTATGCATACTGCTCACCACCTATGAGGTATCAACTGTAGCTACAAGAGACCAAAAATTTAGTGGTTGTCCCTGGACCATTATCTTAGAAAATATTTCAGTGATTCAGACATTTTTTTTAAGAGGAGCAGTAGCAGAATTGGGAGCAAAGTGGAAGGAGGTGGAGAGTATTAAGGTGAAAGGCAGCGAGATCACTCATTCCTATCACAGTAGTGCGAGTGCTCTGTGTGTGTGTGAAGACATCTGGTTTTTACATTCCCTGAAAATCATTTCCCGAAAGCTGGATATAAACCACTCACTTGATTTTTTTTGTCTCGCGGCTGCTTAGCCTCAGCACGTAATGACTTCACCCTGTTAATAAAGAATAAAAAAAAAAAAAAAAAGTCAGACTTGTACTTCATCATAACCCTCACGAACAGATGGTACGAGGCAGACCTGATGGTGTCTATTGTTCCAGCTGTTCGGCCCATTTATCACATTTTTTCCACTTCACACTTTTGTAAGGCTCCTTTTTAAGAGGTTCTTTTTTTTATAACAATTTTTTTCAAAAAAATGGGAATCTCTTTTCAATGGGAACGATACAGTTAAAAAAAACAGTTAAAGGGACCTTCCCTTGCCCTTACCAAGTGTGCATCCATTAATAGGCAATGCTTCACTGATTTTGGCACAGTTGGAATTTTTTTTCTAGCCCCTACCATTCCTGAGCTATCAGTAAAATTAGTTTCAGGACATAATTTGCTAATTAGGCGCTTTGTAGTCAGATGGGAGGGGCTGGACAGACCTCCCACCTAACTGTTGCATATTGAGTGCTGAAAATAACACTACTCATTGCTTGGGAACGGTGAGGGCTAGAGAAAAAATTCCAACTGTATCGTAATCAGTGAACTGACACCTTTAAAAATATCTACATCATTGGTGAAAGGTCCTCTTACAGGGATTGTCCACAATTACAAAAGCATGGATGCTGTCTTACAAAGAATAGCACCACACCTGTTTTTAGGTTGTGTTTGGTATTGCACTTAAGCCCCCTTCCCATTAATTGGGCTGATGGACAGGGGCAGTCTTGTTTTTCAGAAGCTGGACAACCCCTTTAAGTCATGAAGGGCAAGGACTGAATGGTGATTTCTAACTTTGCAGGACTACCTCTTTCATCATGGAAACTGGAAGTTTTGCTACAGTTTGAGAGCAAAGATGGTAGAATATTATCCTTCAACGTGTTCTCTTATTAATGCGAAGGGCACAGACCCTGTAAAGTGGTGTGAGTCCTAGTATTGGGAGATGGCTCCTTAAATGTGGTTTTGGTACAATATCCAATTGCCCGTGAACAAATCCACACCACACCGATGCATATGCTAAGCAAATAAGTAAGGCCTAAGGTAGAGCTTGCATTTTATTCGGGAACAGCGCCACCCATAACTATAGGTTGTGTCTGGTATTGCACTGTATATCAATGAATAATATAAAGCTGTGATCAGCTCAATCCTATTCAGAGATGGAGCCCAAATTTTAAAGATGACAATGAGTCTTATCTGTAATACCTGACATCGCCTACAGAAAAGAGTGGCGCTAATTTTTTTTGGATAAAATTACATTTTTTAAAATATTCTTTCTCCATTCAGTATGGCACTCGTAATCTTCATGCGCTCCAATATAAAAAATAATAATTACCTGTTGAAGAACCACGCCTAACAAAACGGCGGAGGGCGGAGCATGACAACGAGATTTAAAAAAAAAACCAACAAAACAGAAGCTCCGCCCTCTAGGACTCCAGACTCTATGCTCTAGGCATCACAGTCTATTAGTCGTGAGTGGAGTGTTCCTTTATTTGCCTTGTGATCGGATTTGCTATTTATGGTCTATGCGCCCCAACATGTCAGTGCGATGATATAGCAGCCAGGCCTGGCACCAGCGCCAGACATATCCAAATCCAAAATCTATCCACCGCTGCGATCATGTAGCTTCACTTCAAAAGAACCCGAAAATTAAAAAAAAAAAAACAACCTCTGAAATATTTTTGCTTAGCAGCAGGGAGAAGGATTATTAGAAATATTAATCTCTGTGCAGTTTTTAGCATAAAAACTTTTTGGGAATTTTTAGTAAAAATTTTTGTGACTCTCGTATTAGCCCCCTGATTAATTGCAGAACGCAGTAGGCTCAGACCGATGCTCTTCTCGCCTACGAAAATTTTTGGTGACAATTTTTCCTGATTGGATTCCGTATGTTAACACAAGCCCACCCCCGGAAAAGACAGAAGGCGGAGCATAGAGAGCTGATGCCATAATAGCAAGGACTGAGTAATGATAAAAGACAGGGGGTTCTTATAGGGGGTACAGTAGTAGCCACTAGTATAGGGTTTTGGAGTGAGGGGTCACTCAGAGAAGGTGAAGGATCTCTGTTTTGGACGCCCCTGTAATAATACACGGATCACAGAGTGGTCTAGTGATCAGCTGTGATCTGTGTGAAAATCAGGCTGTAAGTGTTCAGACTCCCTGCACTGCCCCCACAGGTGAAATGAGGTATTACATAATGTCCACATCTCAATGATAATCAACTCTCGTTGTTCTCACCAAGGACTCAACAGAGGATCCACCCCCCCACCCCCAACTTCTTAATAGGGGACCCCTTTAACACTCCCAGATCCTTGGAGAAGACATTATCCGGTCGTAGAAGATGTTATCTTGAAATGTGAGGATTTCATCATCGCTCCAGTATAATTCATGCATTTTACTTCAGGCCTCCAATAACTTTAGGAATTTGGCAGAGGGTTTGTTATGTCCCTGCAGCCGAAAAAATTCTGCCAAACACTGGATTTAATTTGTACATTATGGAGGGAGCGAGGGGAGAGGTCACTCGCTTTATGCCACTGTTGTGGAGAACTTTCATCATCTCCGTAAAAAAAAAACCACAAACTAAACTGATAGAAAAACACTATTTTTCTGTTGTATGAACACAAAATCTGTGGGTTCTGATGACATCATCACATAGCGGATGACATCACATCACCTTTGGAGGACCTTTGTATTAGTATGTGCTAATGGCATGAGGATTTCATGGCTGGAAGTCCTTCTCTTTATTATGTCTATAGGACAGTATCAAACATGTGGATTGGTTCATGTGGTCATGGGACCCCTGGAAGCTTTGGGCCCCAGGCGGCCGCCCAAACTGCCTGTATTGTAATCCACTACTGATGCCTTTATACAGCTGGGGTTGAGGGTCCCAAACATATTCAACTTATCTCTATTCATTGCCCCAATTCAGAGAAATCCTGGTGGATAGATGCTGGGGATAGACTGATATGAATCTGCATGAGGCCTACGGCACATGCGCAGTGAGTCTATTGAAGTTGAGGGCAGAACACCTTGCTTTACTGTACAGTCACCCTAAGATTTGGTGCCTTCACCCAGTTAAATGGACATGGGACCTGGATAAATCTATGTAGAAAGATGCCAAGGGTCTGGTGAAATTGGCTTACATGAAGCCTTCGGCGCATGCGCATTGCTCCTGCTGAAGCCAAGGCTAGTACAACTCGCTTCACTGAGCATGGTCAAAATATTGGGCAACTTCCCCTTAATGTGACCCATCTTACCATACCCATAGCATCTTTCCATCTATATCTTCCCAGGTCGGAAATGCATGCGCAATTCTCTTGCAGAAGCCAATGGTAGTGCACCTCCATTGACTATGTAGTCACTTAATATCTCAAGCATGCTCAGTAAAGTGAGTATTGTTTCATCAGAAACAATGTGCATGCGCTAGTGACCTGGTGATATTGCGAATAAAGATATCATGTGTCCAGTGAGATTGGTCCACATGAAGCCTTCGGCGCATGCACAGCGCTCATGATGAGGCCAAGGATAGTACAACTTGCTTTACTGAGCATGCTTTAGATATTGAGAACTTGCACAGTGAAATGAGGTGAACCACTATTTGCTTACACAATACCAACGTGCATGCGCTGGGAGCTTTGTGTGGACCCAGTGTAACTGGTTTGATTGAGCATGCTTGAGGTATTGGGCAACCACACCTTGAAGCGAGAAGAGTGTCACCTTTGCCTTTAGCGGTAGCATTGTGCATGCATTTGGGACCTAGAGAATGCCATAATTCCAAGGAGATAGGTCCACACAAGGCCTTGGCGCATACGCAGTGCAACTAGTGAAGCCAAGGGTTGTACACTTTTTTCACTGAGCACTGAAAATGAGACCTTGGGGGCGGATGCTCAGTGAAGCAGGTTGTACTATTATTCGACTTTATCAGGATCACTGCGCATGTGCTGTATATTTTGTGTGGATCCATTTCACCAGACAACCCATGCCTTCACCAGGAGCATTGCGTATGCGTTTCTGATCTGGAGAAATCTGGGTGGAAAGATGCGATCAGTCCTATGATATGGGGCCACACGAGGCCTTGGCGCATGCGCAATGCACCTATTGAAGCCAAGGGTTCTATGATCTACACCCTTTTCACTGAGCACTGATCTTTCGGCGGCTGCACAATGAAGCGGGTTGTACTATTCTTTGTTTCATCAGGGTCACAGCGCATGCGCAGGAAGCTTTCTCATCTTACTGGACCACTGGCCTGATCTGTTCTCCTAAACCTTGGTGTCAATGTGGCAAAATCCTCCATAATTTTGGAACATATTTGAACATTTTTCGGTTGATTACCCCCCAAAACGGGTGGTGTTTTATGGAAAAGGGGGTGTGGTTTTGTGACTAAGTAGGCGTGGCTTCAAGTAACCAAATTGTTACTTTTTTTTTTGCAAGAGATTCCGGTGTTAAGTAAACAAACCAATAAGTGAGATAAAGGCAGACTACACAGTGCGGTGTTATGGTGAGGGGCATGGGCACCGGGTGGCGCTCTACTCAGTGACCCGCACTACATTCAGTACCTCCCGGCTCTGCTGCATCTCATTCTACCCAATGCTGTTCACTAACGTCTCCATTCAGTTAATGGGAACCAGATGCCGCTTATTTTTGGAAATCACTCTCCGTCGTCTTAGATCAGACTCGCTGCTTGATTTGTACATTTTTTAGAAACCTGCAAAGTAAGTTTTTTCTCTCTCTTAAAATAACTGGATTTATTTACTTAGCTGCAAGCAACCAGACACCCGGGTAGAGCGAGAGGTGGGCCCCACCGGAGAACAGCGCAGGGGGGCCAGGCTCCAAGACTAGAATTTACCACTGCAGACTGTACACACACCTCAGCTGCTGCAGAACCTCTTTAATCTAACCAATTTTACATATTGGCCATAGGGATCTGTGTAATCAGACCTTTGTGTATGTTGTTAGTAGCAGCAGGACTGTGAAATTAGGATTTATATAAGGAAAGATGGTTTTGAATATTTATATTACATGGTATTGAGTTAAGAGAGACAAATAGAATGATTAAGGTGAGGTTGAAAAAAATGATATTAAGATGTGAATTTATTATCTATGAAAATGAGTTATGGGAAATGATTTTAACTGTGATCGTTTCTTGTTGCTAATTTTACTGTGCGTATTATCCCCTGTACTGTGAACATCGCTGTGCGTATTATCCTGTACGTGACATCATGTGTATTATCCCTGTACGGTGACATCACTGTGTGTATTACCTGTACTGTGACATCACTGTGGTATTATCTCTGTACTGTGACATCACTGTGTGTATATCCTGTACTGTGACATCACTGTGTGTTTATCCTGTACTGGAACGTGTTATTTTCCTGTACGTGACATCACTGTGTGTATTACCGTATGACACGTGTATACCTGTACGTGATCATGTGTGTATTGACCTGTACTGTGACATCACTATGGTGTATTATCTCTGTACTGTGACATACCGTGTGTATTACCTGTACTGTGACATCACTGTGTGTATTAAGATCGTGGTAACTAGATTTTCAACTTTTGCGTAAACTCACACATCCTGTCTATATTTATAATATATGAATACAGATTAGGGGGACCTTCTTGTGCCCCCTATTGCTGTTATACTGCACCTAGTAAAAGTGTGACATCACTGTGCATTATCCATGTACTGTGACATCACTGTGTGTATTATCCTGTACTGTGACATCACTGTGTGTATTATCCCTGTACTGTGACATCACTGTGTGTAATTATCCCTGTACTGTGACATCACTCTGTGTATTATCCCTGATACTGTGACATCACTGTGTGTATTATCCTGTACTGGACACCACTGTGTGTATTATCCCTGTACTGTGACATCACTCTGTGTATTATTCCCTGTACTGTGACATCACTCTGGGTATTATCCCTGTACTGTGACATCACTGTGTTGTATTATCCCTGTCTGTGACATCACTGTGTGTATTATCACGGTACTGTGACATCACTATATGTATATCTCTGTACTGTGACATCACTGTGTATATTATCCCTGTACTGTGACATCACTGTGTGTATTATCTCTGTACTGTGACATACGTGTGATTATCCGTACTGTGACATCACTGTGATTATCCCTGTACTGTGACATCACTGTGTGTATTATCTACTGTACTGTGACATCACTGTGTGTTATTATCCCTGTACTGTGACATACTGTGTGTATTATCCTGTCTGTGACATCACTGTGTGTATTATCTTGTACTGTGACATCACTGTGTGTATTATCCTGTACGTGACATCACTGTGTGGTTATCCCTGTACTGTGACATCATGTGTTATTACCCTGACTGTGACATCACTGTGTGTATTATCTCTGTACTGTGGCATCACTGTGTGATATCCCTGTACTGTGACATCACGTGGTGTATTATCCCTGTACTGTGACATCACTGTGTGTAATCACCTGTACTGTGACATCACTGTGTGTATTATCCTGTACTGTGACATCACTGTGTGTATTATCTCTGTACTGTGACATCACTGTGGATATCCTGACCGGACATCACTGTGTGTATTAATACTGTAACGGTGACATCACTGTGTGTATTCCCTGTCCTGTGACATCACTGTGTGTATTATCCCTGTCCTGTGACATCATGTGTGTGTATTATCTATGTACTGTGACATCACTGTGTGTATTATCCCTGTACTGTGACATCACTGTGTGTATTATCTCTGTACTGTGACATCACTGTGTGTATTATCTCTGTACTGTGACATCACTGTGTAGTTAAGATCAGTGGTAATAGATTTTCAACTCTTTGCTGTAAAACTCACCACATCTCTTTCTATATTTATGATCTATGAATACAGATTAGGGGGACCTTCTTGTGCCCCCTATTGCTGTTATACTGCACCTAGTAAAAGTTTTAATTCTCATCCAGGAGAAGAAATGTAATTATCGGTGACATCACATTCTCGGCTTCTTCAGGAAGATACTTTTTATCTATTTGTCAGTCAACAAGACAAAATGTGTCAGGATATTTAACGCAGGATCAGTAAAGATGGAAGCAAAATGGAAATAACTTGTGAGCCCAGCGCTAGCGCCCGTAGGAACAGCGAGAAAACACACGTCCTCCCTGATTCCCCCGACCAGGGAATTCTGCTGCTTTTATTTTTAAAATGCCCAGATATGAAGATGAAACCCCCAGAAAACCGGAGAAAAAGACCCTTTTATGTGGAGTCTGGAGGAGTCAGTACGGATAAAACATTGATACCCCCCCCCCCCGGTCCTATCGCGTTTCAGAAGTGAAATTTCCGCGTCTCCACCAGAGTGAAGACGAGCCGCCAGGTGATTGACGCCTCCTTACCTCAAACTGACACCTAAAAGTATTTTTAAACAATTTTTTTGTGATCTGACTTGTGCAAGGTGTGATTTTGGCTGACAGCTCCCTTCTGTCTGAAGTCGTGAAAGCCTCGGAGAAGTTTGCATAGATAAACGCCCTCCTCCGTGATATTCTGAAGGAGAAGACACCGAGTAAAGGCAAAACATTTTTAGCTCGAGACATCCCAAGGTACATGGCATGAGACGGACAGTTTCCAATGTCAAAAAAAGGTTTATATTTGGGGTTGGCCACTCTTTTACATAAATTGAACATTTGCCTTTAGTGCCTTAATAATAATCCCTGAATGTTCATCTAGTGATTCAGCAGTCTTGCTACTTACTCTAGTGCTGTCTGCAGACTCCCAGTGGATCTTTGGCTACATGTCTGAGCTCTGCTGAATAGGAGGAGCTGCAGCAGGAGATTCTGACTCATCCACCCCCTCTCCTCTTCCTATATCTGTCAGAGAGATGGACTGTGAGAGAAGAGGCACAGTGGGTGACGCCATTAGGAAGGAAGTTGTGCATATATGTAGAGGGCAGCATGGGGAGAACAGACACGAGTACACATACATGCACAGACATGTCTAATAGAAGAGATTTATTGGAAATTGGTCAAACCCTTAAAGGTACCTCTCTATAGATCGTATCCAATGCTATTGGCCCAGTGCCCAGTCACGTCACCTCACGTTCCTGAAAGGTCATTCTTAAAGGGGTTGTCCTCTTTCAGCAAATAATTGATATGGTAGCCTATTGAGGAGGAGAATTTTGGAAAATATCAACATTGATGATTCAGGATCGGTGAGGGGTAGAGATAAAATTCCCACTGTGCTGGAATCTGTAGATAGATACCTATTATTCATTCAAAGAGTCCTGAAAAGTCATCCTTAAAGGTTGTCCTCTTTAATAATTGATTGGGTTTGTGTTTAGGAAATGTATACAATTTTCTAATATACTTCGTAGTCAATCCCTTGCAGTTTTCTAGACTACTGCTTTGCTGTCATTCTATAGAAAGCTACAGAATCTGTCCCTGTCTTGTTAAACCGACATGCCGGTGCACGAGCCGCTCTGATGGAAACTGGGACAACCCCTTAAAGAGAAATATTATATCAAGTCCATCACTTGTATTCCTGGATGACAACATATCTTAAGAATGTCTTCACATCTTGTTTTTTTTGTGGATGTCGTCATATATAATTCTACACAATAATGCAATTTTCGGTGAATCTACAGAAGACCATATTAACATGTAAATGAATCGCTGGCGAGATATCTGACAAGGACGCCGGTTTCCAGCGCTCTGTATTTTCTAGCATCCTTCCTCACAACATCGTCCTGTGTGTGCGCTTTAATTAAGTAGGGACACTTGGACCACAGGCATCAGACGGCTTTTTGTCCCTTCGAGCAAGCCGGTGACGCTTATATTATTTTTCCCATCTATACATATATTCGCGGCCTTGGCTCACAAGTTTGCGCGTTGGCCTTTGCAGAGACTGTTCCTGGGATCTCATCCATTACACGAGATATCAGAAGGGAAAATGCACAAGGAACTTTCCAAATTAAAAGCAGATTGAAACGTTGTGTTAAAGTGATGGCGAATTTATGTACAGCAGTCCCGGGTTACGTAGCAGATAAGGGTCTGGAGGTTGTTCTTAAGTGAATTGTATGTAAGTCGAACGTATATGTTATAATGGAAGGTCTACTAGACAATTTTTTTCTTTAGCCCAAGATCAAGTGGGTTCAAAATTTTGCAGTAATTGGACCAAGTATTATCCCTGTACTGTGACATCACTGTGTGTATTATCCCTGTACTGCCAGTAAAGAATGGAAACCCGCACAGCAAATCTATAATAGAAATATATATACGAGGGCCACCACACTCTAATTCCAAATGTATAAACAGAAGACCAAGAGGAGTGTGTATAGGCCAAGAAAATTCTCCTCCTCCTCCTTCACATCACCATCATCCTCCTACTTATCATTAACATCATCCAACTCCTCATCACCATCATCCTCCTCCACTTTACTATCATCCTCCTCATCATCATCACCCTCCTCATCATCATCACTATCCATCTCCTCCTCCTCCTCACATCATCATCACCATCATCATCCTCCTGCTGTTCCTCCTCATCCTCCTCCTCTGTAGAGGCGTTTTCCCCACTTCTGCAGTAAGAAGCAGAGGGGGATACAGTAACATTTCTCAGCCCGATCAATATCCCCATTATTAATTTAGGAAGTAATTGGATCTTCTTGACGACACAGCAGAAAAAATCCTTCTAATAATGGCTGAAAAGACGCCATGAATAATGCATGAGGTGCATCTGACAATCTCAGTGTCTTAACTTGGTAATGGATTGTTGTCTTATGGTTTAACCCGGCAGCGGGGAAGGGGTAGGACTTTTATCATAGTTTTCTGTGTGTATATATTCAGACTTATCACATAGGACTTCCCCTTTAAGACAATGACCTTTCAGAAATGGAAGAGGGTTTGGCTAATGGCATCACTGACGATCAAAGATCTATAGGATCAATATGGAAAAAAGTTTTTATGGCAACACACGTGACATCAAATAAGTCATGTCTGCAGGGATAAGAGCTGGTCCATTACTCATAGATGGTGGGTTCCTCAAGGAGAGATCCCCATGATGGTCATATGGTCTTCAACAAGAAATTGCTTTAGATAATAAAAAGAAAACCCAATATTTTTATTTTAGAAACAGCGCCACCCTTGTCCACTGTCTAAGACTGGAATTGCATTTAAATTCCTTCACTTAAAGGGAACCTACCACCACAAATCTACCTATAAAGGTAGATCGGGTGGTAGGTGGATCGATAGGAGGTGAGGATAGCCCTTTTAAGGGCTAATCCTCACGTCCCCACACTTTTTTGTTAACTTTTATTAGACTTTTATGCAAATTTACTTATGCGGCTACTGGGGCGTGGAGTAGCCGCATCTGAGATAACACGAGGCGGCTACTCCACGCCCCGGTAGCCTCTTTTCCCCTCCTACTCACCATCTTCGGCGCGCATGCGCAGAAGAGCAGGCCCGCGCCTGTTTCGGAGCAGTGACCGCGCAGCTACGCGGAGCTGCGCGCCGAAGATGGTGAGTAGGAGGGGAAAAGAGGCTACCGGGGCGTGGAGTAGCCGCCTCGTGTTATCTCAGATGCGGCTACTCCACGCCCCAGTAGCCGCATAAGTAAATTTGCATAAAAGTCTAATAAAAGTTAACAAAAAAGTGTGGTGACGTGAGGATTAGCCCTTAAAAGGGCTATCCTCACGTCCTATTGATCCACCTACCACCCGATCTACCTTTATAGGTAGATTTGTGGTGGTAGGTTCCTTTTAAATGAAGCTGAGCTGCAATACCAGACAACGGCCACTGTCTAGGGTGGCGCTATTTGTGAAAAGTTAGTCATAAACAAAGCACAAACAGGCGTTTATTTGCATGGCCATAACCTACAATTGTATAATGTTTAGCATTGTTTGGGGGTCTATATTTGAGGTATTCTGAGGGTCTTTTTTCAGCATAGGTGGTTTAGTGAAAATTTTTAAGAGCCAGATTGAAATTTTTGGATCATGGCGGCTTCACTTTTGAAACACGTTTACATATGGCGAGTCACAGCCACTTGTGAGGGTGTGATGTGTCACCCTTTTTTTTGACAGGCATGCCCACATATCCAGGGCTCCCCAAAAATGGGGAGTCCTTCCTTTGGTATGAGGTGAACTGAATAGCAGATGTGCCATCCTGTCAGAACAATGACAACCAATCACAGGACAGCTTTTATTCCTCCTAGTGCTATTTAAGAATTTACGCTGCTTTGTGATTGGTTGGCAGGGACCTTTGGGCTGCCACACATAATTATAGCAAAATTTAAGGTTCCATTATGTCACAACATCCTCAACCACCTCCCCCAAGCTGGAGGCGCCTGAGTTTTACTCCTGTTTCTTGTGTAAAAAGATATTATGTTAGTCACAAGTTGAGATAAATGGTAGTTTTCTTTCGCCTACATTTTACACTTTTCCAAAAAGTGGGTGTGTTGGAGAACTAGTATATGCCTCAGCTGCCGCAGAACATCATAATACACACCTCAGCTATTACAGAACATCATAATACACACATCAGCTGCTGCAGAACCTCATTATACACACCTTTAGCTGCTATAAAACATCATAATATACACTTCAGTTGCTGCAGAACCACATTATACACACATCAGCTGCTACAAAACATCATAATATACACCTCAGCTGCTGCAGAACCTCATGACACACACCTCAGTTGCTGCAGAACATCATAATACACACCACAGCTCCCAGAGAACCTAATAATATACACTTCAGCTGCTGCAGGACCTCATAACACACCTCTCAGCTGCAACAAAGCTTCAATAATACACACCTCAGCTGCTGCAGAACATCATTATGCACAGATCAGCTGCTACAGGACATCATAATATACACCTCACCTACTGTAGAAAATCATAATTCACAACTCAGCTACTGCAAAGCCTCATAGTAAATACATCAGCTGCTGCAGAACCTCATAACACAAACCTCATCTGCTGCATAACATCATAATACAAACATCAGCTGCTGCAGAACCTCATAACACACCTCTCAGCTGCTACAGAACCTCAAAAATACACACTTCAGCTTCCGGACTTCAATAAAACACACTTTAACTGCTGCAGAACATCATTATTCACACCTCAGCTGCTGCAGAACATCATAATATCCCATATCTATCTATCTCATATCTATCTATCTACATGGAACAAAATACAAATACAACACAGAATAATTTAATAAAACAACACACACAGAGCAGACTGATCACATTGTCCATGTCACACCTCAGCTGCTGCAGAACATCATAATATCCCATATCTATCTATCTACATGGAACAAAATACATATGAAACAGAATAATATAATAAAACAGCACATGCAACAGAGCAGACTGTGTCCATGTCACACATTGCACCTGGAGAAACTTCCGTGCGGGTTCTTCGCCATTCCCCTATCCCTCTAACCATCCGTATCAATTATGTGGAGCTGTAATAAGCAGTAATATAATAGTCCTAGTAAGTAGTGCACGCGATGTGCTGCAGGGGGGGGGGGGGGGGTTATGTGGCTGCATACGTCTCTCTGGGTTGTCAGTTGTCAGGCAGATGATAGTACCTACCTTGGCCCGGTATGTTGGACTGTATGCGGTGCGCTGTGTCAGGATCCTGGATGGGATTTGGTTGCAGGCTGTGAATATTTGGGGGTGGAGTTCTTCTCTATGCAGTGAGATGCAGCATTGAATCCTATAGAAAACACCGGGGAGATGCAACTCACTACATGTGTCTCATCCTCAGGGTGAAGATCGGCCAGGCGTGCTCCTCCCGAAGACATTTTTTGGAAATTCGTCTCGGAACAACTGTGGAAAGAACACCAAGTAGGAGGGGGGCACTAATGTATTCCCTAGTATATTCTACTGTGACATGTTAATAAACTCCTGTGTGTTCAGTATATTGTGAATTATGTTTCTTTATTTAAACAAAAATCATATGGAAATCAAAAAGTTCTTTAAAAATTAAAATAAAAAAAAATGTGCAGCTGTTTCTTTAAGAAGGAATATACAACGATGGCCGATTCTAAGGATCAAGCGATCGGGTGTGATCGAGGAAGATCAGGCCTGGCAAGGATGGCAATCGATTTGCAAAATGGAGCGACAGCAGTCAATTTTACGTTTTTATGCGATTTGAAGGGAATTTTCTTTACATGTTTAAAAGACGTTTACAAAAAAGTTTTACCATGAAATATATATATATATATTTTCTTGCCTAATTTTATAAAGTTGCCCGAAAAGGGGTGGAATGAAAAGTAGAGCATAGAGCAGCAGGGTCCTAAATTTTTCACCTCAAGCCACTTCACTTTAAGGTGATGTCACACGTTAGCATTTTGATTCCGTTTTTAGTTAGTTTTTAAGCATGCATTTCAGTTCATTAAAAAACCTACGCGTTTTTGATCGGTTTCCCAATTATCTTAATTAAGATAATTGGGATAATGAGCAAAAATGGGCAAAAACTGATGCGTTTTCAAAAACGTGTGCGTTTTTTAACGGAATCAAAATACTAACGTGTGACATCACCCTTAAAGGGATTTTCTGAGACTCTGGAATCGGTCAGTGGTCACCTGACTCTCTGCAACAAATCAGTGGCTCACTTCTCCCAGACCATTGAGGGTCCCATGACCACTATCACTACATAATGGGGCAGATTTACTTACCCGGCCCATTCGCGATCCAGCGGCGCCTTCTCTGCGGTGGATTCGGGTCCGGCTGGGATTCACTAAGGTAGTTCCTCCGACGTCCACCAGGTGGCGCTGCTGCGCTGAAGAGCATCGGAACGCACTGGAGTACACCGAGCCGGGCTGAGTGAAGGTAAGCGCGTGCCGAGCGACAATTTTTTTTAAAAAATGCGACGTTTTTTCCGAATCCGTCGGGTTTTCGTTCGGCCACGCCCCCGATTTCCGTCGCGTGCATGCCGGCGCCGATGCGCCACAATCCGATTGCGTGCACCAAAAACCCGGGGCAATACAGGGAAAATAGGCTCAAATCGGAAATATTCAGGTAACACGTCGGGAAAACGCGAATCGGGCCCTTAGTAAATGACCCCCAATGTAGCTATGCCTAATACAGCAGCACCAAACCTATTAAAGGGGCTTGACAGATCACATACTAGTGACCCTACTTAAAGGGATATTCACCAGATAGGTGGGTGTCTGCTCTCATATCACCTGCTGACATGTATCCCATAGTAAGTTCAGATTCAAATGCAAATCCATTTCTAGACACCATTTTTATTTAAAGGGATATTCCAGTATTTAGAACTCATTTATTAGAATCATTTATTTCTATATAAACTGATGCACCAAATCCCAAATCACACAGTTATATGGTAACATCTTGCAGTTACCTGTAGGGGGAGCTCACAGCACGATACATCACTATTTATAGGACTACGGCAGGAATTGGCAACACAGCGATCACGACTGATTACAAACGGTAAGATTTTAGGATCTTTGCATTTATCCATGTCCTCGAGATGCAGATCAAGATTGATCCGTCTATTATCTATCTATCTATCTGTCTATCTATCTCATATCTATCTATCTATCTATCTATCTATCTATCTATCTATCTATCTATCTATCTATCTATCTCATATCTATCTATCTATCTATCCCATATCTATCTATCTATCTTCTATCTATCTCCTATCTATCTAATCTCCTAGCTAATTATCTATCTATCTATCTATCTATCTATCTATCTATCTATCTGTCTATCTGTCTATCTCACAACTATCTATCTATCTCATATCTATCTATCTGTCTATCTCACATCTATCTATACATCTAATATCTATATCTTATATCTATCTTTTTGCTATCTAACATAAGGAAAGTCCAAAGAAGGGCAATAAGAGGAACAAAGGTAAGTATATTTATTTAAATACTACTGGGGGCATCACTACAACTACTGGGGGCATCCCTGTGACTACAGGCTAATGGGGTCATCCTTGTGACTGTGTCTGGCATTTTATTACTAGGGGGATGCAGGGCATTTCGATACTAGAGGGGCTGCATTGGGCATTTCATTATTATGGGGGGTTGGGGGGGTTGCATCAGGCATTTCATTACGAGGGGAGGGTGCATGGGGCATTTCATTATTAGGGGGAGGCTGCTGGGTATTACATTACTCAGGGAGGCTATGACCAATTAATTTCCCACCCTAGGCTTATACTCGAGTCAATAAGTTTTCCCAGTTATATGTAAGTAAAATTAGAGGCCTCGGCTTATACTCGAGTATAAACAGTATTAGTATTCAATATAGAAATGGTGTCTCTACAGTAATCAATATAGTAAAAGTACCCCCACATCAGCCAATATAATTACATTGCCCCTTCAGTAGCCAATATAATAAGAGGGCCTCTACAGTAGCTAATATGATAATAGTGCCCCCACATTAGCCAATTTAATAACTGTGCTCCCACTGTAGCCAATAGGGATTGGTACCTCCACATTTGTCGACATAGTAACAATACTTACTATATTACGGTGTCCCTGCATAGCCCATAGTCACAGAGCTCCCCAGTAGCCATTAGTCACAAGACTCTTCTGTAGCCAATAGTCATAGGGTTTTTCCGTAGCCAATGGTCACAGGACCCCTCTTTTGCCACAGGGGCTCTATCTAGCCAATACTCCCTGGGCCTTTCGTTAACCAATAGTCACAGGGCCCTTCTGTAGCTTATAGTTTCAGAGCCCAACCACGTTTCATGAACTGTAGCTGTTTAAAAAATAATTTACCTTCCCCTGCTGTCTCCTGCATCCTCATCTTTCTATATACAGGCAGTCCCCGGGTTACGTACAAGATAGGGTCTGGAGGTTTGTTCTTAAGTTGAATTTGTATGTAAGTCAAAACTGTATACTTTATAATTGTAGATCCAGACAAAAAAGTTTTTGGGCCCAGTGACAATTGGAGTTTAAACATTTTTTGCTCCAATGGGACCAAGGATTATCAATAAAGCTTCATTACAGACCCCTTACATCTGATTATTGCAATCTGGGAATATAGTAAAGCATTCAGAAAGCTTCCCCAGAAGTCAGAGGGGTCTGTCTGTAACTATGGGTTGTCTGTAAGTCGGGTGTCCTTAAGTAGGGGACCGCCTGTATTGCTCTTATATAAGGACATCTACCACCAGGCTCAAGGATTGTAAACCAAGCACACTAACATGCAGGTGCATGCCCCATCTGCCAGGATCTGCTCTTCTCTTAGCTTCTTAGGACCTTGTTTTCACAAAAAAGGTTTTAAAATTATGCAAATGAGTGGAGGAACTCTAGGCTCCATTGACACAAATGGAGCTCAGTGCCCCACAGACTCAAATTGCATAATTTTTCACAAAAACAAGGTCCTAAGAAGCTAAATGAAGAGCAGATCCTCACAGCGGTGGAGGGGGGGGGGGGGGTTCACACTAGTATGTCAGTGTGCTTGGTTTACAATCCTTCATCCAGGTGGTAGATGTCCTTTAAATAATTATCGGTAGAGATTCATAGCATGCGGATAAAAGGAGCATGGGGCTGCAGTTGAAGTAGTCATTGGGATCTGGGCCAAAATCAAAACAAAGGAAAGGAAAATGTGAATTAAAGGGGTTATCCAGGGCTGGGGTGGGCTAGTTAAACATAATAAACATGTACTTACCTCGTCCGGCCCTGCCGATGTCCCGCGCCGCGGTCCGTCTCTTTGGCCGTCCGGAAACTCCCATCTGACCCCATCTCCCAGTGCTTACAACGCTGAGAGATAGTGACGGATGGGAGGAGCCGGCCACATCGCGGACCGGAATTTCCCTGTGCGTGGCTCCTGTGCCCCTGTAAACAAACGGATCAAATGGACCGCGGAGCGGGACATCAGTGGCGCCGGAGGACAAGCCCACCCCAGTCCGGCCCTCAGTCATTTTTAACAGCCGGATAACCCCTTTAACTCTCTTCGGACTGCCTGCTGACTTTAGACGTCAGCGAGCGCAGGTCTGGGGTCTCAGTTTTCTTCCCGGTCAGCGACACCCGGAGACCCTAGGGAGAAGGGAGATTCGTTACCGCTTCTCCCTTTTCCGCTCCTCACAGCATCACGCTGAATGAGCGCCATGCATAGAGGAGTGGAGCCAGCGCAGCCCCCGGCTCCATAGGTCACATGACCGCCGGGTGTAAAGGGGTTAATCAGAGCTGCTGGGTTTGATTAGACCCAGTCCAGCTCTGATCAGTATCACCAGTGACAGGTGGTCATTTCCCCTGTAACTGAGGCTCTTATAGATGGGAAAGCTTGTAAGAAAAAACTTTTTAAAAAAAGTGAAAATGTCCCCCAGGGGTCTTCTATGACCTCTTGAGGGACATATAAAGCAAACACACAAAAAGAATATTAATAAATATTCATAAAAATACAATGACATTTATCCATAGAATTAAAAAAAAAAAAAAATCTCCCGGTACACTACAAAAAGCATCCCCAAAGTCGCCCCGTTTGCCCCATATACATCAAAACGACTGAAACAAAATTGGGAATTCATTAATACTTGTTGTAAGCTTGTTGTTACAGTAGCCGTATCCAAATCTCTCGGTATAAATAGAGGCCGTCTGATGCCCAAATCTACAGAGGGAGACAAAGATTATATTAAGGACATCGTACATACTCAAATAATAGAGCAAAAAGAGGAAAATGTTTAAAACTGGCCGTCAGACTGTGCATGGGAGATGTACTAAGCACTACGCTGACCCACCATGAAGCTGGCTCTTATCTTGCTCGGCACGCTGAGCTCAGGTAGATCACCGCGTAGTGGAGCTCATAGCTGTAACTGGTGGGAGATCCTGGTGAATCTGATGGTGGGGGAGTGGAAAGTTGTTGTGTACATTTCTACACCATGTAGAACCTGGCGTAGAAACATATACTGTATGGTCATCCCATCGGATACATCAGGGGGGCCTAAGCCTCTTGATGTATACAGCGGCTCCGGAGTGGTGGGGACTTCATCCTACAGTGGTTGATGTTGAATCTCCCCCTATGTGTATCTATGGATAGATAGATATAGATTTATCTACAGTATATGTATATTATATACTGTAGATATAGCTCTGTTATCTATCTATTTAATACCTATCTAACCATATATCTATCTATTATGTTAAATATTTTATAGCAGAATACGATTGTACCCCCTGCCTGCCAGGGCCAGCGCCGGCCTCCTGATACATCCCGGCGGGTGGCTACGCAGTGCAGGATTGGTGTAGAATTGTGCCATAGCCATATATAGCGCCATAGTCTATTGGTTTGGTGAGCAGGCATGAAGCAGGAACGCCCACTGCCCAGCCCAGCACCTCCCCCTCCCCGCCAAACCGGTAAAGATGGCGGAGAAGTCATAATTCCAATCTCTGCACTTGGAATTGTGAGTAAATTACAGCTTATACTCCTGTTTTCAGGCCCTGACAACCCCCCCCCCCCCCATTATATTATATAACAACCCAGCAAAGGACAATGTTTGTATATGTAGAGTCTACTTTTGGGTGCAGTACCTCTTGACCTCCTAGATTCTATAGTGCACGGGAATACATTTTTCCAGACTTTAAAAGGGGACGGTATATAGGACTAGGAGAAATGGGCTGGTCATTTTGAGGAAATGACCACCACCTAGGCCAGGGATGGCGAACCTTTTGGAGACAGAGCGCCCAAACTACAACCAATAACCATTTATAGGTCGCAAAGTGCCAACATGACAAATTAAGCAGTAACTTATTGATCCCTGCAGTATCACAGGTTTCAATCGTATTGGCATCCTGAGTTCACCAATACAATAGAAAGATGATGGGGAAATTTGGATTTTAACTTCCCTCCAGTGTCCCCTGAAGAGGAAAAATCAGGGAACCCAGAGCAGGAGCGCCAACGTTAATCCATCTCTATCCACACCTTCCCGCTCTTCCTGTAGTCCTGGCAGCCAAGGATGTTGCTTAAAAATGGCGCTGAGCATGGCACATCCTGGGCTGTACTGGACCGTAGGAGGAAGCTTTGAGTCCTGTCTGGCAAACTCTGTGTTGGTGGGAAGACCTGGGTGCCCACAGAAAGGGCTTTGAGTGCCACCTCTGGCACCCGTGCCATAGGTTCGCCACCACTGACCTAGGCCATTTGAAACCCACTTATTAGGAGGTCTTAAGATCCATAGTTACGTGAGGACACACTAGGTGGACAGGCTATATATGAGAAGACTGGAGCTCTGACAAATTTGTTGCCCACTTTGATATCACAGCACACACGTTACAATTCCTGCCAAAGACAGTCATCCACGATCACTCTAATGGTCATCCAGAACTTCTACATCTGGTACCAGTCCGGTTGGAATGTGGAGACCTTGTGGTGAACTCTTCAATCCTGCCTTTGCTTTGGAACTATATATTGTCCCCTGTTGGTGGGGTGATGTGGGCATCTATCACATGGGACAGTCTTGTATGGTTTGAGAGTGGTTTGAGGTGTGACTCACCTGAAAAGATTTACCTGATATGCCTCATGGAGGGACTAGGAGGGACTATAAGGTTGTCAAGTGTCTGGTCAGGAAATTCCTCATGATTATTGCTCCATAAGCAGTCAAGGCGGTCTGGACCAAATGGAGAACAAAAGGAATTGGAAGACCAGCGGAACGCCAACACCTGTAGGACACTGAATGGCATCTGTGCCTCGCCTGTGCTGATCTCATCACAACTTAGTACAAGGTAGATCTCAAGATTTCCATTACATCTCCACTCTCTGAAATTTCCCACCCATGGTCTTCAGTGAGCTCTTTAGCTCCCCCTAGTGGAATAAAGTTATTTTATGAAATTTAACCAGGATAAAAAATAAGCAATAAACTAAACATTTCCAGTTTCTAGATCTCGCTGTGATGTAAGTTTTCTAGCTTTGACTCCTATCATCCTGCTGACGGAGACATAACAGACTTGGTTCTCCGCTCCCTGGAGACATTGGCTTCTCTGCGGCATTGTCTTCATTACATCTGTGGTTATGTTGTTGCTCATCACACGGGGGGGGAACAGCAGTTGTCTAATTTCTACGCTATCTGCTGATGCCTCAATGTTTTGTGTATTTCTGAAAATAACTGCAAATATGACCTGATCTCCCCTGCCCCGCCGGCAAATTTACTGATAGGACAGATTGTTCACTGGTTTACCAACGTCATGCGAAGAAGACACAGCAAATGGGAATTCTATGAATACCAGAATCTCGGCAATATTTGGTCTTCTCTAGTCACAACCGAAGCTGCATTCAAATTTCTTAGGATTATTAATGATCATTTTTATAATAAAAAAATTCTGGGTCTTGAGCCTAGGACTTCTAAGATGGAATGAAACAACTTAGGGAGGTATCTAAAGTATTTTTTCATGTGCACTCAGGGGGGCAACAGCTATGAGGCAAGTTGGGCCTCTTGCCTCAGGCGGCAACACCTGCAGCAAGATGGGGGCGTCATCTGGGGCTCAGTTATCTACTATAGGACCTGCTACTTAAAAATAGTGTCTCTTCGCACCTTTATCATTATGGCTGTGAGACACTGCATGGAGAATTGCACGGCAATGTACGGGACCAGCCATGAGGCAAGTTGAGCCTCTTGCCTCAGGCGGCACCACCTACAGCAAGATGGGGGCGTCATCTGGGGCTCAGTTATCTACTACAGGACCTGCTACTTAAATATAGTTTCTCTTCACACCTTTTTCATTATGGGTGTGAGACACTGCATGGAGAACATACTTACTATAAAAAATAACTTGATCATCACTATCGGATGGGTTGAAGAAGACGCCGTTCTATGGCTCGCCTCAGGCAGCGGAGAGTGTACGTTCACCCCTGTGTGCACTTATAGGTTCCTCATGTGCTGTATGTTCCATTATGTTCATCTCTCTCTTTGGGGGTCCCAGCGTTTCTATACATTACACAAGTATTACACGTGCCATGTAATACCTTAGTTCTCCTGTGGAGGCACTGTAGATGTACATTTTACATTTGAAGGTTATTAGTAATGGTTGGACAATCCCTTTTCATTCTTCCTAAAATCTGCTTTCTGGCTCCAGGGGTGGTCCTCTTGCTCCAGCGCACACACACCGACTTTCTAAGATTTCAAGGGCCAGTGCACCAATGATCGGCGCTGGCCGTCCGCCTTCCCAGTTAAATTCCCGGCCCCTTCCTTTGTCCCCTGCTGGATTTTTGTGCCTCGTGTCTTAGTGAAAAGCTGTATTTGATTACCTGTGCATTTATCCTGATTTCCTGTTGTGACCCCAGTTCCGTTTTTGACTACGTTCCTCTGCTGCCAGAACTGACCTTTTAAGGTTGGGCTCAGTGGTTAGAATTACAGCCTTGCAGCGCTGGGGACCTGGGTTCAAGTCCCCGGGTCAACATCTGCAAAGAGTTCTTATGTTCTCTCCGTGTTTGTGTGGGTTTCCTCAGGGTCTTCCGGTTTCCTCCCACACTCCAAAAACATACTGCTAGGTTGATTAGACTGTGAGCTCCTTTTGGGACAGGGACTGATTTGGCAAATTCTTTGCAGCGCTGCGTAATCTGTGTGCGCTATATAAATAATGGAATTATTAATTATAGTGATAGGATCATTGTAATGTTTGTACACTCTGAAACTGGTTTTGGGTGAAGCTTCATGGCCAAGGAGGTCACACCACACTTCTATGATGACCATTAGTTAGAACCTCCATAAAAGTTAGAACCTCCATTGTTCTTCTTGAGTGTCTCCGCCAAGATGTTATCATCTAAAACATCTTTAGTTTGTTTCAGGATTTTATTGGTGTCCTGGTATGGTAGTCACTCTATAACCTAAACCAAAATAGGAAATCCACTGTTCTTATTGGATGTCTCCATCAAGACGGTAAGGTTTAAAACATCTCCAGTGCGTCTTTGGGGGTCATTTACTAATGGCCCGATTCTCGTTTTTTCCTGACGTGTTACCTGAATATTTCCGATTTGCGCTGGTTTTTCCTGAATTGCCCCGGGATTTTGGTGCACGCGATCGGATTGTGGCGCATCGGCGCCGGCATGCACGCGACAGAAATTCGGAAAAACCGCTGCGTTTTTTAAAAAAAAGTGCCGCTGGACACGCGCTTACCTTCACTCGGCCCGGCTTGGTAAACTCCAGTGCATTCAGCGCACCTGGTGGACGTCGGAGGAACTGCTGCGGTTGCTGGGTGAAGGTAAGCGCGTGTCCATCGACCTTTTTTTTAAAAAAAAATGCAGCGATTTTTCCTAATCCGTCGGGTTTTCGTTCGGCCACGCCCCCAGATTTCTGTCACGTGCATGCCGGCGCCGATGCGCCACAATCCGATCGCGTGGGGCAATTCAGGAAAAATCGTCGCAAATCGGAAATATTTGGGTAACAAGTCGGGAAAACACGATTCGGGCCCTTAGTAAATGACCCCCTTTGTGTTTTATTAGTGTCCTGGTATGGTAGTCACCCTTGTAAATGTAGAAGGCAATTCCTTTTTTGAGACTTGGGTCAAGAAATCCTTCTGGTCTCCATTGCCAAAAATCTGAATGTTCTTCTATTGTATTTTCCGGAGCGGTGACCACACAAAAGTGGCCACCTCAAAAAGTGGAGCCCATGTTCCTCTTCTTCTTCATATCAGTTGGGTCCCCTAAGACTTTCATTATCTTTTTTGAAGAGTCCTTGTCTAGAAAACGCCAATTTTTCTTGAATTTCTTGAGGATGTTTTCTTGTTTTCTTCTTCAGACTTCAAGGTTAAAAAAACCCAAAGACTTGTTAGATATTTGCCAACCTCTCATATATTTCCTAAGATCTAAAATCAGCTGAAAAGTCTGACACCCGAATGCCTTGGTGCATGCTAAAGAGCTTTTTACTGCTGAGCATGGTAAACCTAATGCACCTGTCCTGTTCGTTAAGGAACTCACATGGGATAATTAAGATGCCTGCGTAAGTCAGTATGTTTCCGGCTATATAATGCATGCATTTTAAAATCTCTTCCTGGCTTTCCCTGCTTAATATTTTAACCCTATGCTTATCTGTTATGAGTACAATGAACCCTTAGAGCCCTTTTAGTTTTCTCCACTGGGACTTCAATAAAAAAAAAATAATATTTGGGCCTTATGGGCCACTGTACTTTTAAGTAGGTCAATTTTACACTAAAGGGGACAATATTGGGAACCAGATTTGCGCATCAAATAGGTTTCTAAAAAGTAGGTGCCCAACAGCACTCCATATCTATGGCACTTGACCTGGTGCCCCCCCCTAACTACAACCCAATTATAGTATGTATTTGTTGATGAGTCAGGGGTCAGTCAGGGCCCCATGTGCGCCCCATTTATGATGAGGTCCTTCACAAAAGTTCTACTTCCTTTTAGATTGCTCCACCGGGACCTCCATCAAAATATAATATTTGGGCCTTTTGAGCCACTGTACTCCTAATTAAGCCTGTTCTACGCTAAAGGGGACTATATTGGGAACCAGCTCTGCTCAACAAATAGGTTTCTTTAGTGCCAGATAGTAATGGTATTGTGACAAGTGGGTGCCCAATAGCACCCCATACCTAAGGCATTTGATCTGTATTTGTAATGTATGTATTGGCGAATGGGTCAGGGGTCACCATTTGTGATGAGGTCGTAGTACTTTTTAGAATGCTCCACCAGGACCCCATCAAAATATGATATTTGGGCCTTGTGGGCCACTGTACTCCTAATTAGGTCTATTTGTAACTAAAGGGGACTATATTGTGAGCCAGATTCGCTCATCAAATGGGTTTCTTTTGGGCACAATAGCATCCCATACCTTAACCTGACTGCCCCAACTACAACCTGATTGTAATATTTATTGGCTGATGGATCAGCAGTCAGTCAGGGCCCGATTTGTGTTGAGGTCCTTCACAGTAATACTACTGCCTTTTAGAATGCACTGGAACCTCCATCAAAAAATAATATTTGGGCCTTGTGGGCCACTGTACTCCTAATGAGGCCCATTGCACACTTAAGGGGACTATATACAGGAACCACATTTTGGCGGGTAGGTCAGGGGTTAGACAGGAAACCCTTTGTGATGAGGTTCTTCACAGTAATACCACCGATACTGTCCCATTGGCCGTCTTGTTCTTCACATTCATGGGGATCACAACTTTTTGTCTCAGTTACCACCCCAATATCCATTTTCCTAAGCACTTCCTCTTTAAATCTATCTTAATAACCTGCCCGCAATATTACAGTAACAATATGCATGTCAACTCCAACCAAGCAGAAATTATGTAACGCTCATCGTTTTAATGCACAAGTAATGGGTTCTGAGGTAAGGGAGGCTTATTAAATAGTTAATTTATGCACAAGTGCAAGTTTCAGATGAATTATTAGTCTCATTGTGGAATCAATGTCAGTCTCCAGGGGGGGAGAGTGATGCTACTGAGCAGAGCACTTATTAAGGACAATCTCTACAACCAGTCAAGACCAGAGGCCGGTGACCATTAGGACCCTATTACAATCAGTCTCCGAAGGGAGAACTCTTACGATAATAATGGTTATTCAGTACATACGCTCAAGTCATGGAATAGCAAATGTATTAAGATGGTATATTACACTATACAGAGGTCTACTGATGTATAGAGTATGGGACTACGGGGGTATATAAGAGTTAGAGGACCCACTTGGGCATTGAGGCCTTTCAAAATCAGTGCACAATCCTTATATTGATGATAAGACCAAAAACTACTGCAGAGCCCAAATAAATGAGACCACACACCAGTCCTATACAGATTCTTCCATCCATGATGACCCCAAATGAAAACCGTAACCTAAATCAATACAGACCCCCATTTATAAAGATCTCAGACCTTCGTCGACACAGACCCAAGAATTTGTTGAGACTTAGACCTATCCACAAAGAATATATCTGCCCCAAAACCAGACACCTCATCATTAAAAAAAAACAAAAGACAGACCGGTCCATATTGATAAAGACCCAAGAACAAGTCCCTATTCACTTAGCCTGTTCAGACCTCAGGCTCAAACCCGACACACAGAAGAGATGCCCACAAATAGCACAAATGATCTCCTTCAGTACACTCCAAAATATATACACATCACACACTAGACTAGATCCCCCCACCGATAAAGAAACAAGACCAGACCTCGTCAGACCAGACTTACCACCTACGTTAAATAAAGATCTCAGACTGCCAGTCCATAGAGACACAACCGATCAGACCCTTATCAATGCAGACTCCTATTTATAAAGACCTCAGACCTTCATCGACTCAAGACCTTCTTCAGACTTAGACCTTCACTCAGAATGTCCACCAAGAATATATCTGACCCTAAGCCAGACTGAAGCCCAATTAATTATCAATACAAACCCAAGTACAAGTCCCCATTGGCAAAGCCTGTTACGACCCAGACTCAAAACGGGCAAACAGAAGAGATGTCCACAAATTTACAAATGATCTCCTTCAGTATACCCCAAAATAAGTACACATAACACACTAGACCAGATCCCTCCACCATACCGATCCAAGACCAGACCTGACTCACCAACCTCCCTTAATTAAAAACCACGGACTTCCCATCTATACAGACACCAGATCAGACGTTTAGCAATGCAGACCCCAGACCAGCCAGTTCATCAATACAGACTTGAAACCAAACCCTTCTTGACACAGATACCAAACCACCAGACAACTCCCCATATAAATATCCCTGATTTGATCCCCTATCCCACCAATAAGAGACCCCAGACCCTCCATCAATACACACCCTAGACCAGTGATGGTGAACCTTTTAGAACCTGCGTGCCCAAACTTCAACCAAAAGCCACTTATTTATTGCAAAGTGCCAGCACGGAAATTTAAGCAGTAATGTATTTCTCTTTGTTCTTTGACAACTTTCAATCCTTCAGCCTCCCAAGGACACCAACAGATTTGAAAGGAGGAGGGCAAATTCATCTATCACTGTAGGAAGATTCTGCAGGCAGATTCTTTGAGTCCTGTCTGGTGAACTTCATTCTGGGGTGATGGCCTGGGTGCCCACAGAAAGGGCTCAGAGTGCCGCCTCCGGCACCCGTGCCATAGGTTCGCCACCCCTGCCCTAGACCAACTCCTCAATGATACACCCCCCAGACTAGATCATGTGTATATATCGACCTTTTAAAAATCAATTATGATACTGATTTGGAACATGGACTCATTGATACTGACGTTCTTCATGCAGACCCCAAACGAGAGCCTTCACACCTCAACTCCAGACGCTCCATGAATACAGTCCGTTATGCTAGACCCCAAATCAGATCATCGACATCAATGTAAATAATACTGCAAATAACATGTCACGATTTGAGGGCCTTGGTAGAAAATCTTGGAGCTTCTAGTTACTTCTCTTGTCCCAGAGCTTCTCATATAACCACTGAGCCATTAGTAGTCTAATAGGAAGCTCCTTCTGGCATTAAACCAGGTACGGGATATAAGGTATGGTTGGTCAACTATAGTTGGTAGGTCAACATTTCTAAGGGGGTCATAACATCCAGATTGTGGTCCATCTAGCAGCTTGAAGACATTGCATAATTCATTGAAGAGGCTTCCGCAATTGACCCTAGAAGCATATTTGATGGGTGTAGAGCAGATGGAACATCTTAGATCCTAAGCAGGAGCAGATGTTTTTGCACTAGGAACATATTGCTTGTGATCATGTGTTAAGTATTATGTTGACCAGTCCATGTAATATCCTTCTACAAATAACATATCTCTTTATTCACGCTGTGCCATCGATCTAGAAATTTATGACACAGGTCCTTGTTGTATGGAAGATTACCCCGTTGGAGACAAGCAAGGAAGTAAGAGGTGATGTCATCTTCCCGGTCCGTCATCCTGCACAAGACCTTTTAGTAGAATGGAGGAACGTGCTGGCTGAGCATGATTTGTTTCACGAGTAATTTCTCCACATATTTTCAAAGAGTCTTTTATTGATTGGAACTGCATTAGATACAGAAGTAATTTCATCACAAATACAAAGCGCATTAACGGGGGCTGGAGATGTTACCACAACCAGCAAATCAGAGGCTGCTACTCCAAAGGTTGTGTCTTGTCATCAATAACAGGCTCAAGTCTGAAGACCAACAGCATCCAACCCCGGTTCCGAAAATTATAGACCTGGCTGAAAACTACTAATTTCATCATGGGCCCATTCAACTATGAGGGTTTGGGCCTTATTAAGGCCTCTATTACATAGGTGGAGAATATTAAGTAACGTAAGAGGTTGAGATGTCCCTCAAAACAAAAAATGGATGGAACTCAGTCAATGAGCCCTGGTCTTGTAGGTTTAGCTATCATGGTTATAAATGGGTCATAAGTTCAAATTTTTCTTAAAAAGATTCACCGACAAAGTAGTTTATGTTAAAATGATTCACCCTCAGCCGATCACAACCGGCACCAATCAGCTTCAACCGTGGGAGGAAAAGGGAAAAGGTTTCCTAAACCAGTTAACTCAATGGGGCAGATTTACTTACCCGGTCCGTTCGCGATCCAGCGGCGCGTTCTCTGCACAGGATTCGGGTCCGGATGGGATTTATGATGGCAGTTCCTCCGCCGTCCACCAGGTGGCGCTGCTGCGCTGAAAATCATCTGAACGCGCCGGAATGCACCGAGCTGGACCAGGTGAAGGTAAGTGCTTCCCAAGTGACACTTTTTCGGTTTTTAAATGCGGCGGTTTTTCCGAATACGTCGGGTTTTCGTTCGGCCACGCCCCCCCGATTTCCGTCGCGCGCATGCCAGCGCCGATGCGCCACAATCCGATCGCGTACGCCAAAATCTCGGGGCAATTCAGGTACAATCGGCGCAAATCGGAAATATTCAGGTAACACGTCGGGAAAACGCGAATCGGGCCCTTAGTAAATGACCCCCAATATGGACATTTTGGCCTCAATCTTGGAGGATCACTTAGGTTGTCCCCTTGAGATCCACAACAGACAAGGTGTAATTGCTGGTGATTTATGATATTTGGGAATATTTATGAAAAAATTTTAGGGCTCATTTATCTTATGTCTACTTCTTACATACACGTTAACCATTGTAGGCCGGTTGTCTACTAGGAACATGTACGTAACCAGACACATTCTACCATAATGATATTGACCTATATTTAGGTTTTTATCCTTGCAGCAGTACTTCTGGGATCTCTGGGAAAAAGTGGTTTTTCCAGACTGTTTCTTGATATCTCCCATCTTGGGAACGTCTGTCGTAGAGGTCTGTTGTAAAGAGTCTGTCACCAAGGAGACAATAAACACTATCTGGGAACCATCCGAAATGTGACAAAAATCAGACAGATCTAGGTTACATTGATATTACACATGTTTGTGTCTTCACAGCTTTATTTATTATGTTGTGTATGATGGTTCACAAGTTATTAAATCTGAGGGATTTTGATGTTTTATGACTAGGCTGTAGGACCCTCACATGGGAATCCCAAGACCATTGAGGCAAATTGACTGCTTTTTCCATTACATTGTAGAGATGGCCGCTCCCTGCCTTCAGCTACTTCTCTTTTCTGTGTCGTTCAATATGCACAAATTGTCTTGGGCCATTGGGTCAATAAAACACCCCTTTAAGTTTAACCCCTAGCATGTGAGTATGTGAGGGCCTTGTTATAAACTCTGTATCAGGGCTAAGTTTTTCAAGCTACTTCTCTAAACCATTAACCATTGGACTATCAGTAGACTAAGGAGAAGCTCCATCTGGCAGTAGACCGGATACAGGGAAAAGAAGATTTGGTTGTCTGACCATTGTTGGTAGGTCTCCTGTTCCAAGGAGATCACAACATCCAAGTCTTGGTCCAGCTCGCATCTTGATATTTCATCCTTCATCCAAGAGCCTTCCACAACTGACCCAAAAAAAAGAGAACTGGATGAATGATGGTTAGTTTTTTATAATTTTTACCCTTCTTGCCATCATTTTTCCAAAATTATACTAGGGCTAAGCTACACTGAGGTTCATTTTCCAGATACATTCCAGATACCTTCAAGATCAAGGTATTACAAGGCCAAAATCTTGCCAGGAATCATGGTGTGATGACATGACTCCATAATATGGAGGCTTTGGGTGGTCTTGAAGGATGTTCTCAGAGTAATCCCACTTTATCTTCAATGGAGTCATACAAAGATTTAGGTTTAGCCATCGGACCAAGCTGACCAGTTCAGACACTAGCCATTAGGGATGGTGAGAAACCCAGAATCCATAACAATCAGGTGTCATGGCACCTACCTCTTGGTAGGAATGGTTTGTATGATAGAGGGTTTTATTAAAAAGGATGTTCTCATAGTAATCCAACTTTATCTTCAATGGAGTCCTACATAGATTTAGGTTTGGTCATCAGGTCAAGCTGACCAGGCCAAACACTAGCCATCAGACAAGGCTTTGGGTGGTCTTAAAAAGGATGTTCTCAGAGTAATCCAACTTTATCTTCAATGGAGTCATATAAAGATTTAGGTTTAGCCATCAGGCCAAGGTGACCAGTCTAGACGCTAGCCATTAGGGATGGGGAGAAACCAAGCAACTATAACCACCAGGTTTCATGGCACCTATCTAGTGGTAGGAATGGTCTACATGATGGAGGGTTCCTTCAGGGTTTTATTAAAAAGGATGTTCTCAGAGTAATTCATGGAGTCCTACATAGATTTAGGTTTAGTCATCAGGCCAAGCTGACCAGTCCAGACGCTAGCCATCAGGGATGGTGAGAAACCCAGCATCCATAACCACCATGTGTCTAGCGGTGAGAATGGTTTGTATGATGGAGTTTATAGTAAAAAGTTCAAATTTATTAGGATTTTATAAAAAGCTCTCAAAATTTACGAGAACTGTGTATTTCGGGGAGAATTATTTTTCATCTGACTCATAACACGACTATAAAAAGCGCCATGTTCCAAAAAAAACCCCCATAAAAACAACGAGTTTGTCATGAACAGATTGTAA
The DNA here is from genome assembly GCA_019512145.1 of Engystomops pustulosus. Lineage (NCBI taxonomy): Eukaryota > Metazoa > Chordata > Amphibia > Anura > Leptodactylidae > Engystomops > Engystomops pustulosus. The sequence continues at coordinate 216,980,688 of CM033644.1, forward strand.
CCGAAATAAACGTACCACAGATGAACCTATCACATACGTCAAGTTACACAGTCAATTAACTAAGTGAATTGGAGTCCTGGCACTGGGTTAAAAAATTTTTTTTCCCAAACATATCTTGCCATTAAATTAGTAATATCTCCCTGTTACCATAGATACTGTGATATCACGGCATGAGGCACAGAGGTTTGAGTGACGGGGATCGGCAACATTACTAAGAGAATTATTTAACAGTGTTTACTTGCTAAGGATTTGCTCTGCCTATCGTCGTGTCTGAGGGTGCATGTCGTTCCATCTTGGCAAATATATAGGTCATTGACGTTACCGATCTTGTAGGTTGCAGACTGAGGAGGTCATTGACATTTGAGATCATTGACTTAGGAGGTCCCAAACCTGGGAGATCATTAACCTGAGATGTTGCTGGTTTTGGAGATCCTCAACCGTGGAGATCACTAACCTTGGATGCTATTGTGCGGATCACTTTGGGAACTGACTTTGGATAACCATGACATTGAAGATCATCAACATCGAATGTTACTGACCATTTTAGATTCCAACTGGGAAGTTCCATGACCTTGAGGAAAGTCAAGCATTAATATTTCTGACATCACAGTGTCAAGCTCGAGGGTTGTGGATCCTCTGGACCACTGCAGATGATTACACAAGCCACTACCTGGGACTGGAGTCTAAGTGGTACCCGGTTTTCACCAGAGCCTGCCGCAAACCGGGTTGGACTAGCTGCAGCGTGGTACCACCAGGTCGTTCCACAGGCGTGACTTGTCTGCAGTGGCGGCCAAGGTCGAGGTACTGGAACGGCAGACAATCTCGTGGTCAGGTCCAGGCACAGGGTCAGGGAAGGCGGCAGAGATGCAACATCAGAGTCCAATACGGGGTCAGCAAGGGAGGTCCAAGCAGATGGGTACGGGAACACGGCACACAGGACAGCAGCACGAAGGAACACTGGTACACAGGAACAAGGAGGGACTCAGGAACGCAGGAGACACTGGAGCGCAGGAGACACTGGAACGCAGGAAAATCACAAAGATCAGGCAGGGTGTGATGGGAGAAGCAGTTATAAATAGCCTAATGGGAAAATGGCCAGCGCCAATTAATGGTGCGCTGGCCCTTTAAATTTTCTGAGGCTGCCGAGTGCGCACCCTAGGACACAGGGACGTGCGCACACGGAGCGAGGCCGGGACTTGGGAGTGGGGACAGGTATGTGGCGCTGGCGCTGCGCCTGCGGGGAACGAAGGGCACGGGTGAGCCCGCGACCCATACCACCCATGACACACAGATCTAGACTTTGAAAATGTATGGGCTTAGAGATAAGAACTTTGAATGTTTATCACCTTTCCAGATTCCGACTTTGGAGATCCATGACCTTGGAGATAATAAACCATGGATGTTACTAAAGCTTTAGATTCTGACTTTTAAGATCCATGTTATTCAAGACCATCAACGTTGTATGTTCGTGACCATTCCAAAATTGAATTCATGGCCTTGGAGGTAATCAACAACCCTGTAGATCTTGGAAATCCACATCCTTGAAATTCACTAGCCTTTTAAGATTCCTGAATGTCCTTGGTGATAGCAAAACTTCAATGTTATTAATCAGCTACATCCTGACTATGGAGATCCCTGACATTGAAAATCATCAACCTTGAATGTTTCTGACCATTTTAGATTCCACCTTTGGGAATCTGTGACTTCTTAAAATGGAAAAGTAGGTGAGCCCATTATGGTCAACAAATTGCTGCGGTGGCTTTAAAGGAGCTGTCCATCAAACTTAACTTTCCTTTGGTGGATGTCTATCGAGCACCCCTTCCGATTATCTGATGTCAGAGGATGATAAACAAAAAGATGATATAGGAAGAAGACCGCGCCAATCTCTGTGTAGTGGCTGAACTGAGTCACTGCAGCTTAGATCACATTCAAATAAATGGAGCTAAACTGCAACATCCTAGTCTGCTTCTTGTTCATTCTCAGTTGATTGATAGGGGTACCCTGTGGAGAACCAATGACTATTTTAGCAATATCTTTTTTCAACCTCCTCCTTCCCCTCTGGCAGCTGACGGTATTGTCCCTCACTCCATTACCTGGAGAAGGAGTCAACAACTGGACAGAATCATCTTCCTTCCACCTCTCATAGCTGACAGTATGGTCCCTCACTCCTTCTCCTAGAGAAGATGTCAACACCTGGAAATTATTATCAACCTTCCCACTCTGGCAGCTGACAGTATCACCCCCACACGCCTTCCCCTGGAGAAGGAGTCAACACCTGGACATAATCATCCTCCTTCCCCTTCTGGCAGTTAGCAGTATCATACCTCACTCCTTCCCTTGGAGAACAAATCAACACCTGGACAGAATCCGCCTCCATTCCCCTCTAGCAGATGATTGTCCTTCAATTCTTCCCCTGGAGAAGGAGTGAACACCTAGACAGAATCATCCTCCTTCCCCAACTGGCATACTGACAGTATTGTCCAGCACTTCTTCCCTAGGTGAACGAGTCAACACCTGAACAGAGTCATCCACCATTCCCCTCTAGCAGCTGATTGTCCTTCAATCCTTTCCCATGGAGAAGGAGTTAAAATCTGAACAGAATCACCCTCCTTCCCCCTCTGGCAGCTGACAGTATTGTTCCTCACTTTTTCCCTTGAGAACGAGTCAACACCTGGACAGAATCATCCAACGTCCCCCTCTGGCAGTTGACAGTATTGTCTCTCACTCTTTTTTTTGGAGAACGATTCAACACCGGGACAGAATCATCCTCCCTTCCCCTCTAGCAGCCGATCATCTTTCTCTCCTTCCCCTGGAGAAGGAGTAAAAATCTGGATAGAATCATCCTTCTTCCCCCTCTGGCAGCTGACAGTATTGTTCCTCACTTTTTCCCTTGAGAACGAGTCAACACCTGAACAGAATCATCCTCCCTTCCCTTCTAGCATCTGATCGTCCTTCACTCCTTCCCCTGGAGAAGGAGTCAAAATCTGGACAGAATCGTTCTCCTTCTCCCTCTGGCAGCTGACAATATTGTTCCTCCCACCTTTCCCTGGAGAAAGTGTCAACACCTGGAAAGAATCATCCTCCCTTCCAGTCTAGTAGCTGATCATCTTTCACTCCTTCCCCTGGAGAAGGAGTTAAAATCTGGACGGAATCATCCTCCTTCCCCTTCTGGCAGTTGACACTATCGTTCCTCTTTCCTTCCTCTGTAGATGGATCTACACACATTTGCATCTTGGATCCTACAGTATATTTCGTAAAAAACCCAACCATTTGCGAATCGATGATGAATGTAGCTTGTGGTCCCGGCAGAGCAGGTGTATAGCGTAAGGACAAATAAGGCCACCCGTGCCGCTACCACTCTCCTCGCTCCTGATGATGAATTTACCTCTTTAAGGAGGGAGATTAGAAGACTCTACATATGATTAATGCTCACCATCCGGCAAAGCCATGAAATTTATCCCATTTTTTTTTGGTGGAAGAAGGGGGCGGGGCTTACATTTAATTCATTTTTATTTATTTTTTTAATTATTATAATTACTATTTTTGCCTATGCTATTGTTACAATGTTTGTACTGGATTCTATTTGTAGCGGTAGCAAGGGTTAAATGCGGCGTTGCGGATAAGATGCGATTTCAAAAGGTTTTTGTCCATCTGACGAGGAAACCCCACAGATCTTCGGAGTAAAAAAATAAATAAATAAATGATGTCATCGCCGGCAGCAAATGATCCCACAACCTTGATGCTATTTATAGGCTGCGGCTTCTCCCTTGGGTCTCCAGGAGCTATTTTTACGGAGAGTCAGACTACGACAAATCGTATACAACGGAGGGGGGAGGAGGGGGGATACACATCAATGAGGATTTCCCTCTACATGTATCTAGCCCTGGATATAAACACTTCCCCTATGTCTCAATCCTATATATTGCATGTATGGAATTCCGGCGATCCCTACAATGTCTATATCCGATATCCAGAAGCTGGATATCCCATCCCCCCTTTTCACTGCAGTGGTACGACCTCTTCTTTGCCGCAAGAACGCAACCTGCACATTAGCTCATTTGTTGTGGCTGCGAGTCACGGGCGCGCTGAAGGATTGCAGCACTCGCTTAACCCATCGCCTGCCGGCAGCAATCCTGCCCGCCCTTAAAGGGATTGTACGCTATCAAAAATGGCGTTTTGCTTTAGAGACACTGAAGGAGATGATATAAGGAGTCTGTAAGATGAGACCTCGCCTTCTAGTCTATAGATCACCCTTCTATGTTCTTGAACATGAACATCAAATACTGTTAAAGGGGTCTTCTGATAGGTGGGGGGTTCAACTTCTATCACCCCAGCCTTTCACTCATCTAAATAGCCACATTCAGTCTATGAGAACTCTGCCTATCCAGTCACAGCAGTGCAGAGTATTTCAGCATCCCTTGATCTTAAAGGAAACCTACCATCACGGATCTACCTATTAAGGTCGATGGGGTGCTAGTTGCCTCAATTGTATGTGAGGATAGCCCTTTTAAGGTCTGATGCTCACGTCCCCTGTATCTTTTTAAAACTTTATTTGTGGTAATATGCAAATTTTCAAAAAGGCTACAGGGGCTTGGAGTAGCCGGAGCTGAGGCTATACGGCACGTCTACTCCACGCCCCAGTAGCCTCTTGTGTTCCGCCTACCCCTGACATCTCGCTTGCAAAGCTGATTTCTGCGCATGCGCAGATTGCAGGCCGCCAGCTGCGCGGTCTCACCTCTGAAGCCAGAGCTACTGCGCATGCGCAGCTACAAGGAGCTGCTCACACTCGTCTGCAAAGCTGGGTTCTGCGCATGCGCAGTAGCTCCCGCTTCAGAGGCGAGACTGTGCAGCCGGTGTCCGGCATTCTGCGCATGCACAGAACTTAATAGGTAGATCCGTGGTGGTAGATTTCCTTTAAAGAGGTCTTCCAGTGGGTGGGGGTCCACCTCCACCACCCCTGCAATAAATCACTTACATAGGTATTATAACCTGGTCATTGTTCACATGGATCTGGTTTTGCGCACTAAGTAGCCGCAGGGCAGAGTATTACAGCGTCATCTCATTCAGGCCATGTTAAAGGGATAGTTTTATCTTCATATATATCTCATATCTATCTATCTCATATCTATCTATCTATCTATCTATCTATCTCATATCTATCTATCTATCTATCTATCTATCTATCTATCTATCTATCTATCTATGCCTATGCTCATTATATCTGATCTATCTATCTCATATCTATCTACTCTATCTATCTATCTCATCTATCTATCTATCTATCTATCTATCTCTTCTATCTATCTATGACTATCTATCATCTATCTATCTATCTATCTATCTATCTATCTATCTTCATATCTATCTATCTATCTATCTATCTATCTATCTATCTCTATATATACATATATCTTCATTGGTTAGTGCACTTCCCCTCCCTTTAATCTGGAGTGTCGCTGTAGCATGATTTGCACAGTTCTGTCTACAAAAAACTAACTACATGTTAACAGCAGTGCGAGGTATTACAGCATTAGCGACCTTAAAGGGATATATCCATCTTTGTATTAGAAGAAGACCCCCCCCTTTTCTTTAGATTGGAGCCAATTAACTGTTGGCTTTCCATTCTATCAGGGTCATCTATGAGCACAGTCAGGAGCAGCAGCACATGGGCTCATTCACTAAGGGTCCGTCGGACGCACTTTCGTCGGGTTTCCCGACGATTTCCGATCCGCGCCGAATTGCCCCAGGATTTTGGCGCACTGATCGGATTTTGGCGTATCGGTGCCGGCTTTCCCCAAAATCGTGGGGGGGCGTGGGCCGATCGGATTCGGAAAAACGGCTGAATTTAAATGTCGCAGGATCACGCACTTACATGCACCAGGAGAAGCAGGTGAACTCCGGTGGACCTCGGCGCAGCATCAGCGACACCTGCTGGATATTGGGCGTACGGACCTATGAATCCTGGCAGAACCCGAATCCTCGTCGGAGAACGCTCTGGGCGGATCGAAGACTGGACCGGGTAAGTAAATGAGCCCCATAGTATTAAAGCTTCATCAATGCAAGTCAAAGGGGCAATATGTGCAGTTAAAGGGGTTTTGGCGCTTCTTCCTGCTAAGATCAGGTAATGCTCATCAAGCGCTGGGGAGCGATATGGTTGTAACTTTGATTCTTTTCTCCCAAATGATGCCCTCGGTGGTTTTCGGCAAATGCCGTAGATCCCTTTAAAAAGATGAGATTGAAAAGTAGTGAAGAGTAGGATCGGGGAGTTTAGCCCCACCAATCTGATATTATGAAATACATGAAACAAGTGTGGTGATCCCACTTTGATCTCAGATACAGGATTGTGTTTTCCCCCAGTTTTTGTATTTTGTCTCAATGACAGATGAATATTTTTTGCTAGAGCTCACTACTCCATCGCTGCCTGCAGAGTGGTACTACACCAATGTCTTCCAATCAATAGATCCACATCCATTGAATTCTTCTATAAAGTACAGATACACTGATTCAAGATTAACCCAGTTCGGATATGTAGGTCCCTATTAGGGATGATTTAGAAAATTAAAGTAAACATGGCTCCAAATAAAGCTATTCTATAACAGATATAAGATATTAAATAGTACAAATTATGGGAGATAGATAGCTAGAAATAAGAGAATAAGCATCTTCACCCGGGAATTCGATCAAGGAGTATCAAAAGAACTTTTAATACCCAGTTTGCTCCGCCCCTTAACGCCAGCCTGGTCCCCACTATGTGTGTCATTCACTGACAGCAAGCAGGAACTGCTGAAAATAGTGACACAATGGGGGTCATTTACTAAGGGCCCGATTCGCGTTTCCCCCGTGTTACCCGAATATTTCTCGATTTGCGCGCCGTTTTCCCCTGAATTGCCCCGGGATTTGGTGCACGGCGATCGGATGTGGCGCACTCGCGCTGGCATGGATGCACGCGATGGAAATGGTGGAGTGCCGAACGGAAACCCACGGATTCGGAAAAACCGCCGCATTTAAAAACAAAAATCTGTCGCGGAGCTTGCACTTACCTTCACTCAGCCGAGCCGGTCACTCCAGCCGTTCCGATGCTTTCCAGCGCAGCAGCGCCAACTGGTGGACGGCAGAGAACTACCTTAGTGATCGCGGCCGGACCCAATCAACCCAAGAAACGCGCCAGCTGGATCGGAATGGACCGGTAAGTAAATCTGCCCCATAGTGGTGTCATACACTCTGACAGCAAGCAGAACTGCTGAAAAGTGACACAATGGGGCTCATTTACTAAGGGTTCGACTGCCGCACTTTCATCGGGTTCCCGATCGATTGTGGATTCGGAAAAATGCGGAATTTAAAAAACGATTTGTGTCGCAAGATCATGCACTTACATGCACCAAAAAAGGTGAAGTCGCGGCGGACTTCGGGCACATCGCGCGACCCTGCGGATTTCGGGTCGCACGACCTTAGTGAATCCCGGCAGCCCCGAATCAGCGTCGACAACGCGCCGCGGGTTCGCGACTGGACGGCGGTAAGTAAATAGTGCCCCAATGTGGTGTCATACACTGACAGCAGCGGAAACTGCTGAAAATAGTGAAAAACCAAAGCCTATTAGCAACTAATACAATTTTTGTATTTTCATGAAAATAGAAGGATGCATTTGTACTTGTACTTTATTTCTCTTGTACTGAGGACTGAAGTGTCGCTTCCCTCATAGGTAACAACAATATAACTATGTCTACATGGATAAATAATCATAGCCCCATACACTCCATAAAGCTGGATAAATAATTTCAATTTGGATCTACAAGAGATAAATGATAAGATCCGGGGCTGGACCAAAACGCGTTGTTTAGCCTTTGTTCATGTAATTAACACACAATACTGCCATATTGGAGCTTGTTGGATTTATCCAGGTTCATCCTTCCCTGTGAGATGGATAGATAATGCAGAGTTATCATGATTGATGATACATAAGATATAGGCGTGATATGTCTATCGCGAGGCCTCGGACTCCATATACTAAATGGCTCGCACAAAGGAGACTCTAGGAAGGTGCACAGTGAGCTCTCAGTAGGCACCAGTGTGGGTGGACTAATGCCATCACTGACATGGACTCTGCAAACATTGTGTTCCTTCACAGCACTCCCCCCGCAAACCAATACTCATCTTCAGATCTCTATCTATCTATCTATCTATCTATCTATCTATCTATCATCTATCTCATATCTATCTACGGTATCTCATATCTATCTATCTCATATCTATCTATCTCATATCTATCTATCCCATATCTATCTACCTATCTCATATCTATCTATCTATCTATCTCATATCTATCTATCTATCTATCTATCTCATATCTATCTATCTATCTATCTATCTATCTATCTATCTATCTCCTATCTATCTATCTCATATCTATCTATCATCTATCTATCTATCTATCTATCTATCTCATATCTATCTATCTATCTATCTATCTATCTATCTATCTCATATCTATCTATCTATCTATCTATCTATCTATCTATATCTATATATACATATATCTTCATTGGTTAGTCACTCCCCTCCCTTTAATCTGGAGGTGTCGCTGTAGCATGATTTGCACAGTTCTGTCTACAAGAAAACTAACTAAATAGTTAACAGCAGTGCAGAGTATTACAGCATTAGCGACCTTAAAGGGATATATCCATCTTTGTATTAAGAAGAGACCCCCCCTTTTCTTTAGATTGGAGGCAATTAGACTGTTGGGCTTTCCATTCTTACATGGGTTCATCTATGAGCACAGTCAGGAGCAGCAGCACATGGGGCTCATTCACTAAGGGTCCGTCGGACGCACTTTCGTCGGGTTTCCCGACGATTTCCGATCCGCGCCGAATTGCCCCAGGATTTTGGCGCACGTGATCGGATTTTGGCGTATCGGTGCCGGCTTTCACGCAAAATCGTGGGGGCGTGGCCGATGGATTCGGAAAAAACGCTGAATTTAAAATGTCGCAGGATCACGCACTTACATGCACCAGGAAGAAGCAGGTGAACTCCGGTGGACCTCGGCGCAGCAGCGACACCTGCTGGATATTGGGCGTACGGACCTAAGTGAATCCTGGCAGAACCCGAATCCTCGTCGGAGAACGCTCTGCGGGATCGAGACTGGACCGGGTAAGTAAATGAGCCCCATAGTATTAAAGCTTCATTCAATGCAAGTCAAAGGGGCAATATAGTGCAGTTAAAGGGGTTTTGGCGCTTCTGATCCTGCTAAGATCAGGTAATGGCTCAGTCAAGCGCTGGGGAGCGGATAGTTGTAACTTTTGATTCTATTTCTGCCCAAATGATGCCCCATCGGTGGTTTTCTGCAAATGCCGTAGATCCCTTTAAAAAGATGGATTGAGATAAGTAGTGAAGAGTAGGATGCTGGGAGTTATGCCCCCACCAATCTGATATTAATGAAATACTATGAAACAAGTGCTGGTGATTCCACTTTGATCTCAGATACAGGATTGTGTTTTCCCACCAGTTTTGGTATTTTGTCTCAATGACAGATGAATATTTTTTGCTAGAGCTCACTACCTCCATCTGCTGCCCAGAAGTGGTACTACACCAATGTCTTCCAATCAATAGATCCACATCCATTGAATTCTTCTATAGAAGTACAGATACTACTGATTCAAGGATTTAACCCAGTCTCGGATATGTAGGTCCCCATTAGGGATGATTTTAGAAAAATTAAAGTAAACATGGCTCCAAAATAAAGCTATTCTATGAACAGATATATAGATATGAAATAGACAAATTATAGGGGATAGATAGCTAGAAAGATAGAGAATAAGCATCTTCACCCGGGAATTCGATCAAGGAGTATCAAAAGAACTTTTAATACCAGTTTGCCGCCCCTTAACGCCAGCCCTGGTCCCCACTATATGGTGTCATTCACTGACAGCAAGCAGGAACTGCTGAAAATAGTGACACAATGGGGGTCATTTACTAAGGGCCCGATTCGCGGTTTCCCGACGTGTTACCCGAATATTTCCGATTTGCGCCGATTTCCCCTGAATTGCCCCGGGATTTTGGTGCACGCGATCGGATTGTGGCGCATCGGCGCTGGCATGCACGCGATGGAAATGGGGGGACGTGGCCGAACGGAAACCCGACGGATTCGGAAAAACCGCCGCATTTAAAACAAAAAATCTGTCGCGGAGCTTGCACTTACCTTCACTCAGCCCGAGCCGGTCAACTCCAGCGCGTTCCGATGCTTTTCAGCGCAGCAGCGCCAACTGGTGGACGGCAGAGGAACTACCTTAGTGAATCGCGGCCGGACCCGAATCAAGCCCAGAGAACGCGCCGCTGGATCGCGAATGGACCGGGTAAGTAAATCTGCCCCATAGTGGTGTCATACACTGACAGCAAGCAGGAACTGCTGAAAATAGTGACACAATGGGGCTCATTTACTAAGGGTTCGAACGCCGCACTTTCATCGGGTTCCCGATCGGATTGTGGATTCGGAAAAAATGCGGAATTTAAAAAACGATTTGTGTCGCAAGATCATGCACTTACATGCACCAGGAAGAAGAAGGTGAAGTCCGGCGGACTTCGGCACAGCAGCGACACCTGCTGGATATCGGGCGCACGACCTTAGTGAATCCCGGCAGACCCGAATCAGCGGCAGACAACGCGCCGCGGGATCGCGACTGGACCGGGTAAGTAAATGTGCCCCAATGTGGTGTCATACACTGACAGCAAGCGGAAACTGCTGAAAATAGTGAAAAACCAAAGCCTATTAGCAAACGATACAATTTTTGTATTTTCATGAAAATAGAAGGATGCATTTGTACTTGTACTTTATTCCTTTGTACTGAGGACTGAAGTGTCGCTTCCTCATAGGTAACAACAATATAACAATTATGTCTACATGGATATAATAATCATAGCCCCATACACTCCATAAAGCTGGATAAATAATTTCAATTTTGGATCTACAAAGAGATAAATGATAAAGATCCGGGTGCTGGACCAAAACGCGTTGTTTAGTCCTTTGTTCATGTATATTTACCCACAATACTGCCATATTGGAGCTTGTTGGATTTATCCAGGTTCATCCTTCCCTGTAGAGATGGATAGATAATGCAGAGTTATCTGATTGATTGATACATAAGATATAGGCGTGAGATGTCTATGCCGAGGCCTCGGACTCCATATACTAAATGGCCGCACAAAGGGAGACTCTAGGAAGGTGCACAGTGAGCTCTCATGTAGGCACCAGTGTGGTGGACTATGCCATCACTGACATGGACTCTGCAAACATTGGTGCCTTCACAGTCACCCCGCAAACACATCTCTCAGATCACAACCAGCTGCTTCTATACATCAGGTCTACCAATAAACCATCCGCACAAAAACCTCAGCAGACCGGCCTCTTCGGCCTCCTACCATCCTTCAAATGGTAAACCAAGCCTTGACAGACCTCAACCATTTACTGTACAAAATGGCAGAAATGTCCGATGTAAGGAGACACAACCACAAGAGGTCTGAACAGCTGGTACCACAAAGACTGCAAATCCTTATGGAAGGTCCTACAAAGTGCCTCCAACAAGAAACACAGAGACCCAAACAATGGCAGCCTATGGGAAGCCTACAACAGCATACAACATCAATACAAGTCCATACTACGGAAAAAGAAATACAACCACATCTCCACCAAGCTCACCCAGCTCCAAGATGTCCTCCAGGACAACTCATTCTGGGAACTATGGCACCACATGGGCAGTGAGGGGAAGGAAAGCAACTTCCATATCCAGAATGGCACCAGAATCTGTCACCAAAACTTCAAGGATCTCTACAAAGATATTCCAATAGAGGAACTAAACCAAGAGCAGAAAGACATCAGAACAAAACTAGAAGCCCTTGAGGAAAACATCAGACTTCCAAAACCCTCTAGATGTCCCAATAACCCTACAGGAGGTAACAGGGAGCATCTCCTCCATGAGATGTAAAAAAGCTGGTGGACCCAATGGCACCCTACTAGAGATGATAAGGTCTCATCCTGAGACTGTTGGAGAGTGGAATGGGTGGGAAAGTCTATGACGTCAAGAGCTCCTACACCGAGAACACCTGCAGTGTGAAGGTAAACTGAAGGAGAACGGCCTATTTTCAGCAGAGTCGAGGGGTCAGACAGGGCTGCAACCTAAGCACAACGCTCTTCAACATCTACATCAATGAGTTGGCAGCAGCCCTGGAGACCTCCTCCGCACCAGGACTACATGACACACAACAACCTAAATAAAACCAATATCATGGAGGAGAAATGCAAGAGTGGCCGGGTGTTGAACAGTTGCCCACTGACAGTGATTGACAGGTACATTTACCTGGGCCTAGAAATCCGCCAATTGGGAAACTTCAAGCAAACCACCCAGGTGCTCAGAGACAAGGCCTACAGAACCTACCGTGCAATCAGGAGATGATTGTATGTACATAAACCTCCAGTGACAGGCTTGACAAAAATTTATGGCATCATCATATCCCCCATCCTTCTGTATGGCAGTGAGGTCTGGGGCCCACACACATACCAGGATTGGTCAAGGTGGGACTCTACCCAAATATTTCACCTGGAGTTCTGCAAATACCATCTCCAAGTCCATCTTAGCACCTCAAACAGCGGCTGTAGAGGAGAACTGGGCAGATTCGCTTTACATATCACAGTCCAGAAGAGGGCGCCGTCATTTCTGACTCACCTACAGAAACCCAGCCAGAAACAAACATGGACCAATCAAGGTTGACAAAAAACGAAAATCAAGGAGCTGATAAACAAGGCCAAGGAGGAACATGTCAGTGACTGGAGGGCCACCATATAGACAACTCAGATGCTGACCATCTACCAGGGTCTACAGAGAGACTACAGACCGGCCCCTTACCAGGAGAAACTACCGGACCCGAGAGACCGTCAGATCCTGAGCTGCTACAGACTGAGCGCCCACAACCCGCCATGGAGTCCGGGCGGCACAGACGGACAAACATACGTGCCCAGGGGGAGCATACTGGACCAGGAGGTACCGAGGATGAGGTCCACCTCCTGCTACGCTGCTCCAAATACTCAGCAGTGAGGGACACTCACTTCAGGAGACTCTCACATCTCCTCCTGGGCTTCAGCTCCATGGAGGAGGGAGAGATGATCCATCCTCCCGGGGGAGAGGAGACCATATATGATACCATGGACTACTATAACCCCCCACACCCCATGTTCTCCTTCATCCTGTTCCCCATCACCCACAACCCCAGATAGATATGAGATAGATAGATAGATATGAGATAGATAGATAGATATGAGATAGATAGATATGAGATAGATAGATAGACAGATAGAGAGATATGAGATAGATAGATAGATAGATAGATAGATATGAAAAGTGATAGATAGATATAGATAGAAAGATAGATAGATAGATAGATCTGATCTAGTATATCGATCTGATCTGGCATAGATCGATAATACGATCTGAGCTCGATCGATCGCTCGCTCGATAGATCATCCGATAGCCTAATAGCGCGCTCGCTCGCGCTCGCTCGCTCGCTCGCTATCGCTCTCTCGCATCGCTCGCTCGCTACGCTCGCTCGCGAGCTTCCATCGCTCGCTCGCGCTCGCTCGCTCCTCGCTCGCTCGCTCGCTCGCTCGTCGCTCTGCGCTCCTCGCTCGCTGCTCTGCTCGCTGCTCGCTAGCTCGCATCGCTCCGCTCCTCGCTCTTCGCGTCATCTTCCCTCCCTCTCTCTGCCCCCCTGGCTAGATATGTGGATGTGTCCATGACTCGTGTATATTTCGGCTCCTCCTCAGGGACGTTCACCTCCTCTTCCACCGTTGATGGCTGTGATGTCTTGGATGGATAGTAAGATCAGGTATTGATGTTGAGGTTTTTAAAAGGAAATGATGACAAAGTGATGTCTTATAGTGATACGACAGCCCATTCTGCTAATGCATGCACTTCAACCAGCAGCAGAGACATCTGCTCCGAAGAAAGATGGAAACTCCCATCAATCAGGAGTCTGACAACCTGACAACAGGCTAAAATAGTCCCCGTGCTAGATTGTCAGAGCAAAAGGGAAAAAAAACAATTGGTTTTTCGGTGGAGAATTGGTGGAAAATTCTTGGTTGTGGTAGAAGTTGGGCAGATGAGAGTAAGACAGCGCCACATCTGTCCATGGTCATGTATGGTATTACAGATAAGTCAGTTTAAAGGGGACTTTCCATCACCTGCAGCAACTCAAACTCTTTGCATCCATTGAAGGGGTATTCCTACAAAGACAAGATTCTTAAATATTCTCAGGATAACAAAATATCACATTCTCTAATTTACTGTTGTTAACAAAAATATAGCATTTCACAGATATAATTCCAACCTGTCTCTATCAGTCCTGGTGTATACAATCTCAGTTGCCCCTGGATCTGAACGTAAATTTTCTGACTTAGGGTTTAGGCATGGCAGATTCTTCTCTTGAATAGCTTCTCTTGTCTGCACACTGCAGTGCTCTCTGTCAATAGGAGCTCAAACATAGACACTTCCTGCCAGCAAGCAGCAGTGTGAGGAGACTAAATCTACAAGCTACAGATAAGAGTTTTATAGCAGGAGAAAGAGATGATAGTGTGTTACAACTGAGATGTAGCAGAGCTGAAGTGTGTCATTGTGTGTTATATGCATCTCATGGATCTCATCACCTTTGATCTGTCTCATCTCTCTTGTTCTATGTTTCAGACACTAGTGAATGTTCAGAAGGTAAATGAAAGTTATGATAAACCCTGTACCCTGATAATTGAAGCACATTGTCAGCACACAGCATCTCACAGTACAGAGGAATCATGAAGTGTTTCCTTAGAGAATCCCCACTCACACTCTGGGATCTTACACTGACCATGAGGTTAAATAGGATCTAAAAACTGTAAAATTGTAAAGTATGAGGTAAAAAATTATCTTTATTGTGTAAACATCACTAGGGATTAAAATTTGAGAACTTTCTTCATTGGGAAAACCCCTTTAATAGACGTCCCTCCACATATTTTGACATTGTTGGAATTTTGTCTCTGGTCCCCGCCGTTCCCAAGCAATCAGTATCAATATTTTCAGATCGCTACTGTCAAATGGGCGGAGCCAGGCTGCCTACTCAAGCCCAGGTCAACGCATGTATCACTAGAAAGCCAAATTGACATAGATTCTGGGCAGCTTTGGTACTAATGCTGATTAGGGTGACGGATAAGTGATCCCGGGCTCCAGTAGACAGTGTAGCTCCACCCATTTGACAGTCAGTGGAGGGGTATCTATTAAAGGATGCAAGGAGTTGGAGTTAAAGCCATATATATCTGGTAGATTGGGGTCTGCACCCATGTTGAGAAGGTGAGTACTTGACCCCCGATTTTTGTTAATTATTTGGAAATTGGTAATAAAAAACATTCCTACGGTTGACATTTCTTTTAATTAACCCTTTGATCTACCAGGGCGTGAATATTGTTTCTTTTTTTTCCCCCACTCGGTGTATAATACTTAATAAATTGTCTCAGTGGAGTGAAACATTGTCGGGACTATTTCTGTATACGAGGCAAAATCTGGAAAAGCAAACTAAAGGGCAATGCTCAGCACATAAATGCTTAACGTACACTTTTAAAATAGTGTCATTAATCACAAATCTATTTATAGCCGCTACCTGTGACATGCAATTTACTGGCATCGGTTCATAAGGTAAATTCTGGCCCTTGATTTTCAGTCATAGGTTTAGAGTAAGGTTGATTAAAATGGACATGTCATCTAGAGCTTGATCCTCACTGTCATTCTCTGTGTGTGGGCGGGGTAATCAGGACTCTCACTGTCAATCACTGTGTGGGGGCGGGGTAATCAGGACTCTCACTGTCTATTACTGTGTGTGGGAGGAGTAATCAGGACTCTCCCTGTCAATCACTGCGTGTGGGGGGAGTAATCAGGACTCTCACTGTCACTCACTGTGTGTGGGTGGAGTAATCAGGACTCTCCCTGTCAATCACTGTGTGTGGATGGGGCTAATCAGGACTCTCAATGTCAATCACTGTGTGGGCGGAGTAATTATGACTCTCACTGTCAATCACTGTGTGTGGGTGGGGGTAATCAGGACTCTCACTGTCACTCACTGTGTGTGGGCGGAGTAATCAGGATTCTCACTGTCAATCACTGTGTGTGGGCAGAGTAATCAGGACTCTCACTGCCAATCACTGTGTGTGGGCAGAGTAATCAGGACTCTCACTGTCAATCACTGTGTTTGGATGGGGTAATCAGGACTCTCACTGTCAATCACTGTGTGTGGGTGGAGTAATCAGAACTCTCACTGTCAATCACTGTGTGTGGGCGGAGTAATCAGGACTCTCACTGTCAATCACTGTGTGTGGGCGGAGTAATCAGGACTCTCACTGTCAACCATAGGAGTCCTGTTATGAGTTATCTAAAAACTCCTGCCCCAAATCGTTTATCCCTACATAGTACAGAGCTCACTCACCTTTTCTTTGTCTATCATTTGCTGCCTTCAGCCCAGACATCAGACATGTTTGCTTTAAACACCTCTAATACCCCATGTTATGTGTGTGTCATGGACAGTGTTACATCATTTCACATGTTCCAGGTCTGAGGGCGCCATTCTTGGTATCTGTCACTATAAATGCCACTTCTGTAACTGGATCTGCAAAGGTGCCGCAACCTATCGTGACTACTAGGAGGTAACCTAAGGAGCTAAATCAGACACACGAATGAATGTAAAGGGTTTACATACTTCTCCGTCACTACACAGTATAATGTTTCTGAGAGGACCACACACCATTCTTCTATAGACGTCTGCCCCAAGCTCTAGCAATTAAATTAACACTTTCTAAATCTTAACTATATTATTTGTGAACATTTCACCACCTCTCTACTCCAGGACCACCCATCTGACAGTAGAGAGACTAATTAGCATAGTTTTGAGATAGTTTCATTATATGATATACTACATTTACTAAGTAGGTTATTGATGGGTGGTCCTGGTCTGGAAAAGACCATCTATCACTGTCCATCTCAAAAGGGTGAAAAAACTTGGAGTTGATGGAGATGGTGATGGTGTACATTAACCAACGACCAAAGACTAAGTCTACTGGAGAACCCTCATGAGATGTGTCATATGGCTGTTCCTTGACTACAGTCGCCATGTTTACTTGCACTGAAGACCACCAGGATATGACAAAATAGGTAACACAATGGTCTAAATGTTTGGAATGATGTAGAAGACCACCATGAAGACATCATAAGTATTTTGGGTTGACAATGAAGTCGCAACTATTATTTTTGGACCTTGAACCTATAACAAACCCCAAACTTTTAGCAAAATCCAAATTTATGTTGATCATTTAGTGGGATCTAGACTTTGTTTCTCAAAAAGATGATCATTCGATCATATGTTAAGTACTACTTTATAACCTTAAAGGGAACCGTCACCAGGAGACCCATTTTTAGCACTCCCCCAGTCCCCACAGAGCATAGTACATATGCTGCCAAAGTGTTTTTGTATAAAAAATTGGTTTTACAGAAAAAAAGATATGTTATATTGTACCTTTCATTAGCATCTGCTGTGTGACTAGGCAGTTGCCTATTGGGGGGGGGGGGCTGGAAAGGAGCAGTTCCCCCCCCCACCCTTGGGAAACAGCTCCTCCATGTGACCTTTTCAAATATATGAAAACACCCATCACTTGGCTTAGCGACGCCCCCTACTCCTCTACAGCCAATCCCGAGTGAGGGGTGTTATTCATATATTTGAAAAGGTCACATGTTTCCCAAGGGTGGGGGGGAACTGCTCCTTTCCAGCCCCTCCCATTTGGCAACTGCCTAGTCACACAGCAGATGCTAATGAAAGGTACAATATAACATATATTTTTTTCTGTAAAACCAATTTTTTATACAAAAACACTTTGGCAGTGTATATACTATGCTCTGTGGGGACTGGGGGAGTGCTAAAAATGGGTCTTCCGGTGACAGGTTCCCTTAAATGATATTATGCTTCCATATTCTTTACTACAGTACTGGGGCACTTCAAATTTTGGAGGCATTGTCCTAGTTACTTTGGGGTTCCCATATGATGCCTATTGATGCCTATTGCCTATTGATGCCTATAGAGAAGATTGATTTTACAAGGTTGGTAAATATGTCAAGGGTGGTGGAGGAGAAGGGAAATGTCTTTTGTCTATAGGCCAAATGACTCCATAGTTTTGGATATAAATGACATATGACCATATGTTACAACCTTATTATCGTGTGGTGGCCCGGACAGATGGCACTGCTTGGTGATTTGGCATCCTTACCTTATATGACGGAGCATCATGCCTCTTGCTACTCAGTGTTTGTGATGCTTATGACTTGTGTATGAAGTGACCTACAGGGAAGACAATGGATTATTTATAGATCAAAATGGGTAATCCCATTAAATAGCTGTTCCGACTTAAAGGAAGACCCCAGAATTTAACACATATTAAAATATTGGATGGAAATTTACAAGCCAATTAGACACAATCCAACTTTCTTTCTGGCACTAAGTATTCTGGCTACAAATACTCTTCTTAAAATTAATATTGTTTACGCCTGCAGCCACCACTAGAGGGAGCTTGTGAGCATATTCCATATTTGTATGCATTAACTTATGCACAGTGTGCCCGGCTGGAGATAATGTAATAAACTATGCCAGGTGGGTGCTGGTTAAACATATATCCAGAGTGGAACCTAAATGAGTGGGTGGGGTAAGTGTAAAAAAAATTCCAACTGGGTGCTGGTTGACTGTGTATGCCCAACCCTAAAGGTGTTGGTGTAGGGTTCTTTAAAGGGGTTGGACATAGAGATGAGTTTTAGTTTGGATTTGGGTGCGTGACCCAAATGCAGATACTGAACTGAAACTATGGGTCCGCTCATCTCTAGTTGCATTGTTACAGCATGTTCCCCTCTATACAAATGATAGGAGGGGATAATCTGCTGTGTGGATCCCTTGGATCATAAGAATGAGGGTCCTTTGACCCCCAAATTAATTTAACGTCAAGTTAAAGGAAATCTACCAGCAAAATCAAACATGATAAACCAGAGACACTTAATCATAGACTCAGGCACTGTGACTTTTACATTTATGCTAATGATCCTGAAGAGCTCCTGGAGGTGTTAGCAGAGCTCCTCCTGTTCTGGAGCTTCATAGGCTTTTACACCGTGCAGGGAGGAGAGAAGTGCTGAGGGTGCAGAGGGGGAGACAGTGTAACAGCCTGTGAAGTTGGAACACAGAGGGGCTCTGATATCACACACCGAGTAGCATTTCAGGCTTATAAGCATATCGTTTTTATAGTTTTAAAATTTGATTTTATAAGGAAGGAGGCCATGGATAACAGATATAAGAAGATTAACACAGTCACAGTGCCTGGATCTATGAGTAAGTGCCCCTTTATCCCACTGAATTTTGATGGTAAATTTCAGGTGCGTAACTAGAAGAGGCAGGGTCCCTTAGCAGACTTTTAAATGGGGCCCCCCTTCCCCCTTAAAAAAATAAATATATTTGTATATTCACACATGTGAGTCACAATCACAACACATTTATACAAATAGTACCACACACACATACTTACAGTACCATATACACCCATAAAGCATATACACATCACATATACACACAAATACAGCCAATATACACAAACACACAATACCATATACAAACATAGAGCATATACACACCCAATATCCCAGATGCTGGGGCCCCCTGACGCTGGCTGTTACCAATTCTCTGATGGAAGTGGCTAAGTATTGTGTCCTCATCAGCGCCATAGATATGAATAGAGATGTAGATGTATGAATTTTGGGGTACAGCGATTACCCCATTCACGTGGTCCATGAATCCCCACTGACTAGCAAGTCATCTCTTATCCTGGGGATAGGGGAAAACTTTGTGTGACAGGACAGGCCCTTCAACACAGTATGATGCCTTTACATTAGGTCCAGGGAAGCCAAAATGAGTGGGTGGGAAGCCTAAAGGTGTCTGTGTGGGGTTTTTGACTATATACACATGGGTAACCTAAAGGTATGGGTTTGGGCACTACAATGAGCTCTACTAGCAAGATGTTGGGTCTTATAAGACTTTAGTTGCACCATTAGGGAAGTGCTGAGGGAGCAGAGGGGGAAGTGGAAACAGTGTAACAGCCTGTGAAGCTGCAGCTCAGTAACACCAGTCATGGAGGAACTTCCACCACCTTTACAAACTCCGTTTGATACATTCTCCAGAGGACCCCTTTAAGTAAAAGCAAAGCTGTAGACCCAATAGGCAATAATGAGTGACTACTGATGATGGAATGGGAGGGGGGCACATACTTTTTCCCAATACATTTTAAATTTTAATTACAGGTTTTAGCTTGATCAGCGAGTAACCATAGTTGGAGCGTGCCAACAACACAGCCAAATGCATTACGGCGTCGATTGCCAACCTGATTCTTTCCTATGCATTGTGGCATTAATGGCTCGCCGGCTTTTCCAAGTCATCTGTTAATAAGGAATTGAGCAAAGTCATGGAAACGACGTTCCACTACGTAACGCAATGCGCCGACTAAAACCCGAGCGTCATCGGCGTCTTAAAATGAATACTGCATTGCATTGTTATAGGTTCACTATGAGGACAGCACCAGGAAATCCCTACTCCATTGTTTACGATCAAATTTCCGGAAAAAAAAAAGCTGACGAGTTGACAGAGAGAGAACCGACAGAACTGCGAAACCATCTGTTCCCCCAAGGCACCTTACAAAGGGCGGGCCTCCCGCAAGCTTAACTTTAGACAATATTCGAAAAAGTGGTGTATAACGTTTGCGTTAATTAGGAAAAACTGGGCGGTGAAGGGTTAACTCGCAACGCATGTCAGCGGGAAGCCTAATTGGAAAGGGCAAAAGTATTCGGCCTTGTGCCACTGCAGGTATTCTGTTTTGTTGAATTATTCATGTGACAGGACATAGAGATACTGCTCAGAGCCTCCACACTGGGTTAAAAGCGTCCTCTGAAGCGAACGCCCATGGGGAAGAGCCAAAGCTGAAAAGATCATAAAAAAATGTTTGCTTTTCATTGCTGGGAGTATCATGAAAAAAAAAATATAATAAAATTAAGAAACTGTACAGAAAATATACAAATTTATATAGGCCTCGTGGTTCAGAAGAGAGAAATTGAGCAGGTTACCCATAGCAACCAATCACAGCACAGCTTTCATTATTTAAAAGCAGGATTTGAAATGAAAGGTGCACTGTGATTAGATGATATGGGAAACTAAGGGTTTTACTGTTAGGCAGTTAAGTAGGCCTGTTTGTTTACCCGTAACAGCCAATTACAACACAGCTTACATTTATGAAAAGCAGGATTTCAAATGAAAGGTGCTCTGTGGTTGGTTTCCATGGGTGATAAGGGAAGTTTCATAAACATCCTCCATGTTTTATGCAGAGCCCATGTATATAAATGCATGTATTCCCATAGAAAACTTTAAAGGGGTTAATTAGGTGGTTGGAACATATAACTTCTGAAACATAATGAACATGTGATGGAACCACAGCCTTTGGGACGTTGCGACTGTATGTTACATGTCCAAATTATTTGTCGCTATTGCCACCTTGTATGACATCATTGCAGGGGCTTTCTTCATTTTACATCTAAACCAGACCCCTTCTCTTGTTATGTGTATTTAGACAAGGGGGCAGGCATAGTCATGGCAGCAGTTGGGCAAACATGGTGGGGGCACAAGTAGATTGGACATTGATCTCCAGTTGGGATTGTCTGGAAACATCATGGCTTTCATACTTAGAGTTAATGGCGACCCTGGCAGTGTTTATTAATAGGAAAATTTTTATTCCACTGTAAAAAAAAAAAAACCTTTAAGGGAAGTTGCATAACTTCCTTGTTTGGGATCTGTCATGGTAGCATATATGTATCTGACAACATGAAGTCACAGCAGCCTCCATGGACTTCTACTACTGTCCATCCTCCATGGAGGCATGCTGTGATTTCATGTGATCACATAGATGGTGTACATGGTGTTTGCTATTGTTAGGAGGCTAAAGGACCTGCAATAATATTACCTGAATCTTAGCAGTCAGTCCCTAAGTACAAGGAGGCAGAGCAGTGATCTGAAGAGACACAGAGTTGTCAGTCAGAATAATGGGGCGTGGTTCACTGCCAGCCTGGGAGAGAGAAGAGTCAAAGCCACTAAACATGAGTCAGAAAAGCTAATTTGCATATCAGAAAAACAGCTGTAATTAAGGTGCAGTGCCTCACTGGCTAATTTTAGTTGATATGGGGAGGACTTTTAACCCTTTAACAGCAGGCCTTGTTAGTCAGGGTGGTGATATTCTGGTGACAGGTCCTCTTTAAATAGCCTAATTACTGTGTCACCTAGCCAGAGAAATGATTCAAGGAGAAGACACACAAGGCCCTAAGGGACAGCAAGAATTATCCCCCCATGGGCCCTGTGGATGTACAAGTGCTCACTTATCATAATCATAATATTAATTTATTACAGTATTATTATGATCCAAGTATACGAGTATCTTGTGTGTATTAAAAAATTGGAAATTAAAATACGGAAACTCAATGTGGCAACTGCCCTCTTCACAGGGGCGTAACTTGAGGGGGTGCAGAGGTTGCGGTCGCACCCGGGCCCAAGAGGTGTAGGAGGCCCTTCTGGTGTTACTTTCCCATATGAGATGACTATTACTATAAACCATACATTATAGTGAGGAGCCTGGCACAGACTTTGCTCTGGGGCCCATCAGCTTCTAGTTACGCCACTGCCTCTTCAAATAAAGACTATGTAACTTTTCAGCTAAAAGTCAATGGTTCTGCGTGGGCGTGGCTAGGTCTTTCTATTTTCTATCATGTTATCCCCTCAGTTTAGTCCATAACACAGTGTGCATGTTGTTTGCCGAGAAAACGTAATGATGAGGAGTGTCATGAGTAACTTCAAGGGTGCATTCTAAAACTGCTGCCTCCCGCATAAAAATATCTGGCCCCGCCCCTGAGGAGCACATCCACACCACACAGTCTACTCTTAAACACCAATTTGACAAAAAAAAAGTACTGTTTGCAAATATAATACTGTCTTCATGGCGGTATATTTTCAGTTTCAACATTTCATTTCATTTCGTTACCTCCAAATCTTCTGTTTAGATTCCTGCTGCCTGAATCCGCCACAGGGGGGAGCTCACTGTATACAAGTTATCTGTTGGTTTTACTCTGTAATGTCTTATTTTGTTTGTATTTGTCCCCCATGATTGGTAAAGTGCTACAGAATATGAAGGCGGTATGTAAATAAAGATTATTATTATTGAACTCAATTAGTAAGCTCCTTCTAGTGGTGGCTGTGTGGAGTAAAGCAGGGGACTTGGTGCTTTGTGTCAGTAATAAAAAAAAAATTAATGGAACAAGAACTGATTTTTAAGGTATAAATAGATTTGACTTCTAATATTCACATTTTCCATGTCTATAGAATGTGTAAATTTAGGGTACATACTGTGTATAGTGAAGATCTACCTAGGTTTCCCCTAAAGTGGGCATTTTTTTAGATGACCATAATTTAGCACCATCCACATCAGGTGCCACATCATATTTTTCACTATCCGCCTGATGAAGGATAACTTGCTCCATGTTACATGAAGCTTTTTTTGGGTAGCACTCAGTGGTTAGCACTACAGCCTTGCAGCGCTGGGGACCTGGGTTCAAGTCCCATCCAGGTCAACATCTGCAAAGAGTTTGTATGTTCTCTCTGTGTTTGTGTGGGTTTCCTCCGGGTCCTCTGGTTTCCTCCCACACTCCCACTGGTAGATTGATTAGATTGTGAGCCCCATGGGGACAGGGACCGATTTGCCAAGCTCTGTGCAGCGCTGTGTAATCTGTGTGCACTATATAAATAAAGGAATTATTATTATTATATGAGGGAAACAGCACCCCCACTGTCCATAGATGCTTCTGGTATTACATCTCAGTCCCCATTACCTGTATAAAACTCGATTAGACTAGATTGTGTGCCCCATGGGGACAGGGACTGATTTGCCATCTCTGTGTGCACTATATAAATAAAGTCATTATTACTATTATATGAGGGAAACAGCGCCCCCCACTGTCCATAGGTACTGTCTGGTATTACATCTCAGTCCCCATTATCTGTATAAAACTCGATTAGATTAGATTGTGAGCCCCATGGGGACAGGGACGGATTTGCGCTATTTAAATAAAGGAATTATTATTATATGAGGGAAACAGCGCCCCCACTGTCCATAGGTACTGTCTGGTATTACATCTCAGTATCCATTACCTATATAAAACAATATTAACTACACCCTACTATAGAATGACCTTTCCTTATATTCCCATCCAGCACTTCATTTTATCCAGCTTTCCTAGTCTCCTGCATGGCATCTCACCCCTGTACGAGCTGCAGTGGGGGATCACCCAGCTTTTCCAGAACACTGATCCATCCCAGCATTTGTGAAATGACTTTAGGTCATTTCAGATGACCTAAAGTCAGATTTCTGAATCTATTTGGCTGAATTGCTCTGATTTTTCAAGAGCTTTTGCAGCAGCTGGCAAGTGATTTACCAGGGAAAGCTGCTGCCAGCAGAGATCTCTGCAGAGACTGTGGTGACACAATGACAAGAATCCTGATGAGCAGCGCAGGCACCTCCATCCATGACAATCCCTGACACAGTGCACACAGGCAGCAGGCATGACTGCTCTGTACCGGATCCCACGCTGTGAACAGTCTGCACAGCCAGGTCATTAGCATTTTTACAGCCACAGCTGGGAATCCAGCTAGAGAATAGTATGCAGGCTGTGGAGAGTGCTGCAGAGAGAACTGGAAGGGGGAATGAGAGAGACACAGCAGCAGCAGAAGCAGAACAAGCAGCAGCAGTCCCAGTGCTGGCATCTTGCTCCATTGTACTGCATCGCAATGTGGAAGGAAGCAAACAGCCACAAGCCCACCATGTAACCCCTGACCTGTCCTGATCATGGACCATGGTAGGTGCCTCTTCATCTAGCAACCTTAAATCAATTGTCGGGTTCTGTGCCTCTTCATCTATGAACCTAAAATCAATTGTCGGGCAGGCAGAGGACTGCAGCAGACTGGGGAGGACTGAGGATTGCTTGCCTGTACTGCAGGCAGAAACATTGGATTATTGGGCTGGTGTAGGGGTGCCCTGGCAGGGGGTCCTCTCATCATGGGCTATTGCAAGCTGGATGAATGGTTTGGGGGTGCTTTGTAAGTTAGGGGTTCTTGTGATCATTGATCTGTGTTCTGGATGACTGGTTGTGCCAAGGGGAGTCCTGGGGGGACTAGATGTGTGCGGATATGTGTTTTGAGTCCAGTGAATTGATGGGGTGCACGGAGTGAGGGGGTAGATGTTGGGTCTGGTGAATTGAGGGGGTATACTGGGTGTATGAAGGATTGGATGGGGTGAGTCCAGTCAGTTCTATGGTTGTAGTGAGTGATGGAGTGTTGTATGGGTATAGTCAGTGGTGGAGTAAGGGGGTAGATGTTCAGTCCCGTGAATTGTATGGGTCTAGGTTGTGGTGTAGTAAGGGGGTAAATGTTGGGTCCAGTCAGTTGTATGGGTGTGGTGAGTGGTGGAGTAAGGGGGTAAATGTTGGGTCCAGTCAGTTGTATGGGGGTTTATGTGGGGGAGTAAGGGGGTAAATGTTGGGTCCAGTCAGTTGTATGGGGGTTTAAGTGGGAGAGTAAGGGGGTAAATGTTGAGCCTAGTACGTTGTATGGGTGTGGTGAGTGGTGGAGTAAAGGTTAGATTTCAGTCCAGTGAATCTTATGGTGTAGTGATGTGGTAGTTAGTTGGTAGTTGTATGGTGCAGTGAGTGGTGGAGTAAGGGGGTAATGTTTCATTCCAGTGAATTGTATGTTGTAGTGGTGGTTGTATTAGGGGGTAGTTGTTGAGTCCAGTAAGTTGCATGGGGGTTTTGAGTGGGGGAGTAATGGGGGTAGATGTTGAGTCTTTTTGAATTGTATGAGTGTAATAAGTGGTGTGATAGGGGGTATTTGTTGAGTCCAGTAAGTTGTATGGGTGTAGTGAGCGGTGGGTAAGGGAGTAAGATGTTGAGTCTAGTAAGTTTATGGTTGTAGTGAGTGGTTGGTAAGGGGTACATGTTGGTACATGTGAAATTAATGTGGTATACTGAGTTACGGTGGAGTACAGAGGGTAGAGTTAAGACTAGTGATTTGGAAAGAGGCATTGTGTGACAGGGGTGAAACTCTCTGTTGCCTGAGGCAGTTATGGAACAGTGCCCCCTCCACCTCATCCATTAATTAGTATAGTATGTAGGTTCTCCCATGCAGTGTTCTCACACCCCCTGCTGATATCCATGTCAAAGAAACGCTATTTCATTGACTGCACCCCTGATGCTGCCCCCATCTTGCTGCAGTGTGGTGCTGCCTGAGGCAAGAGGCTCAACTTGACTAATGGTGTTGCACCCTACTGGTGAGGTGCAGTAGTTGATTGGTGTAGTAATAGCTAAGAGAAGATGTGCACTAATGACTGTTGTTGATGTTTGTGTTGAGACTATTGAATAAAGGGTGCACTAGATACTGGTGTGTAAAGGAGTTCATGTTGATCTATTGGAATTAAGGGGTGCACTAGATGACTGTGTAAGAGGGTTGATGTTGAGACTATTGGAATAAAGGGTGCACTAGATGACTGGTGTAGTAAAGGAGTTGATGTTGAGACTATGGAATAAAGGGTGCATTAAGACTGGTGTAGTAAAGGAGTTGATGTTGAGACTATTGGATATAAGGGGTGCACTAGATGACTGTGTATAAGGATTGTTGTGTGAGACTATTGGAAATAAGGGGTGCACTAGATGACTGGTGTAGTAAAGGAGTTGATGTTGAGACTATTGGAATAAAGTGAGGTTCACTATGACTGTTGTGTAGGTAAAGGAGTTGACTGTTTGAGACTATTGGAATAAAGAGTTCACTAGATGACTGGTGTAGTAAGGAGTTGTGTTGAGACTATTGGAATAAAGGGTGCATTAGATGACTGTGTAGTAAGAGTTGATGTGAGACTATTGGAATTAAGGGGTGCATTAGAGATGACTGTTGTAGTAAAGGATTTGATGTTTTGAGACTATTGGAATTAAGGGGTGCACCTAGATGACTGGTGTGGTAAAAGAGTTGACTTGAGACTATTGGAAAAAGAGTTTCACTAGATGACTGGTGAGTAAAGGAGTT
>CM033644.1:217008066-217086304 GCA_019512145.1 Engystomops pustulosus
TTGTATGGGGGTTTATGTGGGGGAGTAAGGGGGTAAATGTTGGGTCCAGTCAGTTGTATGGGGGGTGTTGGGGTGGTGAGTAAGGTTAGATGTTCAGTCCAGTGAATCTTATGGTGTAGTGAGTGGTAGTTGTTGGTAGTTGTATGGTGCAGTGAGTGGTGGAGTAGGGGGTATGTTTCATTCCAGTGAATTGTATGGTGTAGTGGTGGTGTATTAGGGGGTAGTTGTTGAGTCCAGTAAGTTGCATGGGGGTTTTGAGTGGGGGAGTAAGGGGGTAGATGTTGAGTCTTTGAATTGTATGATGTAATAAGTGGTGTGGTAGGGGGTATTTGTTGAGTCCAGTAAGTTGTATGGGTGTAGTGAGGAAGTGGGTAAGGGGTAAATGTTGAGTCTAGTAAGTTTATGGTTGTAGTGAGTGGTGGTAAGGGGTAATGTTGGTACCATGAAATTAATGTGGTATACTGAGTTACTGGTGGAGTACAGAGGTAGATTAAGCTTGATTTGGAAAGGGCATTGGTGACAGGGGTGAAACTCTCTGTTGCCTGAGGCAGTTATGGAACAGTGCCCCCTCCACCTCATCCAGTATAATATAACAGTATAGGTATGTAGGTTCTCCATGCAGTTTCTCACACCCCCTGCTGATATCCATGCAAAGAAACGCTATTTCATTGACTGCACCCCTGATGCTGCCCCCATCTTGCTGCAGTGTGGTGTGCCTGAGGCAGAGGCTCAACTTGACTATGGTGTTGCACCCTACTGGTGAGGTGCAGTAGTTGATTGGTGTAGTAATACTAAGAGAAGATGTGCACTAATGACTGTTGTTGATGTTTGTGTGAGACTATTGAATAAGGGGTGCACTAGATGACTGGTGTAGTAAAGGAGTTATGTTGATCTATTGGAATAAGGGGTGCACTAGATGACTGTGTTAAAGGGTTGATGTTGAGACTATTGGAATAAAGGGTGCACTAGATGACTGGTGTAGTAAGGAGTTGATGTTGAGACTATGGAATAAAGGGTGCATTAAGACTGGTGTAGTAAAGGAGTTGATGTTGAGACTATTGGATATAAGGGGTGCACTAAGACTGTGTATAAAGGATGTTGTGTTGAGACTTTGGAATAAGGGGTGCACTAGATGACTGTGTAGTAAAGGAGTTATGTTGAGACTATTGGAATAAATGAGGTTCACAGATGACTGTGTAGTAAAGGAGTTGTTGTTTGAGACTATTGGAATAAAGTGTTCACTAGATGACTGGTGTAGTAAGGAGTTGTGTTGAGACTATTGGAATAAAGGGGTGCATTAGATGACTGTGTAGTAAAGGAGTTGATGTGAGACTATTGGAATTAAGGGGTGCATTAGAATGACTGTTGTAGTAAAGGAGTTGATGTGTTGAGACTATTGGAATTAAGGGTGCACTAGATGACTGGTGTGGTAAAAGAGTTGATTGAGACTATTGGATAAAAGAGTTCACTAGATGACTGGTGAGTAAAGGAGTTTTGTATGGGGGTTTAAGTGGGAGAGTAAGGGGGTAAATGTTGAGCCTAGTACGTTGTATGGGTGTGGTGAGTGGTGGAGTAAGGGGGTAGATGTTCAGTCCAGTGAATCTTATGGGTGTAGTGAGTGGTGTAGTAAGGGGGTAGTTGTATGGGTGCAGTGAGTGGTGGAGTAAGGGGGTAGATGTTCATTCCAGTGAATTGTATGGGTGTAGTGAGTGGTGTAGTAAGGGGGTAGTTGTTGAGTCCAGTAAGTTGCATGGGGGTTTTGAGTGGGGGAGTAATGGGGTAGATGTTGAGTCTGTTGAATTGTATGAGTGTAATAAGTGGTGTGATAGGGGGTAGTTGTTGAGTCCAGTAAGTTGTATGGGTGTAGTGAGCGGTGGAGTAAGGGAGTAGATGTTGAGTCTAGTAAGTTGTATGGTTGTAGTGAGTGGTGTGGTAAGGGGGTACATGTTGGGTACAGTGAATTAATGTGGTATACTGAGTTACTGGTGGAGTACAGAGGGTAGAAGTTAAGACTAGTGATTTGGAAAGAGGCATTGGGTGAGCAGGGGTGAAACTCTCTGTTGCCTGAGGCAAGTTATGGAACAGTGCCCCCTCCACCTCATCCAGTAGTAGTATAAGTATGTAGGTTCTCCATGCAGTGTCTCACACCCCCTGCTGATATCCAATGCAAAGAAACGCTATTTCAAGTGACTGCACCCCTGATGCTGCCCCCCATCTTGCTGCAGGTGGTGCTGCCTGAGGCAAGAGGCTCAACTTGACTAATGGCTGTTGCACCCCTACTGGTGAGGTGCAGTAGTTGATTGGTGTAGTAAATAGCTAAGAGAAGATGTGCACTAAATGACTGTTGTTGATGTTGATGTTGAGACTATTGGAATAAAGGGGTGCACTAGATTACTGGTGTAGTAAAGGAGTTCATGTTGATACTATTGGAATTAAGGGGTGCACTAGATGACTGTGTAGTAAAGGAGTTGATGTTGAGACTATTGGAATAAAGGGGTGCACTAGATGACTGGTGTAGTAAAGGAGTTGATGTTGAGACTATTGGAAATAAAGGAGTTCACTAGATGACTGGTGTAGTAAAGGAGTTGATGTTGAGACTATTGGAATAAAGGGGTGCATTAGATGACTGTGTAGTAAAGGAGTTGATGTTGAGACTATTGGAATTAAGGGGTGCATTAGATGACTGTGTAGTAAAGGAGTTGATGTTGAGACTATTGGAATTAAGGGGTGCACTAGATGACTGGTGTGGTAAAAGAGTTGATATTGAGACTATTGGAATAAAGGAGTTCACTAGATGACTGGTGTAGTAAAGGAGTTCATGTTGAGACTATTGGAATTAAGGGGTGCACTTGATGACTTAAGGAGTACAGAGGTAGATGTTGAGACATGGGTGCACTAGGCCACTGGTGGAGTAGAGGGGTACAAGTGTGACTGGTGGAGGACGCATCTTAATGAAGTCATAGGTGCACTTGGGTGCCTAGTGCAGTTTTGTAGTAGACTATACCATCCATGGCTTAGTTGCTACTAGTGCAGACTTCAATAACTTGTAAAAGGGGTGCACATTGTTCCTGGTGGAGTAGTTCAGCGTTCAGGTGGATGGCGTTGAGTGCTAGTGGACAGCCAAGCCGAGGGATCACTCTCCTATCAGATGATTCCTATCAATAATTCTGGGGGGAGGTCCTGGCCACCATTGCAGATGACTGAGCTCTGGGGTGAGGGTGATCTCATCTCAGATATTGCAGCAGAGCTGTTGATGTAAGGGGCATCAGGTGTATGGTGCATGGCTGGGTGCGCAGCGGTAAAGCCATGCCATGCATGTAAGTGGCACCCGGCGCTGCCTCTTGTGCACTGTTTGCTGGTTGTGCTCATACACGTGAAGCCGTCTTTCTCCTCCCACATCATGTTCACATTGTTGGTGGGGGTGATCATGGCTAATAGATCATTTGCTGGATGCCCACATGGAGTAGGAGGTGGAGGAGGAGAAAGGAAGGAGGAGGTAGGGGGGGGGGGGTCTGTTGCTTGCATTGCATGCTGCCTGCATTGCGTCTCAATGTGAATCCCCTTAGAAAAAAAACAAAAAAACACTGCCTTGTTTTTTTTCCCCCCACCGTCTCTTAGCACTAAAAGCCTATAGGATGTAGTATTTTGAATGGCTGGACTTGTGATACCCAGGGAGGATCTGCTCCTGCCTGCACCAAACAGCTCTCATGTTTCTGCTGATCCTGCAACGTCAATAAATGGTTAGAGTTTGCTCTATTCCCTCTCTTAATGTATTCAGCCTTAGCCGTGGCGAGCTCATTAGCGCTATACTCCTAGGATGCAGCTGGTCTGCGGATCCCAGGGACCGCCGCTCCGCGCTACGGAATGACCAGGAGTAAGGATTAACGCGTCGTTGTTTTTTTTTTTTTTGGTTCCCTATGGATGACTCTCTATTTGCAGCCTGCCCGTAGCATGCGGCATGGGACTAACATGGGCTTTATTGTACATTTAAGGGGCACAGGAGCTTGCCTTTGCATGTGCCTCCCTGTATACTGCAAGGCTTGACGCATTCCCAGCCTGCTATTACTTCTCATCCTGCCGCAGCAGCAGCAGCACCCACACAAGGTAAGGAGAACCGCTCCGGCTTTACCTCCCCCAACCCCCCCACACCATCCCCTCCGCAAATCTATGCACTGCACCAATGTGATTTGTCTAATGTTCGTCTTGTGAACTTAACTTGTAGAGGAATGTGCACCCTGCATGTTTTCTACACCTCCTTCGGTGTTTTTTTTTTTTTTTCAGTGTTTTCCATATTTCTCATGTCTTTACTCCCTTTTTTAGTACTTTTCTATTTTTTTTTTCTTCTTTTTTTTGTTTTCTTCTATTCCCCCTGCAGCATTCATCTACTACCGCACTGGCGTGATCTTCTGGTTTACCTAACTGTGAATACAAAAAAAAAGGAGGGGAAAGCAAGAGGAGAGAGAGAGAGAGAGAGAGAAAAAAAAAAAAATCTGCTGAGTTGGCAAAGACCGTAGCATCCTACCGGCAGCGTTTGGGGAGCTTGTGGCTGCATCACAGCAATGGTAGAGTCATATAGGAGAAGTGACCTGCTGCAATAGAGGAACCAAAAAAATTTAAAAAAAAAACTCTTTATTTTGCCAAAAATTTCCTGTGGAAAGCATCGGTGGAGGTAGAAAGATTTGTATCCCTCAAAACTGTGTTTGTTGCTTTGAAGACGCTTAAGGACCTGGCAGTCTATACAGAACAAAGTCAAGGGGTAGAAGGGGGGCGCTGCACCATCAAAGTGGTTATTCCTAGCAGCTCCTCCTCCCCCCCCCCCCCCCCCCTGCAGAAAAATGACCGTGATTGCCGGGGAGAACATGGACGAGACCTCAGCCCTACCTGGGCACCCTCAAGACAGCTACCAGCCCGACCATGACGACCACGAGTGCTGTGAGCGGGTGGTCATCAACGTGGCCGGGTTACGCTTCGAGACTCAGTTAAAGACCTTAGCTCAGTTCCCCAATACTTTGCTTGGTAACCCCAAAAAGAGGATGCGTTATTTTGACCCCCTTAGGAATGAGTACTTCTTTGACCGCAACAGGCCCAGTTTTGATGCCATATTGTATTACTATCAGTCTGGTGGAAGGCTTCGAAGGCCAGTCAACGTACCCCTGGACATGTTTTCCGAAGAGATCAAGTTTTACGAACTGGGGGAAGAAGCGATGGAAAAATTTCGCGAGGACGAGGGCTTTATAAAAGAAGAGGAGCGCCCTTTGCCCGAAAGAGAGTTCCAGCGTCAGGTGTGGCTTTTGTTCGAGTACCCTGAGAGCTCAGGACCCGCCAGGATCATTGCCATAATTTCAGTCATGGTAATCCTCATCTCTATTGTTATTTTCTGCTTGGAGACTTTGCCTGAGTTGAAGGAAGACCGCATCTTCAGCCGCAGGGTGGACAACAGTACTGTGTTCTTCAAATCCAACATCTTCACGGATCCCTTCTTCGTGGTGGAAACCCTCTGCATCATCTGGTTCTCCTTTGAGTTGGTGGTAAGGTTCTTTGCTTGTCCCAGCAAACCGGAATTCTTCAAAAACATCATGAACTTTATTGACATAGTGGCCATCATCCCATACTTCATCACCTTGGGGACTGAAATGGCCGAGCAAGAGGGTCCCCAAAAAGGGGAGCAGGCAACATCTTTGGCCATCCTGAGGGTCATCAGACTGGTAAGAGTCTTTAGAATCTTCAAACTCTCCAGACATTCTAAGGGCCTCCAGATTTTGGGACAAACCTTGAAAGCTAGCATGAGAGAACTAGGGTTGCTAATCTTTTTTCTATTCATTGGGGTCATCTTGTTCTCCAGTGCAGTGTACTTTGCTGAAGCAGAAGAGGATGACTCTCATTTTACAAGTATCCCTGATGCTTTCTGGTGGGCGGTGGTATCCATGACCACTGTGGGCTATGGTGACATGTACCCTGTGACAATTGGAGGCAAAATCGTGGGCTCCTTGTGTGCCATTGCTGGTGTCCTGACAATTGCCCTGCCTGTACCTGTCATCGTGTCCAACTTCAACTACTTCTACCACCGAGAAACTGAAGGGGAGGAACAGGCTCAGTTACTTCACGTTAGTTCCCCCAATTTAGCCTCCGACAGTGATCTGAGTCGACGCAGCTCCTCTACCATGAGCAAATCTGAGTACATGGAGATCGAAGAGGATCTGAATAATAGCATAGATAACTTTAGAGAGGCCAATCTCAGAACTGGCAACTGCACCGTAGCCAATCAGAACTGTGTTAACAAAAGCAAGCTACTGACAGATGTGTAGATTGGAGGCCCCCCCCCCCACTCCCCCACACAGCTGCAGGATTGTCCATGGCTCTGCCACTTTCTGTAGATGCTTTAAAACTAAGTCTTTGAATGCTTTACCTTCTCATCGTTAATGCATTTGTTGCATTGCGAAAAAATTTGTGCTCAGCGAACAAAGAAGCTTTCAGGATCCGTGAAAGATAACTATTAATCATTTTATTTTTTACATTTTTAAAATTTTTTTTTTTTTCTTCTTCCAACCGGTGGATGGGTTAAGTTGTCCTAGTCGAAAGCGTTATAAGAAAAGTAACACTTTCTAACCCATCCCCCTTTCCTTTTGCTTGTCGATCTTAACTTTTTTTTTTTTCCAACGGAGACCCTTTGATTTAAAGAGATATGCATGGATTTACTGTAGATTTTTTTTTAAAATTTTTTTTTTAATTTTTCAAAGACGACCTGCGTAGAGCATCCAGGTGGAAGTGCATCTAAAGGGAAAGGGTTAACCGTGAAGTATGCAAAAAAAAAACACTTTTGAATCTGAAGAAGTGTATTACTATCCAATGAAAATATTATGCACTTACTGATGACCTACTGATTCATAAAGCACCTTAAGAATCAAACCCATGACTTTGCTTCATCTTAAAGGGACGGGGACTTATACAATACTAAGTCATTTAAATGGAAAAAAAAAAGACATACGGTACATCTGCAATTGCTGCTAGAGTTTTTTTTGTTTTTTTCTTATATGCAGATGAGATCAACATGATTTTTATGTTCTGTTTTATTGGTTCACAAAACTTGGATGCAACCCCCCTAATCTTTCTCCCCTTCCCTCTCCCATTCTTGTTGCAATACAGCACAATGGTATAACTCATTAGCATGTTTTTTCGATTTGATACCTAATTGTATTTATTTGGTAATCTAGCATGCCTGAAATGTTACCTCAACCAA
Source organism: Engystomops pustulosus (assembly GCA_019512145.1). Taxonomy (NCBI): domain Eukaryota; kingdom Metazoa; phylum Chordata; class Amphibia; order Anura; family Leptodactylidae; genus Engystomops; species Engystomops pustulosus. The sequence continues at coordinate 217,015,304 of CM033644.1, forward strand.
TATGGGGGGGATAAGTTTTTCTCTTATTTATTTATTTTTATTTTTAATTTTTTTTTTTTTTTTACATTTTATTTTTGCTTTTCCTTTTTAAACCCTTCAGCTTTTCATGTGAAAATGCAATGGACCTCAGTGCAAGATGCTGCGGCCTTCTTTACCCGTCAAAGAAGAGAACATGATTCATGTTGTGTATTTTGTTTTTTTTTTTACATTTCTTTTATTGATTTCCGTCTTTCATTTTCTTTTCTTTTCTTTTTTTCAAATCGCTATTGTTTGCATTCACCAAAAGTGCACTCCTGATTTCCGAAAAAATAAAAAAACGAGAAAAAAAAAAAAACGAGAAAAAAACCTACAATTTCAAATTTAGTAATATACAGTACTGTATGTAAATGCATAGTAAGTCGAAAAAAAATAAAAAATTTAACGGAGACGATAACCTTTTAACTGAAGACCACGCATGTTAAAGTATTCAGCATTATGGCCTCTTTGACTAAGGTGTAATCTGAAGTAATTTATGCATGATATCAGTATTATAGAAAAAAAAAAATCGTAAAAATTTTTTGTTTAAAAAAAATTAAAAAGTCAACGTTCATATTGGATTAGGAGCCAGATGGAATTTAAGGGCCTAATGAATTTTTTTTTTTTTTGTTTTCCTTGTAGTATATCTCAGGGAAATATGCATAAAACTTATCTCCAGGCATAATTCTAAAATAAAAAATAAAAAAAGTAAAAAAAAAAAAATAACGATAAAATCCTAGGGTTATTAAACGGCTTCTTAAAAGTCGATAACGACCAGTATGTATCGATGCCGAAGAATCTCAAAGCGAAATGCGTAGACTTACTGAATTTGGTGCAGATGCATGTATATCGCTACAGCGTCAGAATGTAATTTATCATTAACTGTATGCATTAAAAAGGTAAAAAAATTTAAAAATTAAAAAAAAAAAAAACACAGACATCTCCTTAGCTTTTATTATTTGACGTCCATAGAAATTATTTTTTTTTTTTTTATTGTATCCCTCTAGAATTTGCTAAGGAAAACTCTAGAGAACAGAATGATCTAGATAGTTGCTAGTGCCTTTATTCTTTCTTCACTGACTTGCTGAAAGTGCCTCCGCGAATAGAGCTAAAAAAAAATAAAAAACGAGAAAAAAAAAATCAAAAAATGGACAGGAACCGTAAAGTCATAAAAAGTTTAAAAAAATTACAAAAAATGTTGACGTTACCAGGACGGATCCATTGGGGGCGTGTTTTTCCCTCCTCGGGGAAATGGATAATGTGTAAAGGGCCAGTGTATGTTTGGATGTTGACGATATGTATTAATATTTTTTGCTTTATATTCCTTTTGGCAATGAGGTACAGTAAAAAAAAAAAAAAAAATCAATTTTTTTTCTATTGTGAATGTGCTGTAAGGAAAAATTTTTTGAAAAACTTTTTCGCCTAAAAAAGGGAAAAGTTATGCACTTAACAAGCCGCCATTGTTTTTGTTTTTTCCCCTATAAAGTCATTCCTTACGTTGAGCTTCGGCCCTTGGTATCCACCAATACATATGCAATGCTATGCTGCAGAGTTCTATGATTTATACGCACACTGCCAACATTATTTTTGGAAAATTTTTGTACCCGGTATGTAATAAACAAAATCAGACTCAGGATGATGTATTAACATAATGGGCTAGTAATTAATGGTGCGTTTAAGGCCCTCTCCCCCCCACCCCTTTAGTTATTTTTACAAAGAGGGCAAATGCTATCCGCTAGATGAGGGGATGAGGGTCTTAATTCTAGATCTTTCCATAATCCGCCTTTGAAATCTGATTTAGCTAGATATTCTAAATATTAGAATCAATCTTTGACCCGGGGTGAAAAATAATCCCTGGGAGGTGTTTAGATCTTTATGTGAGTTTATGCCATAATATATATAAAAAAGAAGAATAGTTCGTAAAAAAAAAAAAAAAAATTTGATTGGTGAGGGTTTTTTTTGCCAAAAATATCGATAACCCATTAATAGAATACATCCTTAATATTAGATTGGTGAGGCTCCAACACTGAGCACCCCCACAATTCAGCTGAGCTAAGAAGAATAGAGAAGGAACCAGACAGCACCATTAGATCATTGTGTGATGTGTGGATGTGCGGTCCAGTTCTTTTTCTCTTCCCATGTTGGTTTATAATGAGTACTGCCATGTTGGATTTGCTCCACTGGGACCAGCGCACAGCAGTCGCTGCTTCCATCATGGCACTTTGTTGCCGGTTGTCAGCATGTGACACTGTATCCTGCTTATTATGTGCCATATAAATAAGGGAAGGAGACCAGACACTGTGTATCTTATGTCGCTCGAAAGTTACTGGACAGGTATTATGTATCAGAAAGTACAATGTAAGAGCAAACAGCAGCACAAGAGCGCAGTATGTTATAATAGTTTGCTGGACAAATGTGGAACACAAGGATACAATTCATACCTGACACAACATTCAGCACACGCTGGGTGCCGGGATAATAGGGAGCTCTGCTTGACGGGTTTGTAGTTAGCGCTAGGGACTCTCTTAGTCATCCAAAGTTCAGGGTATGGAGATGTCTGGTTTTGTTATAGTCATGTCATCCATCTTCAGCTTTTTATAATTTTTTGGGAAGACATTCAGACACCACGTCCCCTTAAAAATAAAAATCACCTTTAACTCCCTCTACCTAGTCCTTGAATTATGTAATAGTGGTCAATCTACTGATTCCGGCGTAGTTGGAATTTTTTCTCTAGCCCCAACCGTTCCCGAGTAATCACTACTGTTAGTTTAAGCACCATATATGCGAATTAGTTTCAGGCCCACCCACTTGACAATACAGTACAGAATTAGCATATTGGATGCTGAAAATTACAAGAACTGATTGCTCGGGAATGGTATGGGCTAGAAAAGAATTTCCAACAGCGTCGGAATCAGTGGAGCAGCAGCTATTAAGGGATGTAAAGAATTTGTGAATGTATGGTAGTAAAAGATCCCCCTTTAACACAATATATATGTATATATATCTGTGTACTGGTAAAATCTTGGTACACCCTTTATCTGAAGAGGATGTTGGCGCTAGTCAAATTCTCCTGGTATGTTACAAAAAAGTTTGAGACCAGACTGATAACAACTATGTTCTTAGTTGTGTGTTTGGACCGCCTACTTGACAGTAGAAAAATCATAATTAGCATATTAGGTCTGAAGCTAACAGAACTGATTTCTCGGGAACGGTGGAGGCTAGAGAAAAAATTCCAACTGCGCTGGAATCAGTAGAGGGACATCTCGTCATAGAGTTGGTGAAGATGGTGAAAGGTCCTCTTTGATATGCAAACCAAATTTTTTGGGGTTACTATTTGTGCCCTGTACATTTGGACCAGCATTTACTTACCATAGATGTCCATTTTTGGGCAGGGTGAGGGTCAAGTCAAGTTACGTTTTTTGGACATGTTACAGAATGTTGAGACATTCCCAGACAATTTTGGGCAGTCGGCAACTATGCCTTTAATTGTGCGTTTGGCCTGAAGATGCAGTATCCTGTAGAACACTTATTGAGGAGGCTCCAGGACTATGTAGTTCCCTGGAGATTTGTCATTTCTTCCAGGAGGTCTTCCAGTTTTTTTCCAGTCCGGTAGCCCATTCCCTCGCTATGGAGTCCATGGAAGGAGGGAACCAATTTCAGATTGAGATTGCATGGTAACTGGTGTTGTGGCTTGGACAGGAATCAGTTGCTGCAAATGTAACAAAGTAATGGAATATGTAATGGAAATTGGATAAGGGACCAGGACCTTTTGTCCCAGGAGGTTAGGAGTGTGGTGGGGTCAAACATCTGTTAAAAGGGGTCATATTTTTGTATGTGCCATGTCTATGAAATTAATGGAAAATCTGATCTAAATGTTATGGGGGAGCAGGACCTTCTGTCCTTGGGGTCTAGGAGTGCGGTGGGGTCAAGCATCTCCTGAAGAAGGGTCATATTTTTAGCTTTCTCTTCTATGTATAACTCCAGATGGACCATACCATTTTGCTCTTGTTGTTATGTTCTTGTGGGGGTTACATTTTTATATTTGAAGACCTCAGATCTAACATGTGTTGGTTTTAGGCAGCAAGTAAAGTGTCCAATTCGTCACCCTGTCCCTATCGAACTGCCTTTTGATGATACCATGTATTGTGTATAAAGGAGGAGTAACACTATTTATAGTCATTTTATGGCTGGTATTTGTTTTAGCTGTTCTATGTAATTTCTTAGTTGTCTCAGAGCCGGTGTTGGAGAATACCTGCTATGATGTCTCCCATACACTTCACATTGAAGATAGAGGACTCTCTCCATAACTCTCTATACAAGAAGTATCAGCAGGATCATATATAACATTATATGACTTGTATTCTGTATTGTTTAGCAGTTTTCCCCTCTGCAAGCTCTATCTGTAATTCTCAGGTGTCTCAGAGCCGGTGTTGGAGACTACCTACTATGGTGTCTCCCATACACTGCACACAGACAGTAGAGGGGAATGTAATCACTGACTCACTGTGAAGCATCAGGAGGATCATTATAGAACATTTTTGAGAAGTACTGAGCTCCTTGAATGTAAATAAGGCATTTGGGGTGAGATAGTAACTTGGTCCTAGCTCCAGCAGGTTCACTCCAGGCATGTAGATCTATTTCTCTCCCTTTCTCTAAGAAACATCAGTAGGATTATATAGGACATTATATACAAGCACTGACCTCTATAGATGTGAATTAAGTACTGGGACAGGATATAAAACTTACTCTTAGCTCCAGCACCCTCTGGTCTTCCTGTGTTTCTCTCTCTCTCCAACAGTTTCACTCTAGACTTTTCTCTGTCAGCAGTATACGATAGGACATGATAGAAAAGTACTGACCTTTACTGAAGTGAATAAAGCATAGAGGTTGTAACAGAAACTTACTTTTAGCTCCAGCTAGATAATTCTGGGCTTGTCTCTCACCCACTGTGAAGCATCAGTAGGATTATATAGCACATTATAGAGAAGTACTGATCTCTATAGATATGAATAAAGCAAGGTAGAAAACTTACTATTAGCTCCAGCAGCCTCTGTTTATAACCCTCCTATCATTCAGAAACATCAATAGTATCAAGTAGGACAATTACAAAAAAGTACTGACCTGTACAGATGGGAAACTATTACTTGGGGTGAGATAGAAACTTACTATTAGCTGCAGCTGCCTCTGTATCTCCTCTTTCACTGAAAAGCATTGACAGGATTATATAGGACATTATAGAGTAGCACTGACCTATATTGATGTGAATAAAACATGTGAGAAAGAAAACTTACTAATAGCTGCGGCACAGTGTATTTGCATATATCTGCTTCTTTCTAACTCACCTTCTCACCCTCCTCGTCCTCATACCATTGCTGTAAGCTATAACATGAGACTTTAGTGATTTAGTCTTCATTAGTTAAAAGGGCTAGTGACCAATTAAAGGCAAAGTTCACACCTGTATTTTCTTGCCATGTCAGCACTTTATTGGTATTAGCCAATGTTTTATAAGTACAGACGCAATTGTAATTTTAAAGTAGAGGGTCCTTAAGTATCAGAACGACTAATTCTCCGACCCCTTGGCTTCCCCCTTACCCTTGTCTCCTCTCGCAGATACGGCAGGAAGCTGGAGTATACATCTTCTGTCTTGCAGGGGTATTAAAATGAAAAATCTGGCCTAACAAATGGCCTGATTAAAAATTTAAGAGGAAGAGAAACATTAAGACTTGTTACAGTCCTTGGAAAGTGCCTGCAGTTTGATGTTGTGCCTGTGTCTGCAAACAGGAAGGACTGCGTTTCAGTGTGTCAGCGACTGCGCTCTGTAGCTGCCGGCTGCGGTGTTATTGCGGTAAAGTAATTCACAGTGTACCAGGGCAGGAGGCTATGGAGGAGCGGGGGAATTTCGGACAACCGACTACAGATGCCAAATTGGTTGCTGTCCTCAATGGGGCTCACAATCTAAACAACCTACCAGTATGTTTTGGAGTGTGGGAGGAAACCGGAGGACCTGGAGGAAATCCACGCAAACACGGAGAGAACATACAAACTCTTTGCAAATGTTGACCTGGGTGGGACTTGAACCCAGGTCCCCAGCGCTGCAAGGCAGAAGTGCTATCCACTCAGCCACCCCAATCAGCACGCCCAATTAAAGGGGATTACCCCTTTAAGAGCAGAATTGTGCTCTCATGTTATTGTGATGATGGGTAATTATACGTGTTCCTCTTTATATATAGACACATTTCTATAGGTGAGAAGAACAGGAGCCACCATGAAAAGAACTTGTGACAAGAGATTGACAGGAAAAATGCTTCATAATCTTGAAGGATGACTAAGCCGGGGGGAAAAAAAAATTCGGATATGAACAGCGAAGTAAAAATCATTGTTAATATGGAAATAAAAGCTGTACCGGGATAGGTTACTATGGGTAACCAGGGCAGTCTAATAAATTTACCTCAAGGCCTAAATGAGAAACTGCCCATAGAAACGAATCACAGCACAGCTTTCATTTTAAAAGAGCGGAATACAAAATAAAAGCTGCAATATGATTGGTTGTGCAAGTCACGATGGATTATTTTAGATCGTTTTAAAAAATCTACCTCATAGTTTTTATAATTTGGAAGATTTGCTGAATCTTTGGTGAGATTTTGTTTACCGCATCTAAAACATACTCACCAACATTTTGGCAAGATGTCAGAAACATGGCCGCTCTACCAATACTCTGGCAGGTCTCATCTTGTTTGTGACCCTCCCAGAAGTTTCAGGATGTTTGATATTCTCTCATTACACAACCTTGAGAGTTTTTATTCTCCATTTTGGACATAAATTACCTCATAAAATGTGCAGTTCACGTCCCGTCAATTCCCCTCTCTGATGAGACAGAATGGGGTCAAAATGAGTCTGACGAATTATATTTTCGGAGGGAAACTGGACATTAGACCATGCATAGTAATAGGATTAAACCAGTGACTAAAAATTCCTCAAAAAAACCTTTTTCTTAAATGTTCTAAATGCAAAAACTCTTATAGGAATAGTGAGATTTCTGTTATATATCCAAAACAGCGCCACGCCTGTTTACAGGTTATGTGTGGTACTGCACCACATTCACAACCAATTGCTGGCTGTGGTGTGATCTCTATAAGAACGCAGCCATGCTTTTTTACGGTTCTCTAAATCCTTCAAAGGGTTTTCCCGCTAGACATGAGGGATGGCAGCGCAAGAAATCCCGATACACGGGTGCGAGGTAGAAAAGGAAAGATAGATGTTTTCTATTAACACCTTTTAAAGGGACTGTCCCCTTTATAATTTCATATGAAATTAAGAAATTCGGAATAATAAAGGGGCCATAACATAAAACGTGGACAAAGACAGACTCTCACTCGAGAGCGGTGGTCCCCAACCACCGGCCCGTGGAGAATCCGGTTCCGGGCCACGGCCAAAGCACTTAATATAAGTGCACTCCCCTCCAACGCTTCTCCCCGCAGCTTTCTGGTACAATTTTTTTTCCAGTGACCATGGTTTCAGTCCCTGCGAAAAAATATTTGGGTGCAGCCGGTCCCCGAATACAATAAGGTTGGGGACCACTGCTCTACAGGACCAATCCTATTCTTCCACATACACACACAGACCACCATTGATTTCGGTAGTCAGAGTGTAATGCCTCATTTCTCTTGTGGTGGCACTACTGCCCGGCTTACCTACAGATTACCGTTGATCATGGCGATCGCGGTGATCAGCCTATTATCAGGCAAACCTTATAGAGATTGTCCTAGAAGAAGGAATAGAGGACATTACGAATGATTGGATCTCTGTTATTAGAAGGAGTCTGGGGGATTGATAACCAGTAATGGAATGGAATGACTTGTTTTCTCCAGAAAGTGTGTTATCCTTATCGGGAAGGAGATGACGTGTTCTGAGAAAACTTTTAGTATTATTCCTTACTACTGTCGTCTCCGAAACTGCAGCGCTGAGCAGAATGGGTTTTATAATAGTACGGTGATCAAGCAATTTACTGAGGTCTACAGAGGGGATTGTGCTAAGGCAGCTAGAAGAGAACGCCCTTGGGTATCATTATCCCTGCATATCCCTTCCATCTCACCGGTGATCAATACTGCTGCATTTACTGCCGAGTAAAGGTCTGGGGCTGCGCCTTGTGCGGCACTCTGCTTCTCAGCAGGAGGAGGGATCCGGAATGTTCTATCTATCTATCAATTTAAAGAAAAAACAAGGGTGTTTATTCCACCTCCCGCTAATAAACACCCTTGTTTTTTCACTATTTTGGAGTGCTGCCTTTTTTTGTTTCTTTGGATATCTACTACACTCTTACTGGTGAGAGTGAGGATAGCACCCATCAACTTTTTTTCTCTCTAGGACTGTGCTGCTTTTTTTCTTTTTTTTTTATCTATCAATTTATCTATCTCATATCTATCTATCTATCTCCTATCTATCTATCTCATATCTATCTCCTATCTATCTATCTATCTATCTATCTATCTATCTATATATCTATCTCATATCTATCTATGAATTTATCTATCGATCTCATATCTATCTATCTATCTATCTATCTATCTATCTATCTATCTATCAATTTATCTATCTCATACCTATCTACACTCACCGGCCACTTTATTAGGTACACCTGTCCAACTGCTCGTTAACACTTAATTTCTAATCAGCCAATCACAAGGCGGCAACTCAGTGCATTTAGGCATGTAGACATGGTCAAGACAATCTCCTGCAGTTCTCCCGAGCATCAGTATGGGGAAGAAAGGTGATTTGTGGCCTTTGAATGTGGCATGGTTGTTGGTGCCAGAAGGGCTGGTCTGAGTATTTCAGAAACTGCTGATCTACTGGGATTTTCACGCACAACCATCTCTAGGGTTTACAGAGAATGGTCCGAAAAAGAAAAAACATCCAGTGAGCGGCAGTTCTGTGGGCGGAAATGCCTTGTTGATGCCAGAGGTCAGAGGAGAATGGGCAGACTGGTTCGAGCTGATAGAAAGGCAACAGTGACTCAAATCGCCACCCGTTACAACCAAGGTAGGCAGAAGTATCTCTGAACGCACAGTACGTCGAGCTTTGAGGCAGATGGGCTACAGCAGCAGAAGACCACACCGGGTGCCACTCCTTTCAGCTAAGAACAGGAAACTGAGGCTAAAATTTGCACAAGCTCATCGAAATTGGACAGTAGAAGATTGGAAAAACGTTGCCTGGTCTGATGAGTCTCGATTTCTGCTGCGACATTCGGATGGTAGGGTCAGAATTTGGCGTCAACAACATGAAAGCGTGGATCCATCCTGCCTTGTATGAACGCTTCAGGCTGGTGGTGGTGGTGTCATGGTGTGGGGAATATTTTCTTGGCACTCTTTGGGCCCCTTGGTACCAATTGAGCATCGTTGCAACGCCACAGCCTACCTGAGTATTGTTGCTGACCAAGTCCATCCCTTTATGAGCACAATGTACCCTGTAACATCTTATGGCTACTTTCAGCAGGATAATGCGCCATGTCATAAAGCTGGAATCATCTCAGACTGGTTTCTTGAACATGACAATGAGGTCACTGGACTCAAATGGCCTCCACAGTCACCAGATCTCAATCCAATAGAGCATCTTTGGGATGTGGTGGAACGGGAGATTCGCATCATGGATGTGCAGCCGACAAATCTGCGGCAACTGTGTGATGCCATCATGTCAATACGGACCAAAATCTCTGAGGAGCTTCCAGCACCTTGTTGTATCTATGCCACGAAGAATTGAGGCAGTTCTGAAGGCAAAAGGGGGTCCAACCCGTTACTAGCATGGTGTACCTAATAAAGTGGCCGGTGAGTGTATATATCTATCTATCTCATATCTATCTATCTATCTTATATGTATCTTATAATTATTCTAATTATCCTCCATCAATCTATTCGCTCCTATTCCTCTCACATCTACATTTCTCTACCTATTTATCTGATGACTTTATCTATTTAGCGAATATTGGGCCAGATGTATAATTTGTTTTTTCTGTTGTTTTGGCGCCTTTTCATAGTGTCGCAGAGTTTTTTTTTATGCCAATTGTGTGACGAAGCACCAAACTAGCCGCTCAGCAAAATTAACCATGTTTTCCTAATTTATCCTACCAATCTAGATGTTTTGCTGCGCCTAATTATTCATTATTAGCAACTTGTTCATTTAGGCACAATTTAGGTGCAAAAACACTCCAGCCTGAAGGTGGCGTAGACTGAGAAGCAACACTGAGCTCTTGTACAGAGCAGCTTATCCCCAGCAGCAGAGCTCAGCAGACACTACAGGCACTACCTGCAGCCTCTGTTTACAGTTCAGGAGCTTCTATTTACAAACAATCTGCAAAAGCAGCAGCTCAGGGCAGGAGAGAAGAGAAGTTTGTAGGAGCTGCAGATAGTAAGTGTCCCCGTGTAGAAGGATAGAAGAGCAGGGATAGGGGGAGAGACAGTACAGAGAAGTGTGTGGGAGCTGCAGACAGGACAGAGAAGTGTTCCGTGTAGCAGGATAGAAGAGAAGTCTGTAGGAGCTGCAGACAGGACAGAGAAGTGTCCCGTGTAGCAGAATGACCACACTGGTGTCTGAGGAGGAATACTGGCCAGAATTACAGGGGGGCAGCAGCAGATCCGCACCGGAGGATCCCTTCCAGGAGAAGCCACTGGTGAGGAGATCACTGGGTGCAGCTTGTCACACACGTGTGCAGTGGGCAGGTTCGGGCACAGGCTAATGTGCAGTTGTATGCTAGGCTGGACCTAATGTAGAATCCTGATAGATCCGGCATGTGCCGGGAGGTTTGGATCATAAGGTGGTTCATGATGATGAACCAGAATATGATAAATCCTCCCTTTATCTGTCTATATAGCTGTTTAAATGTATTCATCTACAAATGACTCTGTTATCTATCTATAATGCATCTACTTTCTATTATCTGTAATGTATCTATATTTTATCTATCTGTTCACCTATAAATCCACCTGCATCGTCCACTTGTATCCTACTGTCAATCTTTCAGTCCCTCTAGTTTGTTCTCAATCTCCAATCTATCTATCGGCACAGAGTTGGGAATCGTGACTACTGCACCCTCTTCGCCAGTTGAGTCGGGAGTGGTGACAGGCTGCGCTGTGGCTGGCGCGGGATGACTCGCTGTAGCCTGCACCAGGTTCCAGGCACAGGCTATAGTGCAGTTCTGTGCCAAGCTGGACCTGTCTTAGACCTGAGCCAGGCTCACAATGTGCCTGGCAATTGTTTCCATGATGCTGGATATCCATCAGGGGTGGGCTTTTATCATACGCTGGCACACACACCCCCCTATAGTATTTTATTTGATGGGGCACATTTACTAAGGGTCCGTTGGAAACATTTCCGTCGAGTTTCCCGACTATTTCTGATTTGCGCTGGATTGCCCCGATTGTGGTGCATCGGCACCGGCTTTCATGCGACACAAATCGGGGGCGTGGCCGTTGGACTACCTGACTAATTCGGACAAAACGCAGAATTTAAAATTCAAATTGTGTCGCAAGATCAGCACTCAAATACACAGGGGAGAAGAAGGTGAACTCAGCGGGGAAGCAACACATGCAGAAAATTGGACGCAAGATCTTAGCCTCTTAGCAAATACGGGAGCAATCTCCCCCAGGCCGGGCAAGTTTAGACCAGGTCTGACCTGGCTGAGTTTTCTGTAATAGTTATATGATCTTGTAAATCCGGTGGGCCAAGCATTCATGCGCCAGATCGACCACCCCCCTGCTCCCCAACATGCCAAAAGTGGTGTGTGGGTTGCAGAAGCTGGTGGGGAGGGGTAGATTTATGTGCCTTCTCTGTCTGAAAACTGTCGGAGATCCCTGCCCCCCTAGATAGCCACCAGCATTTGTATGCAAGGTCCTAGCGTCCGTAGAAAAGCGTCTCCTCAGTCTGCGCCAAAAGCTTGCACAGGTTATGGGTAGTGCGCGGGAAGGGAGCCCGCCCAATTAGGCATTGCCCACTTCCCCCTTTGGCCACTTGGCCTGAAGGAAATAAAGGGGGAAATGTGCCAGGAGTTGCGCCTATTTCAGGGCTAAATGTTCCCCATAGTATCCGTGTCCGTGTCCATCCAGTATCTCCCGATACGGAATAAATTATGAACTGTATCTGTGTCCGTGTCCATCCAGTATCTCCCGATACAGAATAAATGATGAACTGATGTAAATATTCCCATATGGAGGTGACCATGTTACTATATGAGGCCACCACTATGTTAAAGTTCAGAAACTTACGGAAAACAGGGAAGCCATCCCATTCTTCTAGAAAAGATTTCCCACAGACTCCAATAGCCTGCAGAAACACAATCTGACTAGTTTCCCCAGGCCCTGACATAATGTTTATGTACCTCTCATGTTATGGGCTAAGTCTTGAAGTCCTCTAGGTGCCCTTTCGATGGGAATGTGCTGTCACGGTCAATTTATTATGTTATTCGTGGAGGGTTATAAACACCCCTATCAATTACCTCTTTCTTTATGCCTAGCAGCCCCATACGGTTACTACAACACATGCTATATATATACATCCCTCTTATAAAAGAAGCTTTATCTTCTTAATTCAATCTAAGAGGGTTTATGACATCCCCTAATTTTGGGTCGTAGGATAATTTCGGCCAATGGTAAATGCCTATACTGAAATATAAGATGTGTGGTTCTCTTGTAAACAGGGGAGGTCGGGCTGCCATATTTCTGGCATAGAGTCAACACAAACATTCCTTTATTAACTGTATGGATTCTCCGAATCTATATCTAGATTATCTTCATCCAACTCGAGTCCTTCTCTCTTATTTGAGAGAGCTTCTTTCCAAAGAGAAACGTTTTCCTTGACGTTGCTGAAGATGGACAATTCCAACCATAAACAGTAATTAGAAAATTTTACGAAGATGATAACTTTAACTAGACATTGACCTCTATCTTTGTCCAGAAATACTCAGAACTTACTGAAATTTTCTTCTAAAGGATTTTGTGTTCTTACAGTAGATCCCAACAATTTGACTCGGAGATGTGACTTTAAGCTGCTGGGTTCATGGATGCCCTCTGCGCCCCATTAAGTTATTCCTCTAATCATAGACATGTTTGAGGTGATGCATTAAAAGATAATAATTTGTTCAATCACCAACCTTTTTGTATCTCAAAGTCCCCATTGGTCAAACAAGGACCCATTCTTCTCATTCTTCCATACACATACAACTTTGGCCTCCTCGACAGTGTGGTTAACGGAGAAGGTTGAGTATGCCATTGCTTCTGGTGGCTTATCTACATGGAGAACAAACTGATAACCATGTGTTGAAATTCAACAAGTATGATCCTTTTGTCTTCTGCTGGGTTAGTCTTGAAGGTCCCATACATTTGATCTTGTCATTTTGTCTAATTATCGTAAACTTTCTATACTTGTGGCCTTCCTTGCCTTTTCCCAAGAGATACCTAAAGATGCGACAATCCTGCTACCATATTGGGGCAGATTTACTTACCCGGCCCATTCGCGATCCAGCGGCGCGTTCTCTGCGGTGGATTCGGGTCCGGGATTCATTAAGGTAGTTCCTCCGACGTCCACCAGGTGGCACTGCTGCGCTGAAGAGCATCGGAACGCACTGGAGTACACCGAGCCGGGCTGAGTGAAGGTAAGCATGTGCCGAGTGACAAATTTTTTTCTTTAAATGCGGCGGTTTTTCCGAATCCGTTGGGTTTTCGTTCGGCCACGCCCCCCGATTTCCGTCGCGTGCATGCCAGCGCCGATGCGCCACAATCTGATCGCGTGCGCCAAAATCCCGAAGCAATTCAGGGGAAATCGGCGCACATCGGAAATATTCGGGTAACACGTCGGGAAAAAGCGAATCGGGCCCTTAGTAAATGACCCCCATTGTGTTGTTCATCTTGACACTTATGGTGAGGCATTTCCAACCACATCGTTAAGTAAGAAAAGACCCATCTTGATATGTCATATCCACTTGAAGACCTCTTATTCTACCAAGTAGACATAGTGCTCCTCAAAAAATTGTCTAGGAGGTAGAGGTGGTTTCTAGACCATAAATTAAGAACACCATTTCTAATTTAACCAGTCATCCTTTGGTCATCCTGTGGTACCCAACATCATATTCTGTTGAGTTTTTGGTTGGACGTCTGTTAGTATTGCTTTGTTTTTCCATAATTTTTGTCAGATCACTTGAATGGTCAAACCTTGTGGCCACAAACTGGGTTGGAACAGTGGGTCATAAAAGTTGGGTTGGTCATTTGGGTTCGTTAACAACTTATCCTTGGTAGAAAGCATGGGGGTGATGGAAAAAGGCAGAGGCAAAGAGTTAGTTGCTTCCACGAATAAGAACTTTATGAGTAACTTGCCTTGATGTAGTGAGATGTGGCTTCATGGTTTGGTGCAGAGGTTAATTTGCCCAACATAACCTTCTACATCTCATGATTAAGCATGAGTAGCGTACATGGCTATGCACATGTACTGTATGTATGATCATCATTGTCCGTGATGCTGCCCATAGTCAGATAAATAAATTTCCATTGACAGTATCCTACCAATTATCTTGCTACACTGTGGCAGCCACATGGTCCATTGTTTTTGGCAAGGCCTCTTCCTAATAACTAAGCGTGGAAGTGCAAATCTACAGCCAAGGGGCTGCGTAACCATCCGAAGCGACAGAATGTGTGTTACAGAAAAACAGCGGAACAGAACATTATTAATAGCAAAGGCAGAAGCCACCATAGTCAGCTGCTGTGATTCACATACTGATCGGAGCCGGAGGAGAACATGGTCTTCTAGTTATAGAAAGACTCTGAATTTTAATCTACTGATATGCTGGATATGATAGATTAAGTGGGAGATATCCAAAGAAGAGGATCTCCAAGAAAAAAAAAAACTTGTGGTCCATGTTATAAGGAAAAAGGTAGAGACAGATATGTAAAGTATCCCACCAATCACAAGAACGGGTCAAACTTTATTTCATGGCATAAGAGTCCCATGAATAGCAATAAGCCATGGTCAATGTGATGGGTTCCCTTTAAAGAAGGACAGCCAACATAAATATTGAAGGCCACTGGAAGAGGTTTTTCAAAGCAGTTTTCGGGCAAAAAAATAAGTCTAAAAAACAGCTGTAGTTAGAAGGTCAACTTCGATCATGTTTGGTTGGTTTCTTGTTACCTATGCAGGATCCTCTTCAGACCAAGACGTTCTACTTGAGAAACTGGGCAAAAACTTGAGAGTATTGCAGAAGCATCGGAACCCTGTTTGGTAGCTCATAAGGTGTTTTGTTCCTCACTGAAGAGTCCAGAACTGTGAATCCTACATTGTAGTTGGGAGCATGTTTTCCTCGGGGTCAAACAGCTTCAAGTTACACTTCTGGAAGTAGTCAACATCCTCCCTTGAGTAGCACACCATACTTGGCACTGCTCTAAGGGACCTCTCAGAGTCGTATCCTGTGTCCTGTGGAACTACCAGCATCACTCTACACCCCTAAAAGTTACGTTCAATATACTGAGTAACTTTCTCCTGGGTACCTCCCGGAGTTACAGCCTGTGGAACTTCCAGCATCACTTTACATGGAAGCTATAAGGTATCCCCTTGAGTAGGACACCACACTTTCCATCTCTACTGGGAACCTCCAGGAGTTTCGTCCTGTGGAACACCTAGGGTCACTTTACACTCCTAATAATAAATGTTACTTAGAGTAGAACACCATACTTGGCACCTCTCCCAGGGACCTCCCAAAGTCTCTTCCTGTGTCCCATGGAACACCTATAATCACTTTACATTCCAATATGGATACATCCCATTGAGTAGGACATCATACACGGCACCTCTTCTCTGGTGACCTCCCGGCGTCTTGTCCTTTGT
The DNA here is from genome assembly GCA_019512145.1 of Engystomops pustulosus. Lineage (NCBI taxonomy): Eukaryota > Metazoa > Chordata > Amphibia > Anura > Leptodactylidae > Engystomops > Engystomops pustulosus. The sequence continues at coordinate 217,031,174 of CM033644.1, forward strand.
GTTCCATGAAATGCGTTGCATCACTTTACAATCCTATAAGGTACGTCCTCCTGAGTAGGACACCGTAGTGCCAACTTCCGCCTGGTGACCTCCCGGATTGTCCTGTGCCCAGTGGAACGCTCAGCATCACTTTACATTCCTATAAGTTACGTTCCCTATAAGAACACCATGTTTGTCAACTCTCCCCTGGGGACCTCCCGGAGGCTTGTCCTGTGTCTGGTGAAATCCCCAGGATCACTTTACGTCCCTATAATGTGTCATGACCAGTAACTTAAAAGTAGGTGTGTCATGTCCTTGAAAATGAGTGTCACGCCTACTTGTAGGTGTGGCCAATGGGAAAGAGACATGGTCCTCAAAATTTCGAGGCACATTCTGCTTACCGACCTTTATCTTCTTTTTGGAATGTTGAGAACTAACTACCGGTATATAGGAGGCGTTTGCCTAACTGTGTGTGTGTGGGGGGGTCAATGGTGTTTTCCAGGTATTTCTTCAGTTCCCCAGTGTTATACTCCGCAGGGTCACATTCCCCGCTACAGTCAGATGTGTTACCACCGGCTTTTCCATAACTTAAAGTGAAGCTCTGTCACCTAGGTAAAAGGGGTTTAAGTGTAACCCGAGAGGCGCAGTAATGAGTCTGAGGCAGGAGAGCCGTGGATTGACTTACGTACTGGACGGCTCCTGAAATAGATAGCCGACAAAACCGGATCAGGGTTACCGGGATGAACTCGCACCGCTATGTCATTTCACTGCTTTTAAGTGACAGAACAAAACGGAGGCCCCGATACATGACCTCACATGTCATCTACTACCTGACTCCGGTACCTGGCACAAGCAATTTTATGTACACTAATTCTTCCTAAATGTGTGTAGATCTATCTATCTATCTCATATCTATCTCCTATCTTTCTATCTATCTCGTATCTATCTATCTCATATCTATCTATCTCATATCTTTCTATCTCATATCTATCTCCTATCTATCTCATATCTTTCTATCTATCTATCTCATATCTATCTATCTCATATCTATCTATCTCATATCTATCTATCTATCTCATATCTTTCTATCTATCTCATATCTATCTATCTCATATCTATCTATCTATCTATCTATCTATCTATCTCATATCTATCTCATATCTATCTATCCATATCTATCTATCTCATGTCTATCAATCTATCTATCTATCTCCTATCTATCTCATGTCTATCTATCTATCTTTCTATCTATCTATCTCTATTACTCTTCTCTCCTCTATCTATCAAATTCAAAGAAGCTTTATTGGCAGGACCAAATGCAATTTGGCATTGCCAAAGCATTTATAAAATATTGGATTGTGGGGGATAAGGTTGGGTACAGGGTAATGGGGAACAGGATGATGGGGGGACATGGGGTTTGGGGGGGTGATTTTAGTCCATGGAATATCACATGTCTCCGTCTATGGCAGGCAGTGACATATTGTGCGACAATGGCCATTGTGGTCTCCTCTTCCAGGATGGATCTTCTCTCCCTCCTCCATGGAGCAGAAGCCCGGGAGGAGATCCGAGAGTCTCCTGAAGTGAGTGTCCCTCACTGCTGAGTATCTGTAGCAATGTAGCAGGAGGTGGACCTCATCCTTGGTACCTCCTGGTCCAGTCTGCTCTCCCTGGGCACGTACGTCTGTCTGTGCCGCCCGGACTCCATGGCAGGTTGTGGGTGCTCAGTCTGCAGCGGCTCAGGATCTGACAGTCTCTCGGGTCCGGTAGTTTCTCCAGGTACCGGGCCGGTATGTAGTCTCTCTGTAGACCCTGGTAGATGGTCGGCTTCTGGGATGACTCTATGGTGGTCCTCCAGTCACTGACATGTCCCTCCTCGGCCTTGTTTATCAGGGCCATGATTTTGGCTTTGGTCAGTTGTTGTTGGTCCATGTTTGGGTCTGGCTGGGTTTGGGTTCCCAGGTTGGCAGGGGCCCCCTGCTGCTGCCAGGCTTTATGGTGGAAGGAATCTGGACTGCTGTTCTGTAGGTGCCAGGAATGATAGCACCCTCTCCTGGACTGTAATATGTAGGAGGTAATCTGCCCAGTTCTCCTCTACAGCCGCTGTTTGAGGTGCTCCGATGAACTTGGAGAAAGTACAGTCTTATCCCCTGGTTTTAAAGAATAAAAGGCTTTAAAAATGATGTAAAAGAGCCTCAGGGGCTCCAGGTTCCATTAAAACCTATGGAGTGGGGAGCACCTCAGGTTGATTTGCATAATTTTAAAAGCCTTTTTTTTTGTAAGCACCGGGACATCTAAAAGAAGAGCGGATCCTGCCAGAGGGGGCACACACCAGTATTATCAGTATGCTTGGTTTACATTCCTTCATCCTGGTGGTAGATTAACTTTAACTATGGTCTCTTTTGGAAATTTTTGCGCCAAAATATGTTGCGGATTTTTGTTGCTCGGTATAATTGCCCGACAAGTTGTATGATCCTTTTTGGTCTAGTTATAAACTACATGTTTCCTTGTTATCTAATCATATGATATATGATGCCTGGTGGTCTAGTGATAAGTGATATAATCCTTGGTGGTCTAGTGATTTCTTATACGATCCTTTGTGGTTTAGTTATAGGTGTTATGATCCCTGGGGGTCCAGTGGTAAATTATATGCTCCCTGGTGGTCTAGTGGTAGATATTTTTTGTCCCTGATGACATCTCAGCACCCAAACATGGTATGTGTGCCCAATTGACGCTCCACTGCCCTGGTATAAGAAAAATATTTCTGTATATTAATAATGTATTGCTGTGGCATACAGCAGGTTCTATAAAAAAACATTCCCTTACTTCCCTCATCAATTATACACGGACCTCTCAGCACTGCGGAATAATCTGCCAGCCTAAGCTGATGTTCTGGTCATTCAGCATGTGGTTGTGTAATATTTTTTTTTTAAACTGACGCAATACAGTGAGCTACCTATAGAGGGCGAACCACTTGCCGTTGTAACCTTTCCACCTGGAATCCTATATGACCCTGACATTTCCAGCCAGTGTAAAGTTGGAATAGAAATAGCAGTGACCAAACAGGTTGAAAGATCAGTCATCCTGGAGCCAGAGGGAGACCCCAGGGATATTTTAGAAGCATTGAAATGATCATAGTGTTGGCTTAAAATAGTTTTAAGTTTTAAAGGGGCGGATGTTCTACTGCTACGGGAGAATGAGAATCTAGACTGAATATTTACAGTACAGACAAAATATGTCATCTAAAAAATGTGGTAAAAATTATTGGTTTTGACTTTGGAGCATATTTGTTTATAAAATTGGCTGCTATTGCAGAGCCTTTACGAGGACCAATCATCCAATTAAAATCGCTAGACTCATTAGATTACCCCTGTCATCCCGAACAATTTGGTGTTGGTTTTTTGAAAATCCGACCATCCGTTCCAAAGATGTGACCTCCAGAAGTTCATATGTGAAGTATTTTATTTCCTCAGGGGCGTGTCTCTGTATAAAAATTATTACCGCCCCCTTGGCTAGCATGAGCTAATTCCCATACTATCTTCAGGGGGCAATATCTTTTGAACGGGTGGACGGATTTTAATGGGGTAAACACCAAATTGATCAGGGACACAGCAGCAATCATGGCTTGTGCCATGTGGCAATTTTCATTGGTTCTCTTAAAGGGGTTGTCATCACTGTACAGTGCACCTTTTAACAAATTACCTTAGGGCTTCAGGAAGGTCATGTTGTCAAATCTAGATGTCAGTCTGATCACATGGATGGTTCACAGTCCAGTAGCTTCCCTGGGATTAGAGGGATATCTTACATGGACAAATCCTTTAAGGGTAAATTCTTAAATATTTGGAAAAATTTCTATACCACCCTTTAAGAAAACAAATATTTTACCAATAAAGGTTGTCATAAAGTATAAGTTGTAAACCTGTGAAACTGAGCAATAGGGAGACTTAAAGAGAGATTTAAAGGGGAAGTACAATGTCCTGGCAGGAAGAGGTCACTCTGAAGGTTCAGTTTACATGTCACAAAGGTGAAGAATTTCAGAATTCCTGCTGTTGAACTAGATCTCAGATGAGTTCAAATTTGTCCTGACATAGGTTTCCCACCCAACAGTTGTGTCTCATCTGTCTTACCCCAGGGAAGACATGTGCTGACAGCTTGTTTATCCATGGCGGGGCTTGCCCAGTGTTTGTGATTGGCACATGTGCCCTTTTACTATAATATTTAGATTCCACTTGGTTTCATCTTTGCTTTCTCTTGAATGGTCCAATACAAACCTGACAGGTAATTATAAAACCTCTCTAAAAGGTGAATGACCCCCTTAAATTGCAGGTAGTACAGAAGCCTAATGACTCAGTGCTCCACCTAGTGGACTTTCACATAATGACAGTTGTGCTGACAAAGAGCAAGTGCCAGAAGAGAGATGATTTGTAATGTAATCTATAGGCAGAGACTAACCCCAGCCTTCTATATAAGGACAACTCCGCTCTCAGCTAACATCCCATCTATCTATATACATACTTACCATATATCCATTGTTCTCTCAGGATCTATCTATCTATCTATCTATCTATCTATCTATCTATCTATCTATCTATCTATCTATCTCATATCTATCTATCTATCTCATATCTATCTATCTATCTATCTCATATCTATCTATCTATCTCATATCTATCCATCTATCTCATATCTATCCATCTATCTATCTATCTATCTATCTATCTATCTCATATCCATCTATCTATCTATCTATCTATCTATCTATCTATCTATCTATCTATCTCCTATCTATCTATCTATCTATCATCTATCTATCTATCTATCTATCTATCTATCTATCTCCTATCTATCTATCTATCTATCTATCTCATATCTATCTCATATCTATCTATCTATCTATCTATCTATCTATCTATCTATCTATCTATCTCATATCTATCTATCTCATATCTACCTATCTATCTCATATCTATCTCATATCTATCTATCTACATTGCAGTTCTAGCATTACATGTGTGATCCAGGATCTTCTATAGATAGATATAATTGGTTCTTTATCCTCCTCTTATATTGGGGGACGCTGCGGGGAGGACTCTCCAGCCTTCGGGTCCCATCTTTCCCTATGAGGCAGGTTTCCCGGCTCCATGGAAGTGTCCGCGTTCTCCCTCAGTTCTTCCATTTGCGCAGTCCATTGTTAGTAATTGGTGTGGGCCAGGGTCCTGTCAGTGTTTTCCAGTAATTCGGAAGCATTTTCTGGCTCCGTCTTCCTGTCTGACCTCAGTTCATTCTCTAAGTGCTGCTGCTGGATAGTACCAGTCAGCGCTACTTTGTAAAGTGCAGCACATTTGGTGAGATCTATAAAGCATCTTAAGTGGTAAAGATGGGGGCGGAGCCTGTCTAGAAAACGGTCAGCACTCAACTCTTCAGACGCCATTGTTGTCCTGATTATTATAGAGTCTCAGGTTACCGATGCCCCCATTGGGGGCCACTAATGCATCTAAAGGGAATGTGTCAGCAGGATTGACCACACAAAGCTGCATGGAGATATTGGCCAAGGAGACCTGTGTAATCATACCTAGATACCTATACCTGTGTAATAACACTGTGGGCGTGTCCTCACACTGCTGTGCACTTAACTCTCTACAATAAGCTTCTTCAGAGCCACTCCCCTTTGTTATGAGTTAAAGTTGTACAGACTACTGGTTCAATACCTGAGCAGTCATTCAAGAGCCAATGGGAGTGGCTGCTAAGCAGCTCAATGTAGGAAGCTAAGAGCACAGCAGTGTGAGGACACTCCCACTTAGTGCCCTAACTCCACTAAGTGACAATCCTAAACCTGCAGACAGTGTAGGTATTATTATGTCTTTGTGTGTTTTGCAAGTAGTAGCAGCAGGATTGTAGCTGGACTTATTGAGCAGTGGAGGAGGGAGATTACTCACCCTGCTGTGCACTTAAGTCTCTGCACTGAGCTGTTCAACAGCCCCTGCCTTTTTCTTTGGGGAGAATCCAACCAGAATTCTTTACAGCTTTTACTTAGAGTAAACGATAGGAGCAGTTCAATTCAGAGAACTAAGAGCACAGCAGTGTGAGGACACGCCCACAGCAACATACAGAAAGCTATGATTAAACAGGGTAAATACCTAACACTGCCTGCAGTGGTCAAAAAGATTGGTACATTCCCTTTAATAAAAGTGTTCTTTATGTAAAAGTGCACTAGGATATGGAGTTATGGTTAAAATTTATTTTAGTACACGATCAGTATGCAGTTTTGTAGTAGAATCTCAAGACAGAGACCAAGAAGAACAACTGGAACACCGTGACTGAGACTATATTTATAAACTCGAGGTCTCAGCCTCTGGAAGGTTCCAGGGAACTAGCCAATAAACAGCATGCATCACCTCAGGAGAACATATTAAAGATAGATTTAAAGTAAACAAACCAAATAGCTGCCAAATTCACATGAACGCATAGGGGTTGTATATACGGCCACAACCTTGTGGCCATACATACGTCCCCCATAGACCGCAGAGTGATACGGTGCCGCACATGTATGGCACCGTACTGCTCCGTACACAGGGAAACGATAGGACATGTTCTATATTTTCCATGTGTGCGCGTCTCATACGCTGTGCATCGCTATGGAGAGGGGAGGGGCCGGGCATACGTTTGTCTGAGTGCGCCCTAACTGTTTAAGAGCAAGACAGAATACATAGAAACATATAGTGCACTTAATTTTACCTATTCCAAGCAAAGGTTGTCTTTAAGGCGGCACGGTGGCTTAGTGGTTAGCATTACAGCCTTGCAGTGATGGGCACCTGGGTTCAAGTCCCATGGTTAACATCTGCAAAGAGTTTGTATGTTCTCTTCGTGTTTGCATGGGTTTTCTCTGGGTCCTCCGGTTTCCTCCCACACTCCAAAACCTACTGATAGGATGATTAGATTGTAAACCCCATTGGGGACAGGGACCAATTTGGCAAGCTCTGTGCGGCACTTCGGAATCTGTGTGCGCCACATAAAGGAATTATAGTTATTATTATTACACAATACTACATATCTATGACATTTCTAGAGGATCTGAGCCTGGAAAAGCTGGGTCACTCTCCATAGACTGTTGGATCTCTGAGTTACAGGGCTCAGTAGGGGGATCAGTTCTACTGGGCCCACTCCAGCGTAAATCATAGACTATAGTTTTGTAATAACCCAGCATTACACAAACCTCCAGACCTGAGATCAGCTACAAACATAATCACTTTGGAGAACCTTAATTAGTTATACATAATACAATCTTTTGATTATCGCGTAATGCTCCATTTTACCTGCGGGGGTGCTACAGAACAATTGATCACTACTTACATCCAGGTCCCTCCCTGCAGATCACATGTGATCACAGCAATAGACCAACCAAAGATCGTGATCAATTTTCTCTTAACAGACCCTTTAAAAAAAAAAATTTGGAAAAGTAAACAAAGTGACAACCCCTTTAAGGATTTTTCATAAAATCGTTAAGTTTTCCTCACGTAAACTTTGCAAACTCTTGACAGATTAAGACCTTAGAACAAATCCAGTTATTGAGAATGTTTAAGTCTGTGGCAATTTTCAGTAATTAAAAGCTTCTTTTATCCTTTTGATACCCAAGATAAGTTGCTTTCTAACATGAAACAATTCCCCGCGGAGCCGCTCATGCCTGGAGAGAGTGTTTATATCCTCCACAATAAACTCAGATAACACCCGCTGAATAAACAGTAGTCTCGCTAGGAATGTAATGCTGCACCCGCTAAGTATGTTCCCAGTTAACTCGTGCAAGACCATCCTCAATGTAAGTGGATTGACTTAAAGGGGAGCTCTTGTGTAGCGTTTAAGGTTTTGTTTTATCTATTATATATAGGTGTGCTTTTGTTCTTTTTTAATATTCTATATTTTTTTCTTTTTAAAGCTTGAAAATGACGATATTGGAGACACACTTTAACTTCTTGTACTGTCTGTACTTCCTGTATTGTCAGCACTTCCTGTATTGTCTGCACTTCCTGTATTGTCATCACTTCCTGTATTGTTGGTGCTTCCAGTAGGTGCTTTTTGTATTATCAGTACTTCCTGTATTGTCTGTACTTCCTGTAATGCCAGTGTTTCCGGTATTGTCTGTGTTTCCTCTAATGTTAATGTTTCCTGTGGTTTCGGTACGTCCTGTATTGTCTGTGCTCCCTTTATTGTAGGTGCTTCCTGTATTGTCTTTGCCTGCTGTATTGTCAGTACTTCATGTATTGTAAATACTTTTTGTATTGTAAGGGCTTCCTGTATTGTCGGGGCTTCCTGTATTGTCAGTGCTTCCTGTATTGTAGGTGCTTCCTGTATTGTAGGTACTTTCTGTGTTGTAGGTTCTTCCTGTATTATAGGTGCTTCCTGTATTGTAGGTGCTTCCAGTATTGTAGGCGCTTCCTGTATTGTAGGTACTTTCTGTATTGTAGGTACTTTCTGTATTGTCTCTGCTTCCTGTATTGTTGTTGCTTCCTGTATTGTTGTTGCTTCCTGTAATGTAGGCGCTTTCTGTATTGTAGGCGCTTCCTGTATTGTAGGCGCTTCCTGTATGGTAGGTACTTTTCGTATTGTCCCTGCTTCCTGTATTGTAGGCACTTCCTGTATGTCTGTGCTTCCTGTATTGTCAGTACTTCCTGTATTGTAGGCGCTTCCTGTATTGTAGGCACTTCCTGTAATGTCTGTGCTTCCTGTTTGTCAGTACTTCCTGTATTGTAGGCGCTTCCTGTATTGTAGGCACTTCCTTGATGGTCTGTGCTTCCTGTATTGTCAGTACTTCCTGTATTGTAGGCGCGCTTCTTGTATTGTAGGCACTTCTGTATGTAGGCGCTTCTGTATGTACACTTTCTGTATTGTGAGGGCGTTCTTGTATTGTCGGCCTTTCTGTATTTAGTGCTTCCCTGTATTATAGGTGCTTCCAGTATTGCAGGCGCTTCCTGTATTGTAGGCGCTTCCTGTATGGTAGGTACTTTCTGTATTGTCCCTGCTTCCTGTATTGTAGGCGCTTCCTGTATGTAGAGGCGCTTCCTGTATGGTAGGTACTTTCTTATTGTCCCTGCTTCCTGTATGGTAGGCACTTCCTGTAATGTCTGTGCTTCCTGTATTGTCAGTACTTCCTGTATTGTAGCGCTTCCTGTATTGTAGGCACTTCCTTAATTCTGTGCTTCCTGTATTGTCAGTACTTCCTGTATTGTAGGCGCTTCTTGTATTGTAGGCACTTTCTGTATTGTAGGTGCTTCCTGTATTATAGGTGCTTCCAGTATTGCAGGCGCTTCCTGTATTGTAGGCGCTTCCTGTATGGTAGTACGTTCTGTATTGGTCCTGCTTCCTGTATTGTAGGCGCTTCCTGTATTGTAGGCGCTTCCTGTATTGTGGTCTTCTGTATCTGCGTCCTGTAGTAGGCTCTCCTGTATTCTGTGCTTCCGATTGTCAGTACTTCCTTATTGTAGCGCTTCCTGATTGTAGGCCTTCCTGTAATTGTCCTTCCCTGTATTGTCAGTACTTCCTGTATTGTAGGCGCTTCTTGTATTGTAGGCACTTTCTGTATTGTAGGTACTTCCTGTCCGAGTTTCTATAAAATATAGATAAATATTCCACAATTGTATCCTCATCAAGTGGACTTTGGGTTGGGTCCTCACACTGTTGTGCTCTTAATAACTGCAACTCCTCCCCTGATGTTCCTTCAAGTGTCAGATACAGAGCAGATAGTAGGGGCCATGGAGCAGTGCAGTGCAGATACCCAACAGAAGAGCAGTGGGATGACACGCCCCCAGCACATTTGGAAAAGCTGCAATCCTGGAATATAGATCAATTTTTCACAGTCCTGCTTCTACTAATAACATGCACAAAGGTATGATTACACAGCTTTCTAGGGCTGCTGCCAAAACTGCTGACAGATTTCGAATCTACCATTCTCTGTCCCAAGCTACACAAGAAAGTTGAGTCATGAGCTACAGAAAGCAGAAAATTGCCAGAGATGTGTGTACACTGTATTGGACAATGAGAAAACTTTTTATTTCAAGTTTTATTTTTAGATGGATATGTGTAATTTTCTTAAGACACTTTCCCTTTAAAGACCCCATCCTCCTTCTGTGCCCTTCATGTGTTTGCTTGATGTTGTCCCACTGCACTCTTCAGATATCAGCAAGTCATTAGATGCCTATATTTCACGTCTACATGAAAGCCTTGGGGATGAGCCTCTGCTTGGCGGAGAACTTGGAGACGTATGATGTCTGAGATGGATGTATACACTGGAATAAGGAGAAGTCAACATGAAGGAATTTTTTGGAAGTCAAATGTGTTATATAAATCTAATACATACTAGTATATATATATCTGGGGTATCTGTGGGTATCTCAGGAGGTTCCACACATTTGATGTTCTTTCTAGAGTTGTCACACTTCTATAAGATTATTGGAAAACTTACAAAAATTTCCTGGAAGACTGTAGACCTCCAGAGCAAATGGTTTTATTCTTTGGCTTGGGGTGACTTTTAGGAAACAAGTGGAAGGACTTTAACAGAACTAAATAGAATCCTAAAAAGTTGGCTGTCCACCATAACATCCATATGGTACATACATCTTCCCAGATTGATGGCCACTCTATATGGCAGGGGTAAGGCCACACACCTTAGATATACTTGATGTGTTCTTAATATGTAACCTCCAAGACCTCAGAACAAGACTTTTTGGTTATGTTGAACTTGAACATCTACAATTGGTGATAAGATCAGGAGCCACCAGAAATTGGTGGGTTTGGTTGACCTACATCTTATGTGTATCAGATGATTTTCTCAAAAATACTTACATATCCACAGGATAAGGGATGGAACTAGGGGTCCTAGTAATAATCATATGTAAGAGGTCTCCCAAGTCTTTGTAGAGAGGAGATCACAGATATGGACCAATTCAACAAGGGTAAGTCAACAAGGTTCTCAGGGACCCCCATTCTTCTGATGAGGTTCGTAGTGATGGATAAGACACAGGAAAATGTGGATATATCCCTTTAAGAACACATCAATCAAAAAGTCATACCAGATCTTCCAGTAGGCCCAGGCTTTGACACAATAATAAAATCCAAAGGTCCAACCTGGGACAACCACGTTTGGAAGTGAAGTTGGAGCCAATCACCGAGGTCTTCTTCTTATGGCACGATTCACCAATAAGGTAATTTTTTTTCAAAGATCTAAAAGTTGCAAAACATACGGTCCATATGGGCGAAGTGTGGACCTCAAGGGAATTTCTTTGGGTTCCCATTACATTGGTGTCCATGTTCTTATTACATACACAGACACTGGACTTACGGTTACACAAAGAGGTAATGTATAGTGTAATATCATACAAGGACTGTATAACTTTTTAAAAATTTCCAAAAAGTTCATGTTTACAATATGAAGGACACACCTACAAGTCATACCTGGATTTACACATAAGCTCCTGAACACGAGGGATCAAAGAATCTGAAGGCCCCAAGAAGATAAGAAGATCCAGGTACCAGGTAAGGAGGTTAAAGAGCTTCATGGATCATCAGTGTTTAGTTCATGTAACCAGTGTCTAATTTTTTAAACTGATTTGTACAGGTATAATAGTAGAAATGACCTCGGTACAGCCCCACCAGGTCCTTGATGACATCAAAACATACTTCCTGGATTCCTTGGACTCATACTTCTCCTCTCTGAAGATGCCACTGGAATATCAGCCAACAGGAAGTAGTAGAAGCCTGATAAGGCGGGGACGGACACAGCAACTGGAAGGGGGTTACTAAAGATTGGGACACTTGATGATGACATCACCTAAGCTTGTCATTTGACATCACAAAGAAGGAGGTCCCTGCAGCTGGATAGATAAGGGATAGTGGTACAATGAAACTCCCTGGGGGGTGAGGCAACCAAAAAGGTCCAACTTCTGCTTTCCAGCACTGCTCCAGTCTACTGTTGCGGGTCACGGGACCTGATAACGCCAATCAGTGGCACACAGAACTTGTGTAAAAGTGAGGAAGAATTGCTGTGATTCTGGATATAAAACTTTCCCACCAGGGCCTAACAGGTATCCAGGAGTTATATTCCAGGAGTACAATGGTCTTGATGCAGGGGCCTAGTTGAGTGGTCACAGTGGTCCTCTCCTGTCTGATGGTTATCCTCCCATACCCATTAGGGCTCGAAGGGAAACTGTAAAAAGGGAGGCTGCTGTAAGGATTCCCCTGGAGTGATGGTCCCGGTTTGCTGGTAAAGGGGAGGCCCATGATGGTAATGCGGCTATCCCAAGGACACAGGTTAAGACAATGGGGCAGATTTACTTACCCGGTCCATTCGCGATCCAGCGGCGTGTTCTCTGCGGGGGATTCGGGTCTTCTGGCGATTCACTAAGGCAGTTCCTCCGCCGTCCACCAGGTGTCACTATGCGTTGAGGTCCGCCAGAGTTCACGATCCTATTCCTGGTGAAGGTAAGCGCGTGTCCAGCGACACTTTTTCTTTTTTAAATGCGGCGGTTTCTCCGAATCCGTTGAGCTTTCGTTCGGCCATGCCCCCCGATTTCCGTCGCGTGCACGCTGGCCACGAAGCGCCACCCGGGGCAATTCAGGAAAAATCGTCGCAAATCAGAAATATTCGGGTAAGACGTCGTGAAAAAAACGAATCGGGCCCTTAGTAAATGACCCCCAGTGGGTTCCAACTCACAGTTCTAATGCAGGTTTATGACAGCATTGGGGTGATCAGGCCCTCTCCCCTAACACCACATGGGTTACTCAGATTAAAATAGCAGGGACCAGGTGTGTAACTTGAGGGGGTGCAGAGGTTGCGGTCGCACCAGGGCCCAAGAGGTTTAGGGGGCTCTTATGGTGTCACTTTCCCATATGAGAAGACTATTGCTATAAACCAGACATTATAGTCGGGGGGGGGGCCTGGCACAGACTTTGCACTGGGACCCAACAGCTTCCACTGGCAGGGACCCCATTATGCCTGCCCCATCCCTCAAGAGGCTTTGCAAGATTTCAAATGCCCCACGGACCACCTTGACACCAAAACCCACCCAGAAACACCCATTTTGAGGTGGAGTTTTCACACATCTCTTTTTTGACCCAATTTTAGGCAAATTTTATGCTTTTAGCTCTAAAAAATGTAGAATAATTCTGTGAGATTGAGGAGCGTTGAGTTTTTCCACCATGCACAGAAGGACCTGATAATTGTCCCTTAAGTGGAGGGAACTACCCAGTGTTGGGCTTACAATCTAATGGGTCAACATTGATGTTGAATTTCCTGCCCTCACAGGATTGGTATTTTCTATAAAACCATATATATTTTCTTCCCGCTAGTTTTTCAGCTGACCTTAAGTAACCCCGCAGACGACTCTCTCTGCTCTGGAGACAAACGCTTGCAGCTTTTGCCTGTAAATTGCCCGGTTCAGCAGCGAGGGACTTGGTGCCCTCAGTTCACCCTTTAGAAATGGCCCAAAGTAAATAGTCAAGTGGTTAAATAATTTTTTTTCTTTCGCTTGCCAACCTCAAATCCATATTTTCTGCCAAACACGGTAGGAAAAGTCTTGTTTTTAGGGTTAATCCTATGTTTACATTACATTGTGGAGGGCGTCTGAGTTGGCTTTGAAGGCCTGAGTTTCTTAAAGGGATATGAACCCAAAATAAAATGGCCACTGTTGCTTACATTGATGGTCGAGACAGAAGTGCAGGTAGTCACATGACTGCTGCAGCCAATCAATTTCACTGTTGGAGCTCACGTGACTGCAGAGTCCATGGATTGGCCGGAGAAGTCACCTGACCACTGACTACAATATAAACAACGAGACCATGGCCATACTGCAACTGGAGAAAGTACAGTTTAATATTTTATCTTGTCCCTGCCCGGGCCCCTTTAAATCAGTCAGTCCAACTTTAACTAGTGGATCCCACCTTTAAACTAAGCTCCACCCACACATTAAATATGGATGTTTAAGCCAAACCTTTAGATCGCCATAGGCCCATAAGCAGAAGTATCAGTCGCATCCTGTGTTGGTGCTGTTTCTCAAAGGAGGAAGCCATATTTTCCTAACTCTGAACAATACAAGATTTCCTGGTCCGTCCTGTTGCCTCAGGTGGTGGGGGGGCAAAAAGAAAGGGGCATTTTCAAGGATGTGACCAGGAAAAGGGGAATTAAAGGACATAGGGTCATTTGAATCAGAAATTTTACAGTGTGGTCACAAAGCGGGCAAAATAATTGTTGGGGGAAGCATAAGTGGGGGGCAGGGCCAGCGCAAGCACTAGGCTGGCTGGGGTCCAGAGCTGCTAGGGGGGCCAACATAAGGCTGAACATTAGAAACCCTTGAGAGTGAGGGGCACTGTATCTAATGAATCCAGGGGGGGTGAGGGGGGCTTTATATAAAATAACTATGAGGGGGCTGTTTGGGATGAGAAACTAGGGAATATTTCAGGGAAGTTTTAGTTTCTTAATTTTGACCCCAATTATTAGTAGAATGCCACATAATAGGGGATTTATACAATGTGGGGGCCGCAGGAAGGGGGGCATTATATAGAATGGAGGCCACAAATAGGGGGTTAATATTTCTTCGGGTCACAAACGGCAATATAAGTGGGGACTACATACCTGGGGGGCATTATAAGTGGGGTGCCACAGAATACAGGAATTTTACACAGTGGGGGCCACAGGAATGGGAAAATATACAGTGCTTAGGGGCTTATGGTGGGGTTCTAACAGGGGCAACATAAGTGGGGACTGCTTTGGGGGCATTATTACTGGGGTAGCACAGAATGGGGAAATTATAGAATGTGGTGCCATTGGACGATGGAATTATTCAGTGCGGGGGGTGGGGGTTCACTTAAAGGACATCTACCACCTGGATGAAGATTTGTAAACCAAGCACACTGACATACAGGTGTGGGCCCCCTCTGGCAGGATCCACTCTTCTTTTAGCTTCTAATATCCTGGTTTTTACAAAAAAAAAAATTATGCAAAGGAGCCTCAGGGGCTCAAGGCTTCCTTAACATCCATGGAGCCCCTTAGGCTCATTAAGTCATTTTAAAAGCTTTTTTTCTGAACAACAAGGGCATAGGAAGCTTAAAGAAGAGCAGATCCTGCCAGCGGGGGCACACACCAGTATGTCAGTGTGCTTGGTTTACAATCCTTCATCCTGGTGGTAGATGTCCTTTAAGGAGGTTATATAGTGTGGGTGTCAAAAATAGGGTGATTATTCTTGGTAGGGGCTTGGAATTACATTTTTTTCCCCAGTTAGGCGCTATTCAATTTCTGCCTAGCAGTTAGGATGCCTTTATAGTTATTGAAACTATCGGTCTCGCTTTCGTAGACGGCTTTTGCGTGTCTCTTACACACAATCCACCCTAAAACGCAGTAAGTCTTTCCAGAATCTTCCCCGTATTATCTCATCATTACATGAGTCAGGAGAATAAATCTGGACGCAAGTTCTCGACGCGAAACCTAACATTGCATAGTAGTGACTTTGTCATCGCCCCATCTGCACAAACACAGAGCCGGCCCGTGATCCAAGACATCTGCAGCGCCATCTACTCATCCGCCCGGCGGCCTGACGCTGACAGACCGCTTTATTCATGAGTATTTTTACCTCAGAACTGGCGACTTTCCATCAGCCTCACAGTGTGGACAATGCCAGCCTCTACACGCCTCACATACTGGTAAAGGCGGTCATGAGGTAAACTGTAGACTTTTGTGAGGAAAAAAAATCCAGGATTTAACCTTCCTGAGTAAGGAAACCCAATCAGACCCAAGAGGTCGACGAGTTCTGACAACACATTCCTAAAATGTCTGTAGAATAGGTCCCCAATATCAGATTGGTGGGGTCCGACACCCAGAACCCCCACAGATCATGGAGGCACAACATGGGGGTGCTGCGGGTGGGGTGAACATCATACGATTAGCCCCAGCACAACATAAATGTACCCCCAGATGTTCTCATCAGCTTAGAGAGTGCAGGTGTAGTGACCAGGTTCAGCCACTACATAGAGAATGGCGCAGTCTATCCCTCATAGACAAGACGTCTGTGTGCAGCCTTTGTGTAGGCTGTCAGTTTAGTATTTTACTTTCCACATTATCGCATTAGATATTTAGTGTGTGAGATGTGATATTAGCGCGTTAGTGTTGATGTAGCATCTGCTTAGTCCGTCAGGCGATGTGTCAGCGAGGAGCAGGGTTCCCCCGCACAGAATGTCTGCCGCGCATTCTACAAATACTGTGCGACTAAGAATGGAGGGGATGAAGAATGGCTGCTATTACCGGGGCTGCTGGCGTGTGTCATGAGAGATCATCCAGAACTAATGGATAAACAAAGCTTTAAGAAACCCTGGGGAAGACGTTAAAGGGGCACCATGTGGGCCTACAACGGCCATAGGGGTACCATGTGGGCCTACAGCGGCCAAAGGGGCACCAATCATCCTCTCCTGCCCCAATGCCCTGTTCAAAGGCCCCTTCTAAAAGTTCTTTCAAACGGCCCGGATCCTGGTTACACCGTGTGCTCACCACACCATGACCGTGAGTGTCATACACAATTCCGGCCGTATGAATGAGCCCTATTTTTCTTTCTGCGGTGGGACTGAAGCTGCAGTGTTATCCCACCGGGGCCTGACCGGCTGGTTGTAGTTGCGGCCTAGCACCAGAATGCACCACGGTGGCTTGGTCCACAAGAACAGGCCTCGTCAACAACCATCAGGGCCAGCAGGGGGATGCAGGAGGGGGGGGAGGTCGTACTATAAAGAAGAAATCCCCCTGGGTGTGTGTGGTTATGGATCCCTGGGCAGATGTTAAAGGGGAGGCCTGTGATGTTAGCGGCAGGCCAGGTATTACACTCTAAACAATTTTTAAATAATTCTTTATTAGCACACAGTCCAAAACAGCAGCAGGTAACAGGGTGGTTCCAGTCCTTACTGCAGGTCCACAAAAGGTGGTGGATTGGTTGGCTATAGTAATAATTCTGTTGTGTTGCAGGGATTTAGAAGTACCTTAGCCTTGATCTTGGTGTCAGAGCCAGATTGGCTCTGCTACTTAGGCAACAAGCTGGATGCAAAGACATACTGAAAACTTATGAGAGAGATTGACTCAGAGCCTTAGACAGTCTGAATTTATAGACCTAATAGGGCATATTTATGCCATGCCCTGAAATAATCGCAAATGCTAGCTTATTGCTAGCACTTGCGATTATTTGCCCCAATCCGCCACCTTCATGTGGGTGAGTGGGCCGACGACGGGCTTTATTATCTCCACGCCGGCGTACTCTCTGCTGCCGGCGACTTTTCACATGTGAAAAGTCACCGGCTGCGTTTATTTCTACGCCTGGTGTGAGCTGCTTTTTCCATTGACACCACTTATGGTGATTATAAGTTCTTTCAATCATATTTTATTTCAATTTTAAGGGACCTTGAGAAAAAGTGGCAATTATGGAATCAATATTTTTATATTTTAATTCATCAGATATTTATATACCGTATATACTCGAGTATAAGCCGACCCAAGTATAAGCCAAGGCCCCTAATTTGACCACAAAAACCTGGTAAAATCTATAATTTTTTTTACCCGAGTATAAGCCGAGTTTGGGTTTTCAGCAAATTTTTTTGCGCTAAAAACCTAGGCTTATACTCGAGTATATATGGTATATATATATATATATATATATATATCTAGCATGTTAAAACTTGTTATAAATGTTTTTTTTTATTTTTTTATTTTTTTACATTTTTTTTAAAGGTCCTCTAGGGTAATTAAACACTCATGAAGTATATGCAATTCTTTTATAGTGCAGTATACTGTGAATATACGGAATCCACCGTGGGATCTAGAGGGTTAACAGAGGCGACAGATGAATATTGTATAAACATACATGTATAATACAGCAGACACTCGCCGTATATGGAAAACGACGTCAATTTCGACTTTGGGAATACCCCCCTTACAATTAAAATTCCACACCCAGGGGTCTGGACTAGGCTAGAGCCGGGGGAAGCATCCATCACGGTAATCCCACGTGAAAGGTGCAATGTTAGTAGAACTTTTTAAATCTCTTAAAATTATTCTGTATATTTCTTAGGAAGATGCTCCGGCGGGACATGCTGGGACATTTGGTTCTTCTATAAGTTGCCAATGGTAATGCGAAGCCTCCGAGGTGTTACATAGAGAGATCAGCGGCCAAAACAGAGAAAAATCTCAATGACGTTTCATGTATGAATAGTGAAGCATCAGCGCCCTCTAGAGGACACGGAGAGGAATATCGTGCTTACATTATAGGAGATTGCTGAGTAATACTTTATCACGAGTTGTCACACTGTGCGCCAATGATGTTCCCCGACCCCTCTACCTGAGCCTCATATATCAAGAGGTCCCCCCGGAGGCTATCCGCTAGTTGGCTGCTGGACCGGACAATTTTATACTGTACCAGGTCATGCCTGGGGTAGAATTGCGCTATAAATTTCACCAAGAACTGTCGCCGGCTCACTCCACAACACCCTGGCACGCTGCGCTACAGTCCCCTCCACGCAGGGGAAATTCTATGGGGGTCATTTATTACATTTTCCTTTAGTTTCGCTGTGATTTGTGCCCTCTTCATGCCTTCTTTTGCGCCCTATGCATCTTTGGAGTTGTTTTTTTAGATTATTTTTTGCCGCAGATTTTTGTGCACATATACCAATGGGGCACATATATCAAACTTATGGCTTGCCTTCTTCTTAACTTTTCGTGACTTTTCATGCTGCTTGTGCTCATTTGTGACTTATTGGGGGTCATTTACTAAGGGCCCGAATAGCGTTTTTACGGCGGGTTACCCAAATTTTTCTGTTTTGCGACGATTTTCCCTGTATTGCCCCGGGTCTGTGACGCACGCGATCGGATTGTGGCGCATCGGCGCCGGCATGCACGCAACGGAAATCGGGGGGCGTGGCCGAACGAAAATCCGACGGATTCGGAGAAACCGCTGCATTTAAAAAAAAAAAAAGTGTTGCTGGATACGTGCTTACCTGCACCCAGCCCGGCTTGGTGAACTTCAGTGCATTCCGATGCTCTTTAGCGCAGCAGCGACACCTGGTGGACGTCGGAGGAACTGCCTTAGTGAATCCCGGCAGAACCCGAATCCTCCACAGGAGTAAATCTGCCCCATTCTGCTCCTCAATCAGTCTCTTTTCAAAGTTCGCCATTGTCTAGTTTTCTGTAGTGTTCCCTGAATCCAGATGGGAAAATTGCAAATTTTGGCACAAATCTACGGCTGTCCCTGACCAGGAGGAGAAATTAGCTTGGAACTGATTTGTGAGTTTTGGAGACTTTGGGGCACATTTACTTACCCGGTCCAGTCGCGTTCCAGCGGCGGCTTCTCTGACGAGCGTTCGGGTCTTCCGGCGATTAATGAAGGTCCTGCGCCCGATGTCCACCAGGTGGCGCTGCTGCGGCGAAGTCCGCCGAGGTGCCCCGGAGTTCATCGTCTTCATCGTGGTGCATGTGAGTATGGCCCGTGCGACCAATTTTTTTTTCTTAAATGCGGCGGTTTTTCCGAATCCGTCGGGTTTTCGTTCGGCCACGCCCCCCGATTTCCGTCGCGTGCATGCCAGCGCCGATGCGCCACAATCCGATCGCGTGCACCAAAATCCTGGGGCAATACAGGGAAAATCGGCGCAAATCGGAAATATTCGGGTAACACGTCGGGAAAACGTGAATCGGGCCCTTAGTAAATGACCCACATTGTTTTAAAAAGTCGCAAATTCACTAACAAACGCCACATGTATCAATAAGGTAAAACCACTAAAACACATCTGACCAGCAGAAAAGCCAAGAAAATTCTCCAAAAAGAGACGGACATAGCCAGACTTATGATACATGTGCCCCTATTATCTTTCGAAGTGTTTTCATGCAATTATTTGCAGCCTTTTAGGCGCCAAGCAGTGTTATATAAGGCGTAAAAATCTGGAAGCAGGAGAAATACAAAGACAAATTAGGTGCAAACCAGGAAACTGCTACACAGAGAACTCCGGAGAACTGCTGGAAAAAGGTGCAAAAAATTGTGCAAATAACCCAATGCGCCCAAAGGGGATAATTTATCTTATTTCTCCCTTCTCTGAGCTCTTTTTGTGCCTTTTGTGAGTTTATTTTTTGCACCTTTAGTTGTCTTTGTCGTTTTGGCTCTCTGTCAAATGCAGGTGTTATTTTTGTGAAATGCAGCCTTATTAGGCACAATGGGGGTCATTTACTAAGGGCCGAAATGCGTTTTTCCGACGGGTTATCTGAATATTTTTGATTTGCGCCGATTTTCCCTGAATTGCCCCGGGATTTTAGCGCACGCGATCGGATTGTGGCGCATCGGCGCTGGCATGCACGCGACAGAAATCGGGGGGGCCTGGCCGTAAGAAAACCCAATGGATTTGGAAAAACCGGCGCATTTTTTTTAAAAAAAAGTGTCGCTTGACACGCGCTTACCTGCACCCTGGATGGGATAGTGAACTTCAGTGCACTCCGACGGAATTCAGCTCAGCAGCAACACCTGGTGGACATCGGGCGCACTACCTTAGTGAATCGCCGGAAGACCCGAATCCTCCGCAGAGAACGTGCCGCTGGATCTCGAATGGACCAGGTAAGTAAATCTGCCCCAATGTTGTTGCTCAAATTATACCATTGTCCAAATACAGACGGTCCCCTTTGTAAGGACAACTGACTTACAGACGACCCCTAGTTAAAGACGGACCCCTCTTCCTCCTGTGATCTCCGGTGACCTCTCTGGATGTTACTATAGTCCCAGGCTGCAATGATCAGCTGTAAGGTGTCTGTAATGAAGCTTTATTGATAATCCTTGGTCCCATTACAGAAAAACATTTGGAAACTCCAATTGTCACCAGGGCAAAAAAAAAATTTTTTGTCTGGAGCTACAATTATAAAATATACAGTTCCGACTTACATACAAATTCAACCTAAGAACAAACCTATGGAACCCATCTTGTACGTAACCCAATGTGCCCAAAAAGTCACTAAAATAAAAACAAAAAACATGCTTCGGACTAAGATAAATGTGGCCCTATCTATCTGTCCTATATCTATCTCTGAGTGCGCCAATGTATGACGGTGCTCCTAACCCTCAGAACTCGATGGATCAGGGGACTCCATCCCAACAATTTCCCCTCCCCACCGAACCTGCGGAGAAGTCACAATTTCCAGCTCTGCACTTTGAATTGTGACTTAGTCACAGCTTGTACGTCTCTTTTCAGACTTACAAGCCGTGAAATTTTGTGGGTGATTTATCAAGTGATGTCACATTGCGGCAGATTTATCTTAGGGCTGTTTCACACAAATGTTTGCAGTCCATGTAAACGCGCCGTTTGCTGGCAGGATCCCACCGGCTGCACACAGAGCAGAGGACGGGGGTCCCTCCATTATATAGAAATAAAATACAAAGAACAGCCGCGCCGGAACTATATAAACTATTCCAATTCTCGTGCGCCTGCATTTTATTTCTATATAACGCAGGGACTCCCGTCCTCTGCACACGTTCGTGTGAAACAGTTCTCAGTCTGGTGTGTGTTTTGGTTGTATTTTAGTGCATTTTTAGACACATTGGGGCTCATTTACTAAGGGTCCGAACGCCGCACTTTACCCTGAATTGCCCTGGAGGGGGAGGCGTGGCCGTCGGAAAACCCAGCGGATTCAGAAAAGCTGCGGAATTTAAAAAACTAATTGTGTCGCAAGATCAAGCACTTACATGCACCGGGAAGAAGAAAGTGAACTCCGGCGGACCTCGGCGCAGCAGCGACACCTGCAGGAAATTGGACGCACGACCTTAGTGAATCGTAGCAGACCCGAATGACAACGCACCGCGGGATCGCGACAGGACCGGGTAAGTAAATCTGCCCCATAAGGTATTTTCACAATTCTTTGCGCCTTTTTCTTGCAGTGCTGGAGTTCACCGTGTAGCAGTGCTGGAGTTTGCTGTGCAGCAGTGCTTGAGTTTCCATGTAGCAATGTTGGAGTTCACCGTGTCAGGGGCTTGAGATGTCCCTGTGCAGTGTGCCTGTGCGTGGAGTCTGACAGTGAGTTTGCGTAGCAGGTGTGTGCCGTGCTTTGGAAGTTCCATGGGTGCTGGATGCACGTACAGTCCCGTCCGTGATAGTGCGGTCTGCGGCCGGAGTTCCCCGGT
The DNA here is from genome assembly GCA_019512145.1 of Engystomops pustulosus. Lineage (NCBI taxonomy): Eukaryota > Metazoa > Chordata > Amphibia > Anura > Leptodactylidae > Engystomops > Engystomops pustulosus. The sequence goes on from CM033644.1 coordinate 217,053,310, forward strand.
AGCAGGTTTGGCCGGAGTTCACCCGTTTAGCGCCGGCGTGTCAGGGTGCAGGGTTCCCCTGTGTAGGCATGGGCCGGAGTTTTTCGAGCCATTTTCCCCGTGTAGCGGTGCCGGATTTCCCCGTGTAGCGGTGCCGGAGTTCCCCGTGTAGCGGTGCCGGAGTTCCCGTGGTAAGCGGTGCCGGTAGTTCCCGTGCCGTTTCGTTAGCGGGCCGAGTTCCCCGTGTAGGCGGTGCCGGAGTCGCCGTGTAGCGTGCCGGAGTTCGCCTCCTGTAGCCGGTGAGGATTGCCGGTTTTAGGTGCGTCCGTGTAGCGTGCCGAGTTGGCCTTGTAGCGGTTGCAGGAAGTTTGGCCTGTACCGTGCCAGTGGCCAGTGTGCCTGCGATTTGGCCTTTGTAGCGGTGCCAGGAGTTGGCGTGTAGGTGCCAGGGTGGCTGTGAGCGTGGCTTACGGCGGTTGCCTTTGCTGGTAGCGGTGCGGATTTTGGCCGTGTAGTCGGTGCGGAGTTGGCCGTGTGTCGTGTCGGTTCGTGTAGCTGCCGGAGTTTGGCCCTGTAGCGTCGAGTTTGGTACGGCTGGAGTTGCTGTGTACCAGTCAGTGGCCTAGTGCCGAGTTGCCGTGTAGCTAGTAGTGCCGTGAGTGGCGGTAGTGAGCGGCGGATTTGCCTTTAGCTCAGTGCCTGTTAGGTTGCCGGAGTTTGGCCGTGTAGCGGGCCGTGCCGGTAGCCATGTGCGATGCTGTACTAGTTATCCTGTAGTCTGATGTGTGTGTGATGCCATTGCAGTATGCCGTCTGGTCCTATTTGTCTTGATTTCTCCTGTTTCCAGATTTTGCGCTGATTTAATATGGATTGCCACCTCCAAGGGCCACAACAGCTCCAGGCTGACCCGCTTAGGAAAGGCATGGTGGTAGGTGGCAAAAATTTACTCCTAAAGTCCCTAAAAAAATCAGCATTTGACCATATACTGAGACTGCAAAGACGTACGTAGGGCACAAAAGAAGGCTGTAATGGCATAAATCGCCAGAGAACAAAGGAAAATGTGTAAATTACCGCTAGAGCCGCCCATACGGCAAAATTGGACCAAGCTCAATTTCTTCCTTAAGAGAAAAAAGAGGGATAATTAGAGGTGGAATAAGTGGTTGTCTATGACTGAGGAGCCAGAATCCTCTCAGTCCTATGTGTCCTGCTAAGGAACCATATCTGGCTTTCTATGCGGGGAAGTTGCACATTTCACGTTTTCCATCAATGACCCTGCAGTTTTCTGCTCAGACTACATGGGGCCCATTTATGAAGGCAGCCAGGCGCCAGACTGCAGAAAACATGTTTTGAAGTTAAAATAACTTTCCACATCATCATTTCTTCTCCTCTCCCTCTGGTCCACCTCCATACGCAAAGCTGTGGTCCACAGCGGTGATGGCTGAGGGAAACACATGGAGGCCTTGTCTTCTCAAAGGTTCAATCCAGAGTCTATAATGCAAATAAACACAAGGGTAAAGAGATTCGCGGCCAACGCCTACGGGGCCAATTTCCTGTAAATCTCATAAAACCTTAAAAAAAAAAAAAATAGATGCTTTTTGCCAGATCCATCCAGTAAGAAGAGAACGTCCCATCACCTTGGTCTAGGGCATTAAATGGTTCCTCAAAAATCCAATGAGGAGTTCAAGTTCAGTTATACATGGGTCTAGGTCTACACAATGGGTTTACAAATGATTTCCTTTTGACCAGTCATTCATGGTAGTCAGGATTCTCAGTAATCGCTTTGCAGTAAAGGAATGATGCCCATAGATCTAGTGATCGTAAAGTATTAACAGGGTGTTTTACAGTGGAAAAGGGTAACAGGTGGTATTTTTAATATGCCATGTGATCTAGGACAGTTAGAGATTAATTGCTCATATTATATCCAATGGTAGACTCGGTAGTGAACTTGTTAAAGTGTGCTATCATGATAGTTATTTTGTCTGGTGCAGCCCGCCACTCATAAGTCTCAACAGGTAGGGGGTAGAGAGAACGGTGCAGCCATCAATACAGGCATACAGAGGGGGAGAGAGGCACTGTGCAGATCATTATACAGTCATACAGGAGGGGCGATTGCACTGTGCAGCCATCATACACGTCCTACAGGAGGGGGTAGAGTGAGCACTGTGCAGCATCATAACAGTTCATACACTGGAGGGGTATAGTGCACTGTGCAGCCATCATACAGTCATACAGGGGGGGATAGAGTGCACTTGGTTCAGCATTCAATACAGTCATACGAGGAGGGGGCAGAGAGCACTGTGAGCATCCATCTACATCATAAGCTATGGGGTAGAGGCCCTTGTGCAGCCTCTATACAAGCTCATACAGAGAGGGGTAGAGTACGTGCAGGCCATCATACAGTCATACAGGGAGTGGGGTAGTAGTGCACTGTGCAGCACCTCATACAGTCCAACATGGAGGGCTAGGTGCACTGTGCAGCCATCCAAAAGTCATAGCGGGATGGGTGTATAGTCCTTGCAGCCATCTACTCATACAGGAGGGGGTAATGCATGTGGCAGCCATGCATACAGGCATACGGAGGGGTCAGAGTGCCTGTCAACATCACATCATACAGGGAGGGGGAGTCGTACACTGTGTGCAGCCTTCATACAGTCATACAGGGAGGGGGCAAGTGCAACTGTGCAGCCATCTAACTGTCATTTACAGAGAGGTAGAGTGCACTGTGCAGCCATTTCAGTGATAGTCGAAGTACACTGGAGGGGGTGGGAGTGCCCAGCCATCATACAGTCATACCGGGAGGGGTAGAGAGAACTGTGCAGCCATCATACAGCTATCAGGAGGGGGTAAGAGTGCACTGTGCAGTCATACATACAAGTCATACAGTAGAGGGGTAGAGTCCTGTGCAGTCATCATACAGTCATACATAGGGGTGGTACGAGTGCACTGTTCAGCACATACAGTCATACTAGGGATGGGTAGAGTGCCTCTGCAGCCATCATAAAGTCATACAAGGGGGGTAGAGAGCACTGGCAGAATCACATCAGTCATACAGAGAGGGGGTAGAAGTCCTGTGCATCCATATACAGTCATACGAGAGGGGGTAGAGTGCACTGTGATGAAGGTCGCATCATACAGTCAAACAGAGGGTAGAGTGCACTGTGTCATTCATCATAACGTCATACGAGGAGGGGGTAGAGTGCACCTTGTGCCAAGCCATCATACGTCATCATACAGGAGGGTAGAAGACTGTGCAGACCATCATACAGGCATCAGGGAGGGGTAGAGCACGGCACTAAAGTCCTAGGGAGGTAGATCACTGTGCACCATTATACAGTCATAACAGGGAGGGGGTAGAGTAGCACTGTGCAGCCATCATACTCGTCATACAGGGATGGGTAGAGTGCAACTGTCAGCCATCATACAGTCATACAGGGAGGGTAGAGTGCACTGTGGCAGCATCATAAAGTCATACAGGAGGGGGTAAGAGTGCACTGTGCAACATCACACAGTCATACAGGAGGGGTAGAGAGCACTGTGCAGTCATCATACGTCAATACAGATATGGGGTAGAGTGCACTGTGCAGTCCATCATACACTCAAACAAGAGGTGGTAGAGTGCACTGTGCAGTCATCATACATGTCATCCAGGGAGGGTAGAGTGCACTGTGCAGGGGGGCCATCATAGAGTCATACAGAGAGGGGGTAGGTGCACTGTGCACCATCATAGAGTCAACATAGAGGGGTAGAGTGCCACTGTGGCAGTCATCATACAAGTCATACAGAGAGGGGTAGAGAGCACTGTGCATCCATCATACAGTCACACAGGCAGGGGATGAGAAGCACGGTGGCAGCATCATACACGCAAACAGAGAGGGGGTATAGTGCACTTGCAGTCATCATACATCCATCACAGGGAGGGTAGAGCTGCACTGTCACCATCATACAGTCATACAGAGAGGGGGTATGAGTTGGTCACTGTTCAGCCATCATACTGTGTAGCGGTGCTGGAGTTGGCTGTGTAGCGGTGCTGGAGTTGGCCGTGTAGCGGTGCTGGAGTTGGCTGTGTAGCCAGTAGTGCCAGTAGTGCTGGAGTTGGCTGTGTAGTGGTGCTGGAGTTGGCTGTGTAGCCAGTAGTGCTGGAGTTGGCCGTGTAGCTAGTAGTGCCTGTAGTGCTGGAGTTGGCCGTGTAGCTAGTAGTGCCTGTAGTGCTGGAGTTGGCCGTGTAGCGGTGCCGGAGTTCGCAGTGTAGCAGTTTCCTGGTTTGTCCCTAATTTGTCTTTGCATTTCTCCTGTTTCCAGATATTTGCGCTTGATTTAATATTGATTTGCACCTCCAAGGGCACAAACACTCCAGGCCTGACCCTGCTTAGGAAAGGCAATGGTGGTAGTTGTGCAAAAATTTACTCCTAAAGTCCCTAAAAAAATCAGCATTTGACCAATAACTGAGACTGCAAAGACGACTAGGGCACAAAAAAGAGGCAAGAAAATGGCATAAATCGCAGAGAAACAAAAGGAAAATGTGATAAATGACCCCTAGAGGCGCCCAATACGTGCAAAATTGGGACCAAGACTCAATTTCTTCTAAAGAGAATAAAAAAGAGGGATAATTAGAGGTGGAATAATGGTGTCTATGGACCTGAGGAGCAGAATCCTCTCCAGTACTATCTGTCCTGCTAAGGACCATATATCTGGCTTCTATAGCGGGGAAGTTGCACATTTCACGTTTCCATCAATGACCCTCAGTTTCTGCTCAGACATAATGGGGCCCATTTATAAGGGCAGGAGGCGGCCAGACATGAAAGAAAACATTTGGGAAGTTAAAATAACTTTCCACATCATCATTTCTTCTCCCGCTCTGTGTCCACATCCATAAACGCACAAGCTTGTGGTCCACAGCGGTGATGGCTGAGGGGAAACACAGGAGGCCTTGTCTGTCTCAAAGGTTCAGACCAGGAGTCATAATGGCAAATAAACACAAGGGTAAAGATGTCCGGCCAGACGCTACGGGGCCAGAATTCCTGTAAATTTCCATAAAACCTTAAAAAAAAAAAAAAATAGATGCTTTTTGGCCAGATCCATCCAGAAGAAGAAGACGCCCAATCCCTGGTGGTCTAGGGCATTAAAGAGGGTTACCTAAAAATCCTAATGAGGAGTTAAGTTCAGGATACATGGTGGTCTAGGTCAGTACAGGGTTAAAATGAATTTCCTTTGACCAGTCATTCAGGTCAGTACAGGGATATCATCAGTATCGCTGTTCAGTAAAGGAGATGATGCCCATAGATCTAGTGATCTAAGGTAGTAAAGGGGTTTTTACAGTGGAAAAGGGTAAAAGGTGGTATATTTTAATATGCAATGTGATCTAGGACAGTTAAGAGATTAATTGCTCATATTAGTATCCAAGGTAGACTCGGGTAGTGAACTTGTTAAAGTGTGCTATCAATGATAGTCTATTGTGTCTGTGCAGCCATCATACAGTCATACAGGGAGGGGGTAGAGAGAACTGTGCAGCTATCATACAGGCATACAGGGAGGGGGTAGAGAGCACTGTGCAGCCATTATACAGTCATACAGGGAGGGGGCAGAGTGCACTGTGCAGCCATCATACAGTCATACAGGGAGGGGGTAGAGTGCACTGTGCAGCCATCATACTCCCCCCCCCAGGAAAGCCAATGTCTCTGCAGAATATACATTGTGTGTGATGTGTTAGTCGTCGAGTGCTACATTTACTGATAATAACATGCAAAAGTATAGTTAATATAAATACATGTGTTTTTATATAGTAATCTATGTGTGTGTGGTATAATAATATAGATGTGTGTGTGTGTATATGTGTATGATTATCTAGTATACGTCTGCTTTAGTTATAGGGGTATATATATGATATGTGTGTGTAGATGCATGCATACATTTGTGGGTGTGTGATTTATGTGTGTGTGTGCTGTAGTTATGTGGGTATATATTCTATTATATAATGATATATATGTACATGTGCGTATAGTGTGTTTGGAATATATGATTAATGTTTTGTGAGTTGTATCTATGTGTGTAGTATATATATATATATATATATATAGATATATATCTATGTGTGTGTGTGTGTGAGTATATATATACAGATAGTGTATATAGGTGTGATGTGCTTATGTATGTCTCTTTAATTGTGGGATAAAGGTGGTTTCTGTAATAAATCATTATACTTGTGGTATGTATGTGTTTGTATAAATTGTGGTATCTATATGTGTAATACAGTATATGTGTGGTGTATGTCTATGTCATGGGTGTATATTATACATAGCTTATATACACAATATATGGTGTGTTGAGGTATTTATGTATCTAAAATATGGTATGTATATAGTAACAGATATGCTGTATGTGTTATAACAAGAAACATGAAGTGTTGATTCTGAGTGTGTCATGTGGCTCTGTGTGTCTATACAGTATTTGTGATATATACGTCACAGTAAAGCGTGTGTTAATTTTGATTTAATTGTAGAGGTTAGTAATATATGTGAGTTGACAAAAAAAATTCTTTAGCATAACTACTCACACACCGCATTATTATTATAAAAGTGAGGATAATAGATTGGTACTATTTTATATGGTGCATACGTTTTATCTTCTGGAAGAGGTGATCATTTGGAGGTTTCTATGTATCTGGTACTGAGCCCGTATTGGCCATCTTAAAGGGGTTTTCCTGTGTCACTAAAGAACATTAAGAGCCAGCAAAAAAATAAAGAAATTATAACTGTTGCCGTATGTTACTGAATCCCTTTTCGTATTCCACTTGATCGTTGAGGCAGGAAGCGCAGGCAGTCTGTGGACCACTGTAGCCATCGAAGCTCAGCAGTCACAGGCGGATGAATGTTCAATCGGCCACAATGGCATGTGACCACCTGCACTTCCTGTCGTCAGTGGCCATTCATGCAATATTCTTATGGAGAGTATTTGCAAGTTTTTATATTACATTGGTATTTTTTGTATTTACTAAACATCTTCTTAGAGAATCTTGCAGGAAAGAGTTACATAATCTCGTAGATTAAAAGCAAACTCCCCATCTACAACTAAAAAAGAAAAAAAATTTACGCTGTTTGACTCAAAGATATTCTGCATAGGCATTCGGATGTTATGAAAATAGGGTGAACGATTAGGGTAAAGGCATGCAGGCTGGAAAAAGTGAAACAGAGTCAATCCATCGAATGCTGAAAATCAGCGTGGAAACAATGTTTACCCCTGAGCTAGGTTTTTCAATTCCGTGGGATGCAGAACTCCCACTTTTGTAATCAACCCTATAAAAATACAACTCCCAATTTCAAGAAAAATACCAAAAATGCTTAATCCCCGGCACTAAAAGATGTCCTCGGGTGCCCATATTACAGCTAGTACAACTACAGGTAGGACCAGAAAAAAAAAACTAGTTTTGGGGGGGGCAACGCCATAAACATGGGGATGAGTCTAGAAATAAGGAAGCTGTAGTGCCACTTAAACAATAATTGGACATATCCCATTAGGTTAATATTGAGGGGTCACGAAGGGGACCCTCATCTATAACTGGAGTCGAGCTCATCTAAAAAAATGCTGTCCCAGTTATGAAAATTACAAGAAACAATTGGTTTAAATAGGGTGCACTACTTTTCTTTCTTTGGTATTTTTTCTTCGGGCGCTGCAGGGAAATGAGCACAGATCAACGTGATGTCTCTAGAGTCCCAACATTACGAAGGAACAGTGATATAAGTAGCTTGAATAAAGTGTCCCTTGAAGCTCCTGGGCCCAAGTCTAACATCCTCTACTGGGTTCCTCCCTATCCTCTTCCTGACCCCCTGAACGTGTGGATTGCTCGGTTGTTTAGGGCTATTCGTACTTCTATGTTTTTGTGTATTTTTAGTTGTGCTATATGTTCCACGAATTCTTGGTAAAATTTGGTTTGTCCACATCCATTTTATTTGCAATTTTTTGTTGATATATTTCTTGCCGTAATTATTTTTTATTCAAGAATAATTGGATAGGCTAATTAACCGACCCATTCTCCCCCCCCCCCAGCTTGTGCGGCTCAGAACTATATGAGCATGTTAATTCCGGCATGTTTATATGACTCATCTGTACTAGTTGTCAGATGGTCTATACAAATGTTTAGATTTTTTATAATGTTGTAGTTGTGACTTAAAATATTTATACTTTATACATATAGTAAAATCGTTCTATTCCCAATGTTATATATTAACATAATTGGTCGTTTTTTGTCTTCTTTTTTGGTCATTTAAAATTTGTACAACTAGTCAAGCAAACATTCAAGTCCTTCTCATGCAAATAATACAGCCATGAAATGTAAGGCCGAACAGTATACAGTTCTTCCTTAAAGCCTCCTTTTTAAAGGCTGTTAATATCTCCACTAACAGGCGTTGACCAGCTTAAACCGGATTGCCTAGTAAGTAATTACTGGGGGTTTGTTATGAAGCTGGACCAGGCCGTGTAGATGAATATATACATTGTGGATTATGCAGATGTCAGAAGCAGACCCTGTATGATATGTCCTGGAAGGCTCTCCACCAGAGCCCCAAGTACGTAATTTCTACTATTGTATAATTCACTTTGCTGTGGTAGTGCCAAGGTGCCTGCCCAAGTCTCCAGGGTCTCTGGTGACTAATGATAAGTTTATGGTTGACTATTACAAGGGATTGGTGCATTGCACATTGTGTGGCCAGGAAATAGAACCTGAGGGTCCATCCTCCAATGGGGGACCCACATTTTCTCTTAGGGACCTTTGTCAGGGTGGACAACGTTCCACCTGGAAATAGATTGACGATGGTCACATAATCTGAGTCATGAGCTGAACAGCAAAAATGGCTTTTGTAATGCAAACTTAGCAATTCTCCAGTTCCATAGGATCCTACCGGTATGATCACCAGTAGGCTCTCGGAGGATATATGGTGAGCGGAAGGTTTAATCAATATAAACGTCAAAGGTCTAGCAGAAGACAGCCCTTATTAGTCGAGTAGAAATTAATTTTGTGGGTGCAAGGATAGCCAGTGTCCTATTCATATCATATGACCCAACTATGTCCCTACAAATGGGCCCAATTTCTTGGGTAATTAACCACATATGACACCCAAGGTCCCTTCATGTATTTGTCCACCCCCACCCACATACCCCTTAGAGTCTTCTTATAGGGATTACTTCGGCTTCTTACTCTTTCCGAAGCTGGGCATACAAGATCTCTGCATTTTGCGCCTGGGTGAGACACTCAACCTGTTCCAGCTCCTTGGCTTTGTAGGCTACTTAAGATAACTTTACACCATTTGCCCCTAAGGAGCCCCTCACACCATTATAACCCATCTCTCCAGATAACCCCTTAGGGCTTCTCAGGACTCCTATTTCTAGTTTGTCCAATGCTGGATCTCTCTCCGGGTATAGTTTATGCTACCCCCCATGTGTTAGATTGCATTGGAAGCTCCAACTTTCTGGTTAGGAAATTTTCAGGCAGTTGGTGAACGTCAAGGGGTAGCCCCTTACCATGTGAATCTGAGTAGATTCTCTTTACGTACACATTTTATGGTCTAAGCTTCTGAATAAGAATTAAATCTAATGAGTCAAATGTCCCTTTAGGAACACATCCATGTAACAAAATATAATATATATGATTTAAAGGACCCGAGAAGACCGTGCATCTCGTTGTGTATCGATGACAACAATGGGCCTAGAAAGATAAAAGTGCAATCGGAGATAAAAAGGTTTCCGGTGCAAGCTGGAACGGAAGGAAATGTAGCTCACGTGTCCTGGATTTGTCACATGATGGATCGGTTATGGGTTTTATTAGTGTGAGTCTTTAAAAATAGTAGTTGAGTTATGGCCATCGGTGATCTAGCAAAGGCCTAAGGGGTCATTGACCCATCAACCGATGACCGCTCTACTCGCAGGGAAAAATCCTGTCAGTCAACTTTCTGACGTGACACGTAAAGGGCTGTACTTTGGTGAGTTACCCATATGTCAGTCGTACACCGCTGAGCGTAATTGACCTATCAACCGATGGACCTTCCTTCGAGGGACTGCCTCAGGTCAAACTTTTGAGGAGTGACACATCAGGAATCATCGTTGGGTGCGGTTATAACAATTATGTCATGTAGCACAAGCACCACTAAGGTCATTGACTTATCGACCGATACTTCTCCTTCGAGCGACTGCTCAGTAAACTGTTTGAGGGTGACACGTAAGTGCATAGTTGGGTGGAGTATAACCATTTTGTCAGTAGCCAAGCCTAAGTATGACCTATAAACGTGGACCTACTCTCCTCGAGGGATGCTCAGTCAAACTTTTGAGGGTGACACGTAAGGGAATCATAGTTGGGAGGTAAACAATTATGTCCATGTAGCACAAGCCACGGGTCATGAATTATCGGAAAGGATGGACCTCTCTCCTTCGAGGGACTGTCAGTACCACTTTTTGAGAGTGACACTAAGGGAATCATAGTTGGGGTGGGATAACCATTAGGTCAAATGTAGCACAAGCCTAAGGGTCATGACTATCAACCAATGGACTCTATCCTTCGAGGACTGATAAGTCAAAATTTTGAGGGGGACACGTAAGGGAATCATAGTTGGGTTGAGGTATAACCCTTTATGTCCATGTAGCACAAGCCTCCTAAGGGTATTGACTATCAACCGAGCGGACCTACTATCCTCGAGGAATACGAAGTCAAACTCTTATGAGGTTGGGTGAGGTGACCACGTAAAGGCATCGTACCTTTGTGAGGTATAACATTATGTCCATGTATTACCAAGCGCTGAGCGTCATTGGATATCAACGATGGACCTCATCCTTCGAGGACTGCTCAGTCACACTTTTGAGGTGACACGTTAAGGGAATATAGTTGGGTGAGGTATCACATTATGCCATGTCGACAAGCGAAGGGTCATTGACCTATAAACCAGGACCTCTCTCCTGCGAGGAAATACTGATGTCAAACTTTTTGAGGTGGAACTAAAGGGACTCGTTACTTGGGTGAGGGATTAACCAGTATGTCCATGTAGTACAAGCACTGAGTGTCATGACTCTTAAACCGATGGAAACTCTATCTTCGAGGGATGCTCAGTCCAACCTTTTGAGGGTGACACATAAGGGATAGCATAGTGGGGTGGAGGTATATCATTAGTCCACTTAGCACAGCCTAAGGGTCATTGACCTATCAAACGGGACCTCTCATCAGAGGGACTGCTCAGTAAAACTTTTTGAGGGGGACAACTTTAATAAAGGACAATGTAGTTGGGTTGAGGTAATAAACCATATGTCCCTTAGTACAAGCTGAGGGCCCCAGGACCTAGACCAACTGAACCTTCTTTCGAGTGACTGCTCAGTTAAACTTTTGGGGTTGACAGGTTATGGCCACTTTACTGAAAGTCAGTCCAAAATTTTTGCCTACCTGTGAGGGAATAATGGAAAACAGGGTAAAAATCAGTTTATAGTCAGCGTGGGTAGCAAGTTGAAGGACCTTCATGTAATGTGGTGTAGGTCTAGGAACCATGTCGGTCATGTTCCAATCATGGCAATGGGGGTTTAATGGACCCACAAGGGGGCGTATATTATGTGTGAGGGGACACTAAATGGGCATAGCTATGATCGGACCAGTGCACCAACGTTCTTTGAGACCACAAAATAAAAATTTTGGTGGTATCCTTATCTATACTTTTCCAGAAATTCTATCCCTGAAGAGGGGTCAATCTCCGAGGCTAGTAGATAACTCTATGATATGGGAAGTTATGCATGTCAAAAAGGGGGGTGACGAGGGTGATGGGGATAAAAAACACACATCGTAAATAACACGCCGTTAGCTTCTAATTAAACGATTCTCTAATGATCAAATGGAGTCGATTCATGGGTAAAGCTTTTCCTCTAATTGTTTCCATGGAAACCACACTCTCCTCCAGACAGGCATGGCATGTGGGCAGTTTGAGGCCGTCGGCCCTACCTGGCAGCATTATCGGCATCGCTCCCAAAAATTTCAGATAGTTACAAAGAGCACATATGGTTCGCTGTAGGAAAGATCCCAATATTTAATTGCAAGGCGGTATGTGAGGCTACTGGACCCCAAGACAAAGATCTGAAACCGGCCCCCACATGTTGCTACTGAGATTACGAATGTGTGAAGGGGACTCATGGGGCATCCTTGAGTCAGAAGCCTCTGTAATGCCCCCTACGGTTAAATCCCCAATCTTGGATATGATTTCACACATGCAAAATATTGTCCCCAATGTGGGCAACGCCACAAAATTACCGGACCTTATCGGAGATTAGGCGCTCAAAAATACTGGCTACCAATGGGAATGGGGGTTCCCAAATATGATCACAATAGGGAAACGAAACTCAAAATGTCAGCGCAATCGGGGGCTCGGATTTAAAATACCGCCCCCAATAGGGGAAGGGACTCAACAATTTAGTCATTAATAGAAGAACAGGACTTAAATTGTTGGTCAAACTGGGAATAGGGAATCAAAAGGGGGCATGATCAAAAAATACGAGCCACGTAGGGAATGCGGACTTAAAAGATCGGTCAAAGGGGACAGGCTCAAAATTGTCGGCAGCACTAAGGGAAGAACTTAAAAAAACATCAACAAAGGTTACCAGGGACCTTTTCAAAATTCATACACAATAGGAACAGTACTCCAGATACTGGCCCAAACAGTTTCTGACTTCCCCAAAAGTGGGCACATATTGGTTCACTACTCAAAAATTGGGGACAGGGTCAAAATTGTCAGCCACAAGAGGGGACTTAAAATACTAAAATATGAGCGTGAGTGACGAGAGAATCAATAGGGGCCAGGCCTCCAAAATACCGGCCACAATAGGGGCAAGCACTCAAAATACAAGTAAACAATAGGTTGCAGGACTCCAAATACAGGACCACAATAGGGGAAGGAACTCCAAAAAATAACGGCCCAAAATAGGGGAGGACTCCAAAATTACGGCCACAATAGATGAAAGGACCCCAATAAAGGCCTCAATCGGGTACATGTTCTCCAAAATTCGGCTACAATAGGGGACAGGGCCTCAAAATACGGCCAGAATTATGAAATGAATCCAAAAAATTCTGGCTTACCGAACCGGCAAATAGTGGTTCGGGGACTCAAAAAATAAGAGCCACAAATAGGGATGGGACTTAAAAAATAATGGCAACAATAGGGGGCATGAATGGTTATTATGAGGTTATACAGTACATCTATGAGTTATGATACATCTATGAGATTGGGTGCTGCGACAATCGTGACAACCCCCCATTCCATCAAAATTCGCCCAAGACGGGGGGAACACAGACCCCTCAAACACTCCATTTTAGGAGGATTAAAAAAAGGCAAACAATTATGGGATTTCTTGGAATGTAAGCAACTTCCGGCTCCCAAGCAGAGGATCCCGTTAATAACAAACTTAGGCTTAAAAGCCCGGCCGCATCATTACAAAAGATGGTGCAGTTGAAAAGTCAGAGCCCAATCTACTCATCACTTCTCGAATCCTAAAACGCCTTATGTTATGCCGGTCGCGTCATGCAGAGCTCGCGGACAGCGTACGTTTCAGTTTAAGCCTCCGACTTCGGATGGGATGGCGGATTCCAATTGAATGTTTGTGCTTGTAGGAATTAAACGCATAGTCAGTGGCACAAATCACAGAAAATCTGTAGAAGCTCTGCCCTCCACCCACGGGCTACTCCACAGCGGGAAATTACTGAATTAATTCTACATCTATCATGCGTTTTGTAGGGCCGTGTCTTAAACGGTGTTTGTTATGAGTGTCACTTTTGAACAAAAAAAAATTGTCAAGTGAGGACCCCCTTTAAGAACGATGGCTGCTCTTGGTCAGTCAGGAAATCCATGTATTTACATAGACTGTCACCCCTCCTGGGATATATGTTCGTAAATTCTTCTTTTATAAAAACCCCACATTCTGGATCACATGTTGTGCCGTTCTCTGTTATTCTACAGGGTGACTACATCTGAAAACTGGTGTTATATGATTCCCCCAAGTGAGAATTTTATTCCTACAGAGGCCGAAACTTGTTAGCACTAATTTGGACAATGTTATAGTTGGTAAGGACTTTTCGTAACTAGTCACACCCACTCTGTCAGAGTAACCTCAAAAACATTCCAGGAAGAATACAGAAACCGCATTTCTCGAGCGTTGTGCGAAAAGAATGGTTTATAAAATGGACAGAACTGGGGATAATAATCCATATCACTGTTACGTCTTGGTATTGGAGACTTTAATGTCCTGTTGCATTAACCAAGTCCCGTCATCCGATCAAAATTATAATTTCTTACCTGATCACATCTGATCCTGCCTCTCCCTGATCAGTTTGGGTTTGTTGTTTTCACACCCGTTTTTTTTCAAGCAGTTCAAAAGATATAGCCACTATGAAAGAAATTTCTATGTGTACTATCGAACCAGAGACACGCCCAGAGGAAAATAAATGGGTTAATCCCCTGCTTGAACTATGCAATAATTTGTTATAGAAAACTTCCAAGGGAAATATAATTGAACCGGGGGCCGATTGGAAAAACTAACACCAAATTGATCTGGAAAACAGCGAGCTAATTATGTGAGCCGGGTCATTCAGATGTGTTGAGGTGAGCGCCCCCTTTAAAGCTTTCTAAGTAAAACTAACTAAAAAATAGTTAGTGTTCTATATGTATATGATGCACAGTAGGACTCTGTGACCCTTTACCGTCATAAGTTATGATCAAGTATGACTTCATATACCTTGAGTCCATGGTGTTTGAAGTACTAAGCGACCTCCCTGGAATGTTTAAATGGATTTTACTGACTCTTCCCTGTATAAGAGACCATGCCTGTGGACTACTGGAGATGGGATATGTAGATCATAGGCATCTACAAATGGTCTAGAAGCCATTGCCTTAAGTTTCACATTAACCCACAACCGTAACAACCAACAAAAAAAAACTAACACCAAATGACTACAAAGGATTCTTAATAATTCAACTCTGGTGTTCCATAGAACTGTACTCATCATCAGATCAAAATGTAAATAACCTACCCCATGAGATCCTGATCTCCCACGCTTAATGTGGTGTTCGCTTTTCAAATCAGTCCTCACCCGTTATTAAAAGATAGAAACATCGAAAGTTTTATCTTGGACTTAGTGCATACTAGCGCAAGAGACACGCCCACGAGGAAAATAAATGGTTACATACCCCTGATGAGGCGCTTATTTGTAGATAAACGGCCCAAGGCATATTTCTTTTGATGAAAACCGGTGGCCGATTTTGAAAAACAAACACCAAATTGATCCGGGAACACAGCGCTATATGTGAGCCCTGTCATTCGCATATTTTTTTAGTGATAACCCCCCCCTTTAAGCTTTCCCAAGTAAAAATAACTAAACAATCGTTAGTTGCCTTAGGTGCTGTATATGTATGTACATATATATGTATAGTGTGTTCAGGGAAGGACCTGTGTCTTCCATTATAATTTATGACTCACTGATGACTTCACTCATCCCCTTGATCCCCTTGTTTTGAAGTAATAAGCGGGGCCCCCTGGAAGTGTAATGGATTTATCCTTACATCTTCTTGTCCTCGACCCTGACTGTTTACTACAGAGATCAAGAGTATAACAAGGTAACATTTGCATTAACATTTCTCAGTTACCTTTTGTCTGTCTTAAGTGGTTGTCACAGAATTTTGGAATAAGGGGGCGTTGGCTTAGACATATGCCCCCTCCTCCAAAAGGCGTTATGCCAAAGTCTTGAGGGAACTTGGTTCTCTCTGTGGGTTCCGGCCACTGTACTTTAAAGCGCGAGATTTCAGCAGAAGGTTATGAAGTAGATGGTGATGCATACGCCCCCGTAGCTGGGGATAATAAAATCTCATCCAGAAATGAGCAAAAGGAAATACAATTAGGATTGTGCAAATGAGTGGATTTATAATGAGGAGAGGGATGACAAAACATTGGCCTCTCGTCGCAGGCGGGTACCAGGAACCTGTGGTTTAGTCTTCTCATTCTGTTCTATCAATAAACAACATTTAACGTTGGGCTGTTGTATCCAATATTATACAAGTCTCCCGCAGCGGATGGGGTATACTATTTACGGGACAGACGATCAGGGTAAGCCGGAGGATCATATTACTTCAATTTTTAAAAATGGAGTGGATTTGTTTCCAGAACAGCGCCACACTTGACCGCAGTTGTGTGTGGTACGGCAGCGCAGTTACATTGAAATATACCGAGTGAGCTTCAATGCCAGCACCACCTGTAAACATGTGTGGTGTGTGTGAGAGAAGTACCAAATTCTCCATAATTTACGTGGTCTTTACTGCAATACCCATTATCGCCACTTACGACATGTTAGCGCTTGCTGTGGTGGATGAGGAGCAATAAAATACCACAGGAATTGTCTTCATAGGATAAGGTTGGAGTTGTTCGGTTCCGGCTAAAGAATCATTTCCAAAGTCCTTTAAATCCCTTTAATACTGGATTCAATTTGCATATGCGAATTAGAGGATTAACGGGGCCTGTTACCGTCCTAAAAAATACATAACCTTGAACCCTTTTGTGAATCGGAAAAAACCCCTTTAAGGATGACGCACAGGACACTGCAGGTTCGATCCATTCATGTAAATGGGTCTGACCTGGCAGTAACCAGATCGGACACTACCGGTTGAACGGACACTGTAGCTTCTGCTCCATCCTCGGTGTGGTACCAGGCCTGAGATTCATCTGATATGGGTGGGCCACTGGGGTCCGACCCCATAAATATGATGTTCTATAGAGATTTGTAGCCAGACACCTCCCCTTAAGGGATACGTTGGCCATATGTAAGCTGAATACCGTCTACATACATAGATCTTGATCCCTTGATCTGACGTTGTTTGGCAACATGCACAAGAAGAGAATTGGGATAATGTACACAGCTCGTATTCCCATCTCAGTGTCTTTGGAGGGCAATATTACCAGAAGTACCTAAATTCATTCTCTATGGTCCGTTAAAGGGGAATTGTCCGCGTAGGCATCCGAAATTATTACAAGGGGCCAAGGGTCACACAAGAAATAAGTGAGCCCCAGTGTGGGAACTACCAAGATTCCCCGCCAAGCAAAGGGTGGGAGTTCCTGCAGCCCCCGCAGGGGGACGACGGTATTACATGGTGTCCTTTGAACATCTGGAGAGGGAGGCCCTATGGGCCCCCATGGAGGAAGAGTTTGCGCCATTTTGTGTCTGATTGCATAGAACGAAAGTACAAACTGTCGGGGAAGACCGGGCACCAGTTCGGATGAATATGGCGCCCCTGCACACTACACAGGATAACTGAACACAGTACAGATCGGACCAGTTTTGATAAATGTGGCCCAGTGTGCAGCTTCGGGTTCTCTCTGTGTGGCTCCTGAATCTCCCGTGATTTCCCGGTGACACTAATAACAGCCTGTGTGCTAGAGGCAAGGCACAAGTACCTGGACCCAAACACATCATCCTGCCCAGAATGGTACAGGGATACCGTACATCATCACACAGGGGAGCGTAGTATCTCTATCTATATCTCTATCTATCTCAGGATCGATCGAGGAGGGAGCGAATAGAGCGATCGATCGAGCGATAGCGAGCGAGCCGAGAAGCGACTACTCTCTCTATTCGATCTATCTAGCGAGCGAGTATCGAGCGAGAGAGTCTATCTATCTATCATCTGATCGATATAGCCTATTCATATCTATCTATGTTAGTATCATAGCTATCTATCTATTTAAGATCTATGCTCCTAGTCTATATCCGATATATCTATCTATCACTATCTATCATTATTCTATCTAATTTCATATCTATCTATTGGAGGAGTATTCCCAGATTATACACCTGGAACCAGGTGACAAACAGTGATTACTCGTAATTTTTTCCCATGCACAGACAAGGTTATAGGCCGGGTGTTAATGCCACCGCACCTGTGAGATGCCTGTAACCTGCACCTGTTCAGGTAAAGGTAATGTTGCGACCCGAGTGAGAAGTACCCCAGTGGAGCAGCACTAGCTTGTCATGAGTGTAGGGAGGCAGGTACCACGCTAAGATATATCATAAGTGCGGATCTCCAAAAAAACAAGGGGGGGGCCAGAGGGCAGGGATTATTGTCATACGCTGGGGAACGCGTTGCCATTGTCTGGTGTCGGGGGCACAGGATCCGCTCCGGTCAATCGTGCCTCAGTGGACCCCACGCCTTAGGACATGATTGCGCAAGCAGATCCGACCTCGACATCACACACTTGGTGGGGTACGGATCAGGGGAAGTCCACTGGCCTGGAAAACACTTTAAGGCTCTTTGGGGCGTGGCTTAACCATCTGTGGGGGGGTGATTATGGCTCTACGTGACAGAAATTTTATTTCCCCCCACTTTCCGTATCTTCTGTCGGTAGGGGATTAAGCCTCCGCAGGACCCCCGCCCTTCCCCATATTTATGTTACCCAAGACTACAGGTGCACAGTCCATTAAATTCCCGGTCCACCAATCTCACCCCCGCGGGGTTGGCCCCGGGGGGAGGTGGGGAGGTTACACCTTCATAATAGTTTTATAATCCGTTTACCCTCAAACACACGAGTTCAAATAATCTGTGTAGGTGTCAGCCCTGGACTGATGTATTCTGGCATCACATAAAAAATACCGCCAAGCGACGTACGGAGGATGAAAAAATACCGCACCCCCCTGATTCTCGTTCTCCATTTGTGTGCATCGATCATGGTTTATCATAACCAAAGAAAAAGATATCTTTAAAGGGGAGGTACACTGATTGTAATGGCATAGGGAGATAACTAGGTGACCAGGAACATTGGACCCATGTCCCTAGTACCCCCCAATCGTGGAACGAGCAACTGTCCAGTGGCGGTCAAGGACCATCGCAAGTCTCCACCAATCCTGCGTATAAAAGGGGGTAACTTTGAAATTCCCCCTTACACGTTAAAAGCTATTCCTTCTGACCCACCCATACACATGCACACTGGTTCACCCCATAATCAATGAACAACTGGCAGAAATGTCGGTATCAGGTGGGCCATACAGGAAGTAACCCCCATCCTGCACTGAAGGAGTTAACACCCCTTACACTTAAACAGGCGATTCCTCCTTAACCACGCACAGGCACTCCGCACACTCAGCTCAGCCGCTGTGCATGCATTCTCCAATGCGGAAGATAAATCCCACAGCATCAGATGCAGACTCAGGCCACTCCAGGAGTGATTCGGTATTTCTTTACCCCTTTAGAGGTCATAGATCATTGGGAACCACACTGACCATCAGAGCGAGTGCTTTGCACCAAAACGATGCTTGATACATGGATGCAAGTTACATGCATCAACTTCTGGAGTCTGAGAGTCCTCGCCTCTGATTTTCCTCCAACCCATGCTTTACCTGAGCTCTGCTAATGCACCTAAACTGACAATAAAGCCAAGTATTAGGTCATTGATGGAGATAAAGAGTGGGGAAAAAGTCAGCCACAGAGAGGACTTCTGATGGGGGTCCCCAAGTTCTTACTTATATAGATAGATGAAGGGAACCATGGAGCCATGGTTAAAGGGGCCGTTGTTGTTGTAGATGGCCCCCAGTAGCCTCCGTATTGGGTGTGCAGAGTCTGGTCAGGGGGCCGTTAATAAATGGACACATAGTGGATGTGTATCATAACCGATTGCGCATTTGGGCCCCATGATTGAAAAGTTACACCTCTGGGCATGGTGGCACCATATTTAAAGGGGGACCAAACTAACAACACAAAAACAAAATACAAAAAAGAAAAACGACACACAACAAAAAAGGGGCAGCCATCGTTTTACTATATCAGGGCAGTATGGGTATTATAGGAGGTCATGTAGAATAAATAATAATTACAGTATAAGAGAGTATTAAGGGGGGTGGTGCCACTCAACAGGGCCGTCCCTTTCAATAGGCACCCTTTTTAAGTATATTATGGTAATCAGATATTTCAGCTCATGTTAGGATTATAAATTTAGATCCGGTTTTATATCCAAACTAATAATCCGAATAAATTATGATTCATAGAGATAAAGGTAATAACCTCAACCGCTGCCAGGAATCTTCTACCCGCGTGATATCATGAATAAAATCTGGCAACTCTCTGCTGCCCTCTGTGGTAAATAGTGAGAATCACAGATGAGTGATTTCAAGGGGAACTTACGAAAAGTGGAGATCCTTAATTAAGTTATGATTATAGTGGAAGACATTAGAAGAAATCCATTTTTTGGGGGAGGATTTATCAATTTCCAAAAATACTATATTTTCTCTCGTAGTGAGCATTATCACGGGGTACTCCCGAAAGTTAAAAACATGGCAGCTTTTTCCAAAAACAGGAGCCACAACCTGACCGTGGGTCGCTGTGGTATGGGCACCAAGCTCCATTCATTTCTAATAGCTGCAATTACCGGCACAAACCTGGTCAGGGGTGGTGCTGTTTTGGAAGAAAGCAAGTGTTTCAACCTTGGGAGAACACTTTAAGGTCTCACCACTCCTGATGGGTGATATTCCTCCTTTTCATTCACATCCGTCCACTGGAGCGAGAAATGTGTGATAAATTTAGTTTAATAAGTTACATTGGTGAATTTGCGGGACCAATCAGCTTGTGATTGGCTGCCTGGTCACATGCCCTGTGTACTGCCTCATCGAAAGGATCTGGGTACCGGAGGCCACGATCATGTAGTGAATTTTCCGAGCAGAGACCGTCTGGGTATAGAAGACCCTCAGGGTGGCGACGATCTAGGGACACCTGCTCATGTGCTTCCTTGTAACACAGTGTGAGCAGGGGAGGAGTCATCTAGGGGTGTCCGTCACCAGCAGAGCATGGGGGCCGGCCAAGTCATGGATTACAGAAGTTTCTGTATATGAGAGCTGAAGCCTGTAAAACAAAAGAAACAACATGTCAGCTACCGACAGAAGCCGGGGAGAAATTTAAAGGGGAATGCACCTTTACCTTTCTTCGGGGGTCCGGCTGTGTTTTCCTCTCTTTTCTGCAAGTTAGGACTGTTAACATTAGCTTTGCAGATATATTGTGGCTCCGACTCAGGGGAAAGCAAAAAAAAACTTGGAGCTCCCTCCATTAATAAGTGGGCTGATACAGACAGGACTGTACACTCTACCCCCCTCACTTGTGTATATGACTGTATGATGGCTGCAACACTGCGCTCTACCCCTCACCTGTATAAAATGTATGATGGCTGCACAGTGCACTCTACCCCCTCCAGTATGGACTGTTATAATGGCTGACACAAAGCGCTCTACACCTCCCGATGACTGTATGATGGTGCCACAGTGCGCTCACCCACTCCTGTTTATAACTGTATGATGGTGCACATGCGCTCTACTCCATCCCTTTCTGACTGTAGAATGGGATGCACAAGCGCTATACCTCCCTCCCTGTATGAGTATGATGGCTCCACAGTGCGCGGGACACCCTCCCTGTATGACTGTATGATGTGATGAACACTGCGCTCTACTCCTCCGGTATGACTGTATGATGCTGCACAAAGCGCTCTTACCCCCAGACATGGTTGACTGTATGATGGCTGCACAGTGCGCTCTACTCCCTCCTGTATGACTGTTGATGACTGCACAGTGCACTCTACCCCCCGTGATTGAACTGATGATGGGCTGCACAGTGCGCTCTAATCCTCATGTATGACGTATGATGGCTGAACATTTGCAACACACCTCCATGTATGACTGTATAATGGCTGCACAGTGCACTCTACCCTTCTCTGTATAAATGAGATGGCCTGCCACAATGCTCTTCTACACCTGATGTATGGACTGTATGATGGCGCCACACTGCGCTTCCCCCCCCCTTCCCGGTATCACTGTATGATGGTGCACATGTGCAATCTACCACCCCCTGTGCTAACGGTAATTGCTGCCACGTGACACTATACTTCCCCGTATGGCTTATGAATAGCCCATGCGCTCTTACCCACCTCCTGTCGTGAATTGGACTGTATGATGGCGGCTGCCAGTACACTCTCCCCATCCCTGTATGGACCTGAATGATGGCCACACGTGAGCTCTTACCCCCCCGTTATGGAGGGCTACAACAGGCGCTCTACCCCTTCTTGTAATGACTGTATGATGGGCTCCCCCGTGAGCTCTACACCTTCCCTGTATGATTTATTGATGGCTACACAGTGCGCTCTACCCCTCCCTGTATGGGAATGTATGAGTGACTGAACAGGCACTATACCCCATCCGTATGCTGTATGATGGCCGCACAGTGCATCGACACCCTCCCTGTTTATGATTGTTATGATGGCTGCAAAGTGCGTTCTAACCCCCCTGTTGTGATGTATTGATGGCTACACCAGCATTCTACCCCCTCCATGTTATTAGACTGTAGATGGCATACACAGTGCCTCACCCCATCCCTGGATGAATGGATGCTGGGCTGGCACAATGCGCTATACCCCTCCCTGATGACTGTATGAGGTACACCTGCACTCTATCCACTGCCTGTGTGACTATATGATGGCTGCACAGATCTCTATCCCCTCCCTGTGGTGACTGTATGATGGTGCACAGTCACTATACAACCTCCCTGTAGACTGTATGATGGTTGCACAGTGACACTCTACCCACTCTCTGAATGACTGTAGATGCGCTTGCCACAGTGCGCTCTACCCCTCCCTGTATGACTGTTGATGGTTGCACAGTGCATTACCCCTCTCTGAATGGAGTTTCAATGGCTGCACAGGCGCTCTACGCCCCTCAAGTTATTACTGTTAGGAAGGCTGAACAGGTGCTCTACCCATTTCCTGGTACAATGTATGATGGGCACAAAAGCGCTCTTACCCCCTACCTGTATGACTGTATGAGGACTGAACGTGAGCATCTACTCCCTCAAGGTATGATTGTTGATGGCTGAACAGTGCACTCTACCCCCTCCGTGTATGATTGATGATGGCTACACAGGTGCGATGTACCACCTCCCTGTATACTGTATGAAGGCTGCACAAGCACTATAACCCCGCCTGTTGACTGTTTGGATAGCTGCACAGTGCAATTCTACCTCCTCCATGTATGACTGTATTGATGGCTGCACGTGCACTCTACCCCCTCCCTGTTGTATGATGTATGATGGCTGCACGTGCAATCTACCTCCGTCCTGTATGGTGTATGATGGCTGAACAATGCACTTTACTTCCTCCTGTATGGCTTTATGATAGCTACACGGGGGGGGGGGGTGTGGGGGGGGTGGGGGGGGGTTGGACGCTCCTACCCCCTCCTGTGTGAATGGATGATGGACGCACAGTAACTCTACCCCATCCCTGTATGACTGTATGATGGACTACTACAGTGCGCTCTACCCCTCCCGGATGATGGCTCTACACAGTGCGCTTACCCCTCCTTGTCTGCTGTAGATGGCTACACAGTGAAATCGATCGCCTCCTGTAGACTATCGATGGCTACACAGTGCACTCTACCCCCTTTCTGTGTGACTGTATTTGTGTCTGCACAGTGCAATTACACCCTCCATGTATGATGTATGATGGCTGCAAGTGCTTTTAACCCCTCCCCTGTGTGACTGTTATGATGGCATACACAAGGCATGCACTCTACCCCCTACCTGTATGACTGTAGGATGGTACACATGCACCCAACCCTCCCTGTAAGACTGTTATGATGGCTGTGCACAAATGCGCTCTACCACCCTCCCTGTTATGAATATGTAGGATGGATACCACAGTGCCCTCTATCACTGCCTGGGGGAATATATGATGGCGGCACAGTTCTCTACCCCCGCCTGTGTGACGTAGATGGTTGATAGTGCCTCTTACCCCCTCCCGGTAGACTGCAGGATGGACTGCACACTGCGCTCTACCCCCTCCTGTATGTTACGTATGATGGCCCTGCCAGTGCTCTCTAACCCCCTCACTGTAAGATGATGGCTGCACATTGACACTCTACCCCCTCCATGTAGGACTGTATGATAGACTGCACAGTGCTCTAACCCCCTCTTGATGCTGTATAATGGCTGCACACGGCACTTCTACCCCTTTTCTATGTATGACTGTATGATGGCTGCACAGTGCACTCGACCCATTCTCTGTATAACTGTATGATGGCTGCCCAAGCGCTCTCTACCCTCCATGTTGACTTGTATGATGGGGAGGGCAATGCACAATGCGCTATACCCCCCGCCTGTATAACGGATGATGGCTTGCACAATGCTTACCTCTCCGCTGTATGACCTGTAATGATCGGCTGCACAGTGCAATCATACCTCCCCCTGTTATGAAGTAGATGCTTGCACAGTGCAATCTCCCCCATCCCTGTATGACTGTATGATGGCTGCACATTGCACTTACCCCCTCCCTGTTTGACTGTAGAATGGCTGGCACAGTGCACTCTACCCTTTCTCTGTATGAACTGTATGATGGATGCACAGTTTGACCACTATACACCCTCCATGTATGACCGTTATGATGCTGCACAGTGCGCTCTAACTCCCTCCTGTGACTGTATGATGGCTGACACCATGTGCTTAACTCTCCCTGCTGACTGTAATTGATGGCTCTGCACAGTGAAAATCGACCCCTCCCTTATGGACTGTGATGGCTGGCACAGTGCCCTCTGAACCCCTCCACTGTTATGGATGTATGAGGCTACACAGTGCGCGAACCCTCCCTGTAAACGGATATGATGGCTGACATTGCACTTCCCCCTGTAATGGATGTATGGATAGATGCCACAGTGCAATCTATCTCCTCCGTATGACTGTATGTGGCTGCAACCGTGCAATCAACCTCATCCCTGTATGCCGATGAGGCCTGCACAGTGCAATCTACCCTCCTCCTGTAGACTGTATGACGGATGCCACACAGTGGAATTATACCCTCCCTGGTATGATGAATGATGGGCTGCCACAGTGCAACCTTACCCCCTCCCTGTAGGACTGTATGGTGGGAGGCACAGTGCACTTTTACCCCTCCCTGTTGATAGGACTGTATGATGGCTGCCCAGTGACTCTACCCCATCCTGTATGACTGAATGATGGGCTGAACAGACACTTTACTTCCTCACTGTATGGCTGTATGATGGCGGCACAGTGCACTCTAACCCCCTGTATGACTGTAGATGCCTGTACAGTGCACTCTACCCCCTCCCTGTATGCTGTATGATGAATGAGAGTGACTTTACACATCCCTGTATGGCTGTATGCTGGACTGCACAGGCACTATACCCCTACATGTAGGACGGTATGATGGCTGACACAGTAATTCTACTCCACGTATGGCGTATGAGGCTGCACGTGCACTCTACAACCCTTCACTTTATGGCGGTATGTGGCTGAACAATGCACTCTACTTCATCCTGTATGGTGTATGATGGTAAACCGTGACGCTCTACCCCCTCAAGGTGTGGGACGGTATGATGAATCACAGAACTCTACCCATCCACTGTATGACGTAGTATGTGGCTGACACAGTGCGCGCTACCCCTCCTTGTTATGACTGTATGATGGCTACACAGTGCGCTCTACACCTTCCCTGTATGGACTAGTGATGGCTACACAGTGAACTCTCCCCTCCCGGATGTGCTGACTGTATGATGCTGCAAAGTGACACTCTCCCCTCTCTGAAGACTGATATAAGGGCCGCTGCACGAGTGGCTCTCCCCCTCCCCAATTACTGGATGAAGGCTGCCACAGTGTGCTCAACCGCTTTCCTGTACAACTGTATGAGGTGACAAAGCGCCCCCCCCATACCCTGTATGATGTATGATGACTGCACAGTGCACTCTACCCCCTCCGTGTATGACGAATGATGGCCTGCACACTTGTGCTATACCCCATCACTGTATGCTGGTATGATGGCTGCACAGTCATCTACCCCTTATCGTATCAACCGGTCAGATGGCTGCACAATGCGCTCTTACCCCTCCAGTATGACTGTTATGAATGGCTGCACACTGCGCTTTACCCCCTCCCTGTATAAATGTATGATGGCTGCACAATGTGTTGACTCCTCCCTGTTTATGACTGAGATGGCTGCACAGTGACAATCTACCTCCTCCCTGTATGAGCTGTATGATGGCTGCACAGTGCAATCTACCCCCTCCCTGTATGACTGTATGATGGCTGCCATTGCCATCTACCCTCCCTGTAGATGTATAATGGAGCCACGTGCACTCTACCCTTCTCTGTATGACTTGTTATGATGGTGCAAAGTGCCCCTTAACACCTTCTCTGTATAACTGTATGATGGGCTGCACAATGAGCTTTACCCCATCCATGTATGACGGATGATGGTGCACAGTGCGCTCTAATCCCTCCATGTTGTATGGACTGTTATGATGGCTGCACAATGTGTACCTCTCCCTGTATGACTGTAATGATTGGATGCACGTGCAATTACCTCCTCCTGGATGACTGTATGATGGCCTGCACAGTTGCAGTCTACCCCTACTGTGTATGACTGTTGATGGCTACACAGTGCGCTGTCCCCCTCCATGTAAACTGTATGAGGCGCACATTGCACTCACCCCCTACCCTGTATGACTGTATGAGGCTGCAAGTGCAATCTATCTTCCTCATGATAGCGTATGATGAGTGACAGTGCAATCAAACCTCCTCCTGATGAATGTATGATGGCTGCACAGTTGCATCTACTCCTCCCGATGACGGTATGACGGCAATGGCACAGTGGACTCTACCCCCTTCTCCCCCCCACTGTATGACTGAGAGGCTGCACACAGTGCACTCTACCCCCCTCCCTGTAGGGACTGTATGGTGGCTGCACAGTGCACTTTACCCCTCCCTGTATGATGTATGATGGCTGCACAGTGGCTCACCCCTCCCTGTATGACGAATGATGGATGCACAGGACACTTTACCCCTCCTGGTATGGTGGATAATGGCTGAACAGTGCACTCTAAACCCCTCCCTGTATGACTGTATGTGACTGTACCGTGCACTCATCCCCTCCCTGTATGGCTGCTCTTCTCTCTTATGATGAATGCACCGTGCACTTTACACATCACTGTATGGCTGTATGCTGGCTGCACAGTGCACTATAACCCTCCCTGTAGGACTGTATGATGGCTGCACAGTACACTCTACCTTCCTCCCCGTAGGCTGTATGTGGCTGACAGGGCACTCTACCCCCTCCCTGATAGGCTGTAGTGATGGGCTACCACCGTGCGCTTCTACCCCTCCCTGTGTGACGATGATGCCTGCACAGTACACTCTACCCCATCCCTGTATGACTGTTGATGGCTACACAGTGCGCCCTTACCCCCTCCTTGTATGACGTTATGATTGGCTACACGGGCGCTCTACACTTACCGGTATGAATATATGATGGGAACACAGTGCACTCTAACCCGCTCCCTGGTTGTGATGTAGGATGCTGCACATGCCACTCTAAACCCCCTCTCTGAATGGACTGTATAATGGCTGCACAGTGCGCTCTACCCCTACCCATATTATGATGAAGGGCACTGAACAGTGTGCTCTACCCCTTTCATGTACACTGTATGAGGCTGCACAAAGCGGATCCACACCCCTACATGTATGACTGTATGAGACTGCACAGGCACTCTACCACCTCGTGTATGCCTGTATGATGGCTGCACACTGCGCTAACCACTCCTGATGACTGTATGATGGCTGCACAGTGCCTATAACCCTTATATGTATACGTATGATGGCTGCACAATGCGCTCTACCCCCTCCAGTATGATGTATGATGTCTCAACGCCGCTCTACCCTCTGTATAACTGTATGATGCTGAACAATGTGCTTTACCTCTCATGATGATGAATGATGGCTGCACAGTGCAATTACTCCTCCCTGTATGATGTATGATGGTGCAACAGTGCAATCTAACCACCCCTGTAGATGTATGATGACGCACATTAACTTACCCCCTCCCTGTAGAATGTTATAATGGGACTGCACAGTTCACTCTACCCTCTCTGTATGAATGTTATGATGGCGCAAGTGCACTCTACCCCTTCTCTGAATAACTGTAGGATGGCTGCACAATGCGCTCTACCCTCCCGATGACTGTATATGGTGCACAGTGCGCTCTACTCAGTTCCCTGATATGATGTATGATGGCTTGCACAATGTGCTGTACCTCCTCCATGTATGACTGTAATGATGTTGCACAGTGCAACTACTCACCCTGTATGATATGTATGATGGCGCACAGTGCAGTCTACCCCTACCTGTAGACTGTATGATGGCTACACTGCGCTGGACCCCCCTCCCTGTTATAACTTGTATGATGGTGCACATTGCACTCTACCCCTCCTGTATTACTGTATTCTGCTGAACAGTGCATATATCTCTACTGTAGACTGTATTGAGGATGCACAGGGCAATCAAACTCCTCCCTGTCTGACTGTATGATTGGGATGCACAGTGCATCTACCCTCCCTGTATGATGTATGATGGCTGCACAGTTGCATCTACCTTCCGCCCTGATGACTGTATGAAGGCTGCAGCACAGTGGATCACCCCATCCTGTTATGACTGCATGATTGGCTGCACAGTGCAATCTACCACATCCCGGGATGACTGTATGGTGGCTGCACAGTGACACTTACCCCAGCTGTTATGAAGTAGCTGGCTGCGCACCGTACACTTTACCCCCTCCCTGTATGGCTGATGATGGTGCAAAGTGCACTCTAACCGGGTCCCTGTATGACTGTCTTGATGACTGGAACAGTGCACTCACCCCCTCCTGTATGGCGGTATGATGCTTGCCACAGTTGCACTTACCACCTAATGTATGCTGGATGAGGGATGACACAGTGCACTCTCACCATCCCTGTATGATGTTTATGATGGTGAACAGTACACTTACCTCATCCCCGTATGGCTGTATGATTGGATGCACAGGCCACTCTGACCCCCTCCCTGTTTATGGCTGTTATGAGGGCTGCACCATGCACTCTACTTCCTCCCTGTATGGCTGTTATGATGGCTACACGTTGCGCTTTACCATCCCCCCTTGTGTGTGAATGTACTGATGATGCAAAGACACTCTACCCCATCCCTGTATGATGTATGATGCTACCAGTGCGCCCTACCCCCTCCTTGTTTTTTCTATACTGTTGGGGGATGCACAGTTGCGTTATACAACTTCACTGTATGGACTAATGTGGATCACAAAGTGCACTCTACCCCATCCCTGTGTTGTGACTGTATGAGGCATGCAAGTGCAATTACCACCCTCCCTGTATGACTGTATGATGGCTGCCAGGTGCGTTCTTTCTAACCCCTCCTGTGTGACTGTCTGATGGATACACATGCACTCTTACCCCCTCCCTGTATGACTGTAGGTTGGTACACAGTGCACTGCACCCCTCCGTATGATGGCTACACAGTGGCTTATAAACCCAGTGTGTGTGACTGTATGATGGTACACAATGCGCTCTACCCCCCTGTCTGGTGATGATGGCTGCACAATGCAATCTACTCTTCCTGTATGCTGTATGATGGATACACCGTGCGCTCTACCACCCTACCTGTGTGACGTATGATGAATGCCACAGTTACACTCTACCCCATCCCTGTATGACTGTATGAGGGCTACACAGTGCGCTCTACCCTCCTTATGATGGCTACACAGTGCGCCCACCCCCTCCTTGTATGATGTATGATGGCTACACAGTGCGTCTACACCTTCCTGTATGAACTATATGATGGGCTACACAGTGGCAATCTAACCCCTACCTGTGGGACTGTATGCTGGAATGCACAGTGCACCTCTACCCCTACCTGTATGACTGTATGATGGCTGCACAGTGCGTTTAACCACTCCCTGTGTGAGGATGAGGCTACACAATGCATTACCCCCTCCCTGTATAACTGTGGATGGCTCACAGTGCACACACCCCATCCCATGTATGATGGCTACACAGTGCGCTCTAACTTCCCTGTGTGGATGTATTTGATGTACCACAAGGCGATATACCCCTCCTGTATGACTGTATGATTGCTGAACAGTTGCACTCTAGCCCCTCCTGTAGGATGTCTGATGGTGCAAGTGCACTCTACCCCCTCTCTGAAGACTGTATGATGGCTGCCCAGTGCGCTTCTACCCCCCTCCTTTATGACTGTTATTATGATCGTGCACAGTGAAATCTAACCCCTCTATCCGAATGGACTGTATAATGGCTGCACGTGGCGCTCTACCACCTCCATATACGTATGAAGGCTGACCAGTGTGCTCTTCCCCCCCCCCTTTTCCGTACACTTGTATGATGGCTGCAAGTGCCGCTCTTTACCACTCACCTTATTATGCTGTATGATGGCTGCACAGTGCACTCTACCCCTACCCTGTATGACTGTATTCTGGAGCACAGGTGATATATACCCCCACCTGTAGGGACTGATTATGGTGCACCAGTGACACTCGATCCTTTCGGTAGATGGCTGCACAGTTTCTCTCTTACCCCTAACATGTAGACTCTATAATGGCGCACAGTGCACTCAACCCCTCACTGTATGAATGTATTATGGAGTTGAACGGTGCCCCTTCTACTCTTTCGGTTATTATGATGGCTGCACAGTTATATCTAACCCCTCACGTATGACTCTATGATGGCTGCCACAGTACCTCTGCCACCTACTTGTTAATGGTAGATGGCTGCACAGTTCACTCTACCCCTCTCTGTATGGACCTATATGAGGCTGACACAGTGCACTTACTCACTCCTGTAGACCGTATGAGGCTGCACAGTGCACTCTACACCCTCTCTGTATGACTGTATGCGGGATGCACGTGCACTCTACACCCCTATGTATGACTGTAGATGCTGCACAGTGCACTCCTCACTCCATGTCTGACTGTATGATGGATGCACAGTGCACTCTACTCCTTTCCGGTATGATGGCTGCACAGTTCTCTTTAACCACTCTCGTATGCGGCTATGATGGCTCTGCACCGTGCACTCGACCCCCTCTCGTATGACTGTATGCGGGCGGCAACAGTGCTCTCTATCTCCTCTCTGTATGACTGTTATGACTGGCATGAACATGTGGCTATCTCGACCCCCTCCTCTCTGTTATGACTGTATGATGGCTGCCCCGTGCATATACACCCCCATGTAGGAAGTATACTGTCCTGCACAGTGCTCTTATACCCCCCTCTGTATGACTGTATGAGGGCGCACAGTGCACTCTCAACTCTCTGTACGACTGTATGATGGCTGGCACAGGCAACTTCTACCCCTCTCGGTAAGGACGGTATGAGGATGCACAGTGACCATTACCCCCCTCTGTTTGACTCTATGATGGCTGCACAGTGCATCTACCCCCTCTCTGTATGACGTTGATGGGAGGCACAGTGACTTACCCCTCCATGTATGACCTGTATGATGACTTGCACAGTGCACTCTACCCTCTCTGTTTGAGTGTATGATGGATTGCACAGTGATCTCTATCCCTGCCTGTTTGACTGTATGATGGCTTTGCCACAAGTGCTCGCTACACACCTCTCTGTATGACTGTATGATGACTTGCCCAGTGCAAGCATAACCCCCTCTCTGTGTGATAGATGATGAGGCTGCACAGTGCACTATACCCCCCCTCTCTGTATGAACTCTCATGATGGCTGAACAGTGCCACTTACCCCGTCCCGGTATGACTGTATGTGACGCATCCGTTGCACTCTACCCCCCTCATCTGTTTGAGTGTATGATGGATGAACAGTTGCACTCTACCCACGGACATGGTTTAGATGTATGAGAAGCACAGTGTTATACCCTCCTGTAGACTGTGTATGTTGCAAGTGCACTCTACCCCTCCTGTATGGGACTATGATGGTGCACAGTGCACTCTTACCCCTCTGTTATGACTGTATGAAGGTGCACCGTGCACTCTACCCCCTCCCTGTATGACTGGAGTGGCTGCACAGTGTACTTACCCCCCCCTGATGGAATGATAATGGGGACATGCTCTATACCCCCTCCCGTCTATGCCGTATGATATGGTTCCTGCACAGTCTCTCTAACCCCTCCCGTATGACTGTATGATGCTGCACAGTGCACTCTACCCCCTCCCTGTATGGACTTTATGATGGCTGCACAGTGCACTCTTACCCCTCCTGTTAGCTGTATGATGGCTGCACAGTGCACTCTGCCCCTCCTCCCTGTATGACTGTATAAATGCCTGCCAACAGTGCTCTCTACCCCCTCCATGTTGTATGCTGCGTGATGTTGTCTTGCACAGTGCACTCTACCCCTCCCTGTTATGACTTTATGATGGGCTCACAGTGCACTCTAAACCTCCCTTATGACTGTATGATGGCTGCACGTGCACTATACCCCTCCTGTTATGAATGTAGATGGCTGCACAGTGCACTCTGCCCCCTCCTGTATGATGTATCTGGCTGCACCAGTGCTCTAGACCACATCCTGTATGCGATGTGGCGGCACCAGTTCTCTCTACCCCTCCTGTATGACTGTCTGATGGCGGACCACAGTGCACTTACCAACTCCCTGATGATGATTTATGATGGCTGCACAGTTGACACTCTACCCCCTCCATGTATGGACTGTTATGATGGCTGCACAGTGAACTCTGACCCCTCCATGTATTGACCGGTATAATGGCTGCACAGTGCTCTTACCCCTCCCTGTATGACTGGGTGGGTCTTGCCACAGTGCACTATACCCCTCCCTTGTATGACTTTATGATGGATGCACAGTGAACTCTACACACTCCCTGTTGCTGTATGATGGTGGGACTTGCACAGTGCACTCCCCCTCCCTGTATGACTGTGATGGCTGCACAGTGCACTTCTGCCACCCTCCCTGTATGAGTATGAGGGCTGACAAAGTGCACTCTACCCCCACTGTATGGACTGTCTGATGGACTGCACGTTAAATCTAACCCCTCCCTGTATGATTTATGATGGCTGCACAGTGCACTATACCCACTCCTGTATGACTGTATGATGGCGCCGTGCATCTGCCCCCTCCCGTATGACTGTTAATGGAGCAAGTGCACCTACCACCTCACTGTTATGATTATGA